>JAOWBL010000017.1:11617121-11660025 GCA_028564865.1 Zenarchopterus dispar | reverse complement strand
ACACACACACATATATATATATATATATATATATATATATATATATATATATATATATATATATATATACACACACAAACACACACTTTATTGTGTTTTAGAAAGAAAGAAAGTTAAGATTTTTATGAACCAGGAATCCATTAGTCAAGTAATCCTTTAATATTTTTATACATTTTTAAAAATTGTTGGAGATATTGAGATTTCTAATGCAGATCTTTTCATCTCATCAGCTAAGTATTCTGAGCGATCTGACTCCTGTTTTCTTCTTAGCATGTGCAGTGTTCCTTGATTACAACATAGACACTGGTGAAGTATTCACCAGTGTTGTGGGTGCAGGTGGAGTAAGCCCGTTTAGCTGTCAGTCATGTCATTTGAGAACCCCCTGTGTGGAAGCAAAGGCCTCCTCCAAAACTTGTTGTGATCCACTCATTCATCACAGTCAGCAAAGAGGGACTCCTTGTCTTTCACTTGCGCCACCCCTCTCCTCCTCCCCATCTGTCTTTAACTCTTTGTGAGGCAGCAAATGTCACTCTTCTTCTGCGCCCGCTGTGTCCGTTCAGTGGTTTCAGTGCCGTGAGAGTGGAAAAAAAGCCCAGTTGAAGTGTCCTCGCCGCCTGCAAGGGGCTTCATTTTGCAAAGAAGTGCGTGCTGTGAAAATGGCGCCCATTCATGCGCTGGTTCTGTTTAGCGCTGTCTACTGGTTGCAAAGAAGCCAATGGGTCATTTGGACAGAGCGGGCCCTTGTGGGAAGACAGTGCTTTCTTTGTTTTGCTCAATGCTGAGAATGTATGTTGTCTGATTTTTGACACATCACAACCTTTGTGGCACTAAGTAACCAGTGCCTGAGAAATGATTAACTGTTGACCCTCGTCCCAGCGAGGGACAGGCCTATGACTGGTGGAAAACAGATAAACCAGTCCGTATCTTGAAGTTATCGGTGCATGCTAACAAGAGACTTAATGAGAGTGTACAGCATCCTGCAGACGCTGGCTCCATCCATCTTGACTGTCAGGGACTTGGACAGAAGTTAGTTGGAGACTGATTGATGATTGAGCCCCCCCAGGGCTAATGGCTGAGCCCTGTCTGATCGCGACAGCTAACATGCATGGAGGCCACCAGGCAGCCCGAGTAGTCAGACCCATCACCAGCCTGCAGAGAGAGCTGGATTTAGCATTTCAAATGAAGCCAGGAAGCCACGAGTCGGGAGGTCTTTATGCCTCCTGATGCTCTCCTGATTGATAAGGAATGAATTCAACACACCAAAGGCCTTTTTCAACTCTTCCAGACCTTAATTATGCAAATGACAGGTGTGTGCCCAATATACACAAGACCTAAATGTTTCTCAATTACTGAAGATTGAAATAAATTGGTGATGGATGGGATCCCATCCTGTCGCCGCCGTCCTCTTCGTGTGAATGGCGGCATTGTTCCTCAGCCCGGGGCTCTTCCTCCTCGTTGCCTTGACCAGGCAGGTAGAATGCTTCTGCCAATACTGCTGCTAGTGTCTTGAAATGGATTAGTTTGGGTTGGACTCCGACATCAGACACAAAGAAACAGAACTGCTCACTGATTGAATGTCATGACAAATAAAGTCATTTATCAAGTAAATGTTGACCGTCCTTGGACTCCATAGTTTTTCTCCTTTAGTTATTCTTATATTTTACAAATGGAAAATGTTTGAATTTTTTTGAGAAATTCTGGAGTCAAAACATTTTTGTTGTGATAGGGACAAAGGACACTGAAATTATTATTATTATTAATACTATTATTATTATTATTATTACTGGGGAAGCCAGCATTTAAATAGTACAAATATAAAACAAAACAAACAAATGAAAAAAAAAAAATTAGTCAGCTAGCACCAGTGTGGTAACTGTTAGACACTTCTAGGGAACCATTGCTTATCCTTATTGTCATTTTTGTGTGGTGTTTATGAACCTTTTTTTTTTTTTTTTTTTTAATTCAGATCGACAAGAACCACAAGCTGAAATGCTCTGGTTAAATATTCAAGTTGTTTTATATACTACACGTGTTGCCGAAGTTAAAACTTTTGAAGGCTTTTCCCTCTCAGTGCCCCACGGAAGTCGGTGAAGTTGTGCCAGAAATGTTTATTCTGCTGAAGAAACCAACTAAGCACATTTAGCTTAGTATCACAAAAGCAACAGCAGCACAACATTTTCATAAGTAAATAACCACTTTTGTGTAAATATTTGACCTTTTTTTTTTTTTTTGCATAACTAAAACCTCTGTCTAATTAAAGGACTGTTGAAAGTTAGGAAAATTCAAATGTGAGCAGCAGTTATTTGAATAACCGACAAACTTAAGCAACTGCTTTCTTAACCACATTCCCGGAGGCTGTTTGACACAACTATGTGTTTGGATGCTGGCCGTTTTTATTTCTTCCATTCTTTGTCTACACAACTCTAGGAAACCTGCTGTTAACTAGTGTTACATCTTTTTTTGCCTTATTTGAATATTTGCTGCTTCACTACCCACAAGACACTTCCCAGCTGACTACAGAAGTCTTGCTTTAGTTCAAGCATGCAGAGTACACCCGAAGTTGGGTTGGATGAAGGTCGCAGAGCTTTCGCGCCACGGACGAACTGCATTGAGCTTCCCTGATAGGCGTACCGAGACGTCTCGAGATCGCGTCTTCAGAGAGGTCGCGGTAAGGCAGCTTTGGTGCGCACTGGTGTGCAGTTGCTGTGTTCACACAGACTCGAGGGAACTGCAGTCACGCCTGGAGTTCCTTTCAGACGCCCTACATAGCGCCAGTGTGAAAACGCAATAAAACGTAGCTCTGTCGCCAGAGAAAGAGTCGGCAGATTTTTGGAAATTGCGGTTTTGTGCGACTGTAAAATGCTTTTATTTTACTTCCACATTCAGAGTTCTCCTTTTTTTTTTTTAAATATACATTTCCAAATGAGTAGTAAAAGCAAGAAGAGAGTACTTCCTGGGATACATAGACTTGGGCTAATGCCAGGAGTTCTTTCTCTGGAATCCGGCTGCCCTGTCAACACATGGAATTAAATACAAATGCCTCATTTTACATTTCGGTCTGAGGCGGCAGGGCTTAGTAAATATTTGTCTCAGTTATATGTGGCTTAGAAGGGAAAAAAGAAGTGTGTTACTCGGCACTGGGGCAGAGATGAAACGAAAACACACACACTCTGCGTAATGAGAATTAAACTCATTTAAGGGCAGCAGGCAGCCAGTGTAATGAGTCTGCTGCTGATGGAAAAACTCAGTCCGCAGAAATGTTGAAGGTGTGTTCAGAACACAGCTTTATACGAAGAAACAAAGGGCGATATCTTTTGAACCTTTTGCTCCCCTGTTTCCTGACTTTCTTCTCTTGAATTGAGGGCTGTGTGTTCTTAGGTATTGCTCTCTGTAGGCAGCTGTATATGACTGGACAGAGGAAAATGATAAAAGACAAAAGAACAGAGGAAATTACTTGACAACGTTCCCTGATACGGCTGTATCTCGGTTCTACAAACACCGATGTGTGGAGGGTAGGAGTGCAGCAAATCTCCAGATCAGGAGTCATACTGCAGGCATCGTGTCTCATCGGAAGCAGCAAATAAACCTCCTCATTGTGACTGAGTTCCAGTTCTCGCTTCAATTCAAAGATCTATAAACCTTCACCAGTCTTTTTTTTTTTTTTGAACCATTTGTCATGAGGTTTCAAAGGGACAGAAGATTTCTGACATACTTTTGGAAATATTTCAATTTGCAATTAAATGGAGTGCATGAAATTAATCCATAGCATAAGATTAGGGACAAATCCTCTAAAACAAGACTAGAAACATGAGTACTTCGATGCAATAACAGATAAATGATAGAATAATATGGAATGGTTAAAATAATTTATGATTGGTGGTAGAGTAAAAAATAGATGGAGGCTAGATGAAGAGATGGGCACATACTAGTGAAAACTAAATGAAACTATAAAACTGCCACAAGGCAGCAGCAACGGCATCACAGTAATAACCATGATTTTACCGGAGTGAAATCACCAAATCTTACTTAACTGGACGCAGACCTGAGTCTTGGAAAGGATGGCATCGATAGTCCTGGTGTGGTGTGAGCGACTCTATAAATGATCTCAGTATATAAGACAGGAATTTTTGTAGTAAAATTTGAAATGAATTTTCATTTAATCTGATTATTTTTAACAAATAATATGCAAAAAAGATGTTTTTCATAACTATATTTACATTCCGCATTTAGGCTAATTTGCTTATTTATTTATATTAATACCCTTGTGATCATGTTGACTCATATAATTTTATTTTCCATTTCTTTCTGGTTATTATAACTTTGAACATTTCTGGGATTTTTCAACCCAAACCTATCATATTATTACATAAGTATATTACAAAATGTTGATGGCAACATTTGTATGACTGTTTCAGAATTTCATGGCTGATCACATACAAACCACTAAATTACTTTTGATGGTAAAGAGAAAACCAAGAATTTATCTAGGATCAGATTTTTAGTCATGTACTTTATTGATTTATAGATGCGAATCATTTTCCTGGTAGTGCATCTACTGGTTTTTGTTTAAAGCTATGCAGTGTGGCTGTTAAATGCTTTTGTGCAGAAAGGGTTTGGTTTCTTAGCTGCAAATTCTAACACACTTTTTCAGTTTAGCAAAAAGAAAAGTAATGACTTCTCTGTGTTTGAGGTCTTGGAATCTGACCTGCCGGTACAAATTAAAGACCCCATGTTGCAACACATGAATGGACAGAATCCAAGTAAACATTCCTCATTCTCACGCAAACAAAGCCATATGTTCGGCTATGGTGCTTAAAGACTCCGTAAGCCCCAGACCGGGAGACCTCTGTGACTCCACGTCAGATAGCGTTATTTCCAGAGTGACACTGAGGTCCACGTTTGGCCGTGCACGAGGTCGGTGAATATTAACTTCATTTACACATGGCTGAAGACCACTGCAGCTCCACAATGAAGGCCTGCCTGTTGTGTTTAGTAACGTGAGCACCCGGGCTGACAGAACGCTGTCAAGAAGAAGATGGATGATCGCAGCAGTTGACCCCTGATCGCCAGAGGAGTCACCTCTCCGTCCCCCACCCCCTGCATGACAAAGGAGCCCTCCCCACTGTGCAGTGGCTCTCATCTTCACTCGCACTAACAGGTTCAGACATCTCCATCGATCCTTGCTTTCAAACTTCTTGCAGTTCTAAGCTTTTGCCCTTTTCAGCTATCCAAACTGTGAGGCAGATGTCTTTTTTGTAATTGCTTGCCTGCTGACTGTGTGAGAGGGATGTGATCAGACATTCAAACTGCATGTCAGAAGATGGTGTCTGTGGTGTTGGCTGTTGTGTCCCTGTGGCATGAAGGTGAAAGTGATATGTGAATGGGCCTGAGGGTCCCGGTGCCTGAAGAAGCAGCGGGGAGGGTGGTGTTGTCAGTGGAGCTGCTCCTCTGGGACGCCTCAGACCCCCGGGTCTGTGCTTCAATCTTTCTTTAAGAGGAAAATCAATAACTTATTACATAAGTGCACAGTTTTTCTCCCCACTCAGATTCAGGGTAGAGGAAGCAGAACTTAAATGCGCTTTGGATAGGTCTTTTGCAGAAATTCAGTTGTTTCTTTCTGAGCATTGTTTTGAAAGCTACCGTTTTCTTCAAGACATGAGTGCCAATATTTGAGAACGAGTTTGCTGAGGAGAAGCTCTGGTTATTACTGGTTAGTCCAAACTTCATGAATTACCCAGTGAATTACTAAAAAATGTTCATAGTTTTCAGACTATAATAACTTAGCTTAGCTGGCTTGATATACACACCTGGTAGAATGACCAGTTTCCAAACCGTCCGTTAGTGTGTCAAGGGAGACCTAACCAGAGTATGTCAAGCTGGTTTTGCATTGTTCTGCACAGGGTAAATGGGGAGGGTGGAGTGGGATGGATTGGATCAGGAGGGTTGGTAGACTTTGGAGCAACTCAGAAATAATGCTCAGTTGCTGAGTGGGGACATTTTGGGCAGCGATTTCACTTAGGCTGCAGGGGGTTTTGCATTGGCCAGACCCCGTCGACCTTGTGCTTTCATCCTCTGAATGCGTCGTCCTCTCCTCATAGTGCCATCTCATAGCACAGCGCTCTTTTAGAGCTGACCATCTCATCCATTCAAGGTATCTGCCTGGCTGGGCTTTAAGACCCACTCTCCTGTTTCCGTGTGAGTTAAATGAACTAAACAAAAGACGATTAGGCAGAGACATTTTCCATGTCACTGAGAATCCATTTCAAAAAGCTGACGCTCCTCACAACGGCTCAAAGAAGCCAGGACTTCTGAGGAGGATTGTGCACACATTCATAATACAGCCGCGACAGACTGAAACATCATCATTTTACTGCTGCAATGTGTTTAATCTAAAAATGTTCTTGGGTTTGTTTTTTTTTTTGTTGTTGTTAATATCCATTCTCAAATCCGTGCAGTAAATCAACTGGAGTACTGAAGGAGACCAGTGTTTAAGTTTGTTGTGTGGCATTTCTACTGATGTCAGCAGGGATAAATGCAGTTACAGCGGTCATGTATTTTTGTAATTCTGTTTCTTTATCCTTAATGTTTCAGTCTTATCTGTACCTTATACATTTAATTTAGTCTTGGCTCCATAATCTCAAACTCATTTCAAAAGTTTGTTCTGAGTGAAGAAGTAACATCTGACAAGAGTCCGTAGCATGTCTCCAGAAACATTGTATTTATTTTGAAAATGTTATATTTGGCCTAAAGGCACAAAAGTTATACTGGCCTGATTTTTTTTCCTTTAATTTTGGGTGACTGGAAATTCTTAGAACTTACTACGGTCAGGACTCAGTACACTTAATTATCTTGTTTAAAGGAGACATTTGAACTCTTTCTCAAAAGTTGACACAGTTTAATGAGATCTTAAATGAAATGTCTAAAACACACTAAACCACTCCCTGAATGACACATTTTTACATTTGTGTGTGTCAGGGTTGTATTATCTCCATTTTTTGTGTTAGTGGTCACTTCAGACATCCAAACACATGCTTTCAAGTGCACACACATTTTTTTTCATGTCCTTTTTTAAAGGTGAAATATACTGACCTCCCCTCCCCCATTATGTTTACGCCCCCCATTTTTAAACCCAAACATTGATCCAATTTCCGTAATGAAATGGCATGCCTTTTTGCAGAGTACGAATGAGATGGAGGACAACTGGTCCTCTGTAGCCATCTTTATGGCTCCATTCGTAGCAGCTGTGTTAAGGAGGTGGGGTCGTGAATCCACCACCCTCTTCTGTGGCATGCGCCTCTTTAGAAATTTGCTTTACAGCTTTGCAGTGGCAACTTCAGAGGTACAGCAAATGCACCGATTATGTGGAGATCAAGCTGCAAAGATCAGATAATTCTACTGTGATCTGGGTCTGTAATATCACATTACGCCACGAATCTGAACTGCTCCCCGAATGACGTATTTAAAATCCCAGAGATGCTCTAAACTGTGTTGAAGTTGTATTCTCTTATGTTTGAGCCAACTCAAATATAAGAGTCTCTTCTTCTTCCTTTTTTCATTTTAGTGGCTTTTCTGAAAAAAAAAATCTGTGAAAAATACAATAAATGACATTAATGTTGACTTGGAGCTGATCAAGCGTTCTTTACTGTGTAATTCCAAATTGTCCCAGTTTCAGGGACTGGCTATAACCTTAGTTTCATCCGCTAGAGTATTAGCTTAATTTTTTTGTATAACTTAATCAGAGCCTGGCTTTGATCTTTGCTGTGTACAAGCAAGCAGGCACTTCCTTTGGGTTTTCCCTGCTTAGAGGGCAAAGCTCCATGCCCTCCATCACAGTGTAAGGGAATGCTAATCTTCTCTTTGTTTCTCATGGAAAGCTACTTATCTCCCGCTAAGCACAGGTACCTTGGATGAATAGCTGGGTTGTGTGGATGTGTGGAGTGCGGCAGCAGTGAGACTGAGCCATTCCAAGTACGCATGAGGTGGGGAGAAGATCCAGCATGATGTGACACCGGAGTCTTAAACCGTTTAATACACGTTTCACTGGCTCCTTTTATTCCAGTTTTTGGCCTTATTGTTTCCATGTCCTTCCCTTGTTCTTCCAAAGCCCCGGGGAGGTGTCGCTGTTCGAGGTTGGATGTTGAAACTCTATCTCAGTCCCATGAACAGACTTTCAACACACACTCAAGTCTTTTTTTTCTTTTTATGCTCTGCTACTGTTTCTAAGAGTCGGGTAGACGCCTCGCCTCTCGCAGGTAGAAGATTAACATGTCTGCGGGCAAAAATCCAGCTGCCGAGAATTCGATTCTGGGATGCAAGAGGCTCTGAAAAAGGGGGAAAAAATCCACAAACACCTGTAGTGTATATTTGGTACACCTGTAATTGTCCCAAATGTAATAGAATTTTAAGTCAAATAAATTCAGTAGCATCCTAATGGAGGAATTTCAATCTGGTAATGTTTTTTGCATCATCTAAGCTAATCAGTGTAGCCAAGGTGGCCACAATACTGTTCAGTAGTGCTTATATAAAGATACTTTGCATATAAGAAAAGAAAAAAATAATCGATTGCCGAAACAAAAAAAAAAAACAGATTTCCCCTTGACAGACGTTAAGTCCACATATTGATTGGCGTATGTTTACGTCAGACACTCTTCCTGACACGACCGTGTGCATTTATCCTATCTTGGAAATGACTCGATGAGAACACTGGCTTGTGACTTTTTTTATTTGTGGCTGGATTATATCCTCCTAACAAATAAATATCTGAATAGCTGAATATTTGTGGCCAGCACAATAAGCCTGATAAATAACTCATGCATTTCCTCAAGATACTCTCCATTTCTCCCAAAGCTTTGCAGCTATAAAAGTCCACACATCGCTCTCAAGATGAGATCAATCGAGTTGCTTTTAAAGCAAAAGAAATGCACTCAGCGAGGATTTCTCGCAGGTCTGCCTGTGTGTGTTGCTCTGAAATTACTCATGAGATGTACTGCCTCTTAGATTGCAGGGGAAAAGCACCACAAGGCTTTAGTCCATAAAAGAGATGCAGCCATAGTTCAGCATGCATAAAAAGCCAGTAAACAGAGCCTGATGAATGTTCACACCAAGGCCTACTATTTATTGAGGCAAAGAACATAAGTCACATCTAATCAGACCAATGCATGCAGGCCCTGGGCAACATTAATGCATAAGAAATAGGCTCAGCGTGAGCTATTGACATCCTTCTCTATAGTCGTAGCACACGGTCATGGTCCTAATCGTATGCCCTGAAAGTGAATCTGAAAAACATAAAGTAGGAGTTGGGCTTTTTAAATGACATTTCATGCTTGTCAGGGCATCCAGCTAGACACGGTGTGTTTTCTAACAGCTGACAGAGGATGTTTATGACAATATTAACACTGGGTTGCACTATGACCGAAGCAATCACACAAGTTCAAAAGAAGGTTTTCTTTTTTTTTTCTCCCCACAGTTGGTTAATGATTTAATACAGCTGCTTGTCTACGGACAACAGATTAACCTGCCAATGAACAGTGAGCTGCTGTTAAGCCCCGGTCCTCCCACTGTTCCCAGTGACCTGTCAGGTGCTCCTGCACCCCGCCCAACAGCGGGGGCAAAGGATTCATATCTGAGCAATTTAGCAAATTTCAAAACTAGATTTGATGAAGGGCCTAAAACAGTAAAAAATGGGAGAAGATGGAAAATGCAAATGGAAAAAAAAAAAATACAGTGAGTCATACACTGACTTTTGCCAAGCCAAGAAATTTTATTTATTTATTTTTAAAAGAAGTAGTTGGAGCTGTGTGCTCTGGAGCAAAGATCAAAAAGGCCCCGTCAAAGGTTATGTACCCTTCTGTGATGGCAGAATTAATGCAATAAAGTTCAGAGATTCTAGAGCAACATATCCTGCCTACAAAAACACGTCTTCCAGGAATGTCCAAACATTTTTCAAGAAGATGATTCAAAACCTCATCCTACAACCTTTACGAATGCTTGACTGAGGAACTGTATCAACTTTTTTTTGGAATGTGTTTCAGGCTGAAATGCAGAAAAAGATGTATATTCACTGATTAAATTAAGTTGATAAGAAAACCATGGGTTCAGCTAGGTCTGTGAAAAAATGAAATAAAATAAATAGAAATAAATGTAAGAAAACCTGCATTTTCTTGTTCTTTAATGTTCTTTATTGTTTCAGATTTTTCTGATTTGAGGTTACAAACCACATCCCAAATTAGCACAAACTGGGTCCAGCTCTCTGAGTCTCAGGAGTTCTTGGCTTTCAGGGTAGCTCTCTTCACGCTTGATAATTCAGTCGGCATCGGAGAAGTTTTGTTTCTCTGTTAAATGAAAACCATGTGTGATAAAATATTTCAGATCCGAGTATCACCGACGAGCATGTTGTCTGAATGTCACGGCCCCCTCTGAAATTACCCAGTTAGAAAAACAGGATAATTTGAAATGATCCGTGACCGAGCATAAGCGCGGTGACTGTTTTTAAATCATGCAAACAAAAGAAGAGAGCAGAAAGAAACCACTCATCAACCACAGGTGACACTGAACCACGCTCGTGTTTAAAGTTGATATTTATAAAGAGCTATCAGAGCCGTTGTGGAATAAGAGAATAAACAGTTTCTGTTATCACGCTTGACCCACTCCACCTGGCATTCATCAGCGACGGGGCTGCATGTTGGTTCTGTCGGCTGCTCTCCTCCCTCTGCCTCTTTTATCACTTTAATGGGGTGCTATCTCCAGGCCGCTCTCTCTGGGTCTCTGCAGCCCGTCCCGGCTCCCCTTCAGCACACATTCTTTCCACATCCATCCCGACCTGGGGGCGGATTTAACACATAATCATGCCGGACGGGAGGGCAGCCGGAGAAGACGGGGGGAGGCCTGGCCCTGACAGGGCTCATCATGTGAGGACCGTGGAGACAGAAAGGCCCACACCAGTCATTCTCACTTTGGCTTTGGCAGTCTGCAGAAAACACTGGGAATCTCCCACATTCCCAAACTGCAGCCCCCTTTTATCCCTCTAAACAGTGATATTAAGACAGATGAAGGGAAATTCAACACCACACCTGCTCTGCTTGGGCCAGTTCATCCCATTTTTGCTCACTTAGAAAAAGGATTTTAAACTTGATTAGATTTGTGGCTTGCAAGCAAATGAAGAAAGTTGGTTTTCATCTTCACCAATAGGAAGTTTTTCTTTAGTTTCTTTATGTTTGAGTTTTGGTACGCAAGTAATTTCGGATACTGAAAGCTAAAACTCCACTTTCTCTATCTGAGCCCTTAAGCTATAACATTTTACCTCTGAACATGTCCAGTAGTTTTGCAGATATTCTTAAGTATGTTCATGGATTCTGAACTTTGGCTGTTCAACAAAGAAAACGGTTTTCTGAAAAGTTGTATGATTCAGATGGAAGTGAAATCTGATTCTGACATTCATCTTTTGCCTGTGTAATACTGCCAAAATCAGGAGCATAATTTCCCATAAGGACCCCAAAAAGCTGGTTTATGCATGAATAACATCCAGGTTTGACTATTATTTAAAATTTTGATGTCCAAAAGAATTCCTCGACATCCTTGAGAGTATCCAAAAAGCAGCGGTCAAAGTATTGGCTGGTACGGCCAAAGAGCTCACGTTTTCCCTGTGTTGGCCTCTTTACTTTGGCTTCCTGTAAGACTTTAAAATCATTATTACTTTCAAATCCCTGAAGGGCAAAAGTCAGTCTCATCTTAATCATGTAATTGCTCTATATCAGTGCACAAAACTGCTCCACTCTCAGACTTCCAGTTTACTTGTGGTTCCTGGAAAGTCCTGGACTAAAGTGGGAAGCGGAGTGGTGCGGTGTCAGGCTCGTCTCCTGCGGTGCCTGCTCCCATGTAACGTCAACACAGACATGATTAAAACAGATCTCTTAGTATACTGCTTATTCAAATGCTGTCATTGTGTTTTAAGCACTGTTAAGCACTCTCTTGTTCTTAAACTTAATTTTCAGAAACAATGTGGATCTTTTTCAATTTTGGAAGCCAAGTTTTATTACTAGGGTCTATCTTTGGGTGACTTGTCTTTTCCTTTATAATGTCAGGAACTACTTGACGTCACTTTTGACTGACAGCGTGATGACTTTCAGTAAGTAAATTAAAATGTGTTAGATTCAGGAACCAGCTCAGGGCAAATCTGGAAACAAACATCATGATGACATCAATCCATGACTCCAAGATTGCGTCAGAAAAAAAAGACACTATTTGGATAATTTTTCGTACAGAAACCTTAAATAGCATTTTCTTCGGCCATATAGTAACATAATGTAACAGTGTCATCTGACCAGTGTTTGTTCCATTCCACGGTTTGGTTCTTGATGGCACCGACCTTTGAACATTCACCCCTATGAATACACAGGAAAACTAAGAGGGCAATTCTGTAACAAATTTCTCCATGGAAACATACGATTAAGGAAAAAAAAACCCCCACAAGTGTGGGAGTGTCTCCCCCAGAGAAAGGAAATATTTTTCTCCTCTGACCAGGAAGGTGCACGTCAGAGAAACTTCTGTTCTCCTCGCTCCTTCTCAGTCAGGCACCCCGGGTGTCACGACATTGCCAAAGTGCTTGAAAAATTGGATGCAATTCAGGAATGTTAAGATGCTTAGCTTAGAGGAAAAAGGAAATAAACTGAGATCTAACAAAA
Organism: Zenarchopterus dispar; assembly: GCA_028564865.1. Taxonomy (NCBI): domain Eukaryota; kingdom Metazoa; phylum Chordata; class Actinopteri; order Beloniformes; family Zenarchopteridae; genus Zenarchopterus; species Zenarchopterus dispar. The sequence goes on along the minus strand of JAOWBL010000017.1, from coordinate 11,647,345 downwards.
ATACAGAAATCCGTTTTCCCCCTTTTATTTGTGTGTGTGTGTCTGCGTAAGATAAGAAGATTTAGTTTTTCTCTCTGGGCTGTGATAAAGACACCAGCAGTCTGAGGACCTCTCCTTTCTCGGGCTCCTCGTCCTGTCTTTGTGTGAAATTGCTGACTGCAGCTCGTCTTGCGACACTGCCGAATGAATGCGCTTGACCACTGGAAGGGAAATTACAGATGCTTTCTCTTCCGCCTGCTGGGGAACGAGCTGGAATGTAAGACTTGGATTTTTTTTCTCTCCCTCTGCTGAACCTCAGCCTGCTTCTCGATGGACCGCCACATTTTTCAGTGTCATAAATAAGCCTGTTGTTGTGTCTGGTGCCGAGCTTCTTTAAAGGGCCCCTTGTCAACAGGCGCAAGCCTGCAGTCGGCCTTTATCTGCACAAGAAGAGGAGCAGATGTACAGAAACGGCGTTTCCCCGAGTCTCTGAAACACTTCATCCTCACAAATGTGATTACATGCTGGACTGTAAGTCCTTTTGTCAAAGTCATTGCAAGTAGTAAAGAGTATGGGCTTTTGTGCGATGTTTTAACACACTGGTGTGTCAGTGTTTGCCAGTAAGGTGTCATTCATCTTGTCAGTTAAGAGGACTACCGAGGGAACATGCTTGTTGTAATTGCTCTGAAGATATTTCTTCTCAGAAAGTGTTCCTGCGAAACCTCTGGCGTACTATCGTCCCATCTTGTCTGAGAGTGCCTCTTCAGCATCTGGTGCCAGAGAGAGAGGCCTCGCCAGCAGTGAGTCAGAGCGCTGCCGGGACTGGAACACCGGACTGGGACGGCTGTGTTTGTACTTGTCACTCAGTGCGCTGCCAGTGGTGGTGAGAGCTGCAGAAACACTTAGCTGTCAGTGTCATACAGACGTTCGATTTTTGAGACCTCATTTGCCGCCTTGTTGGCTCTGTAAACATTTCCGGGTGCCAAACCCAGTCGGGCGCACTGGGGAACACGTACTCTGTCAGTGGGGACAGGGGTGGGGGCTCAAGTCAGTTTGGCTTGAAAGAAAATGTGCAAATGTGAGTTAAAGACTGAACTCGCCTAAGTAGTTTCTCAGATTGGGGAAGCGTGGTGAGCGGAGCAGAAAATGCAGGCGGTGAGACAGGTTGCAACGCTGTAACAGTCACCACAGACTATTTTAAGCAGGTTAAGTGGATATGAAGCTGGACATGGCATCTGAACAAGGACATTACTTTGTTTCTATCTGCCGTATACTAAGTGTCTGTGTCTGGTAAAAAGTACTTTATTGGTATGACACTAATGTCTTTATGCATGGCTCCTGACAAATGAATGTAATGAGCTCTTTGAGCCTTTTCACCAGTTTCCAGCTGTAAGGCCAAACTAAGTTGATTTTGAAATGCAGCAGGCCAACTTCTCTGCCGTGAGCTTAGCTGAGGTTAAACCTGCCGTTAAACACATATGTGACCAAAGAGATTTTAAAGCCATTTCATTTTTTATTAGTAGCTGTGTTTTAATCTACAGCTCGATCTCAACTGCTGTATCTAAAAAAGATTAATGTAATTTCTTTAGCAAAATAAGATGACGCACCAATTTTGTTTCTATTTATCCTCATTTGGAGCCATGCGATGAGAAAATCTGTGAATTATAAATAAGATGCTTAGACTGTACTGACTCCAAAGGCTAAATCTCAAAATCGGAAGTACTGATCAACCCTGAAGTTGTCTCTGTCAGGAAACCTTTCTGAAGCAGGACTGTAAAAGATTGCTGTTAGTTCGTACCCGAGTTTCCTAACACACAAAAAGACACAAAAAAATTCAGAGGCTAGAAGGCCTTTTTAAAGTTTTACTTGCAAGCAAGGAGTCCAGAAAGAATGGTTACATTCACAGACTGCACTAAAGAAGAGCAGGAAATCAACAAGATTTTATACAACCTTCAGCAGTATCATCACACCAGAGACACACGTACAACTTTGGGTCAGTATCAGTGTTTTCTCGACTGACGTCTTTAAGGTTTCTTTTATCCGGAGTGCAGAGACTGGTTTGAACCAGCTCTGGCTGTTTTACACTGTTTGCAGGCTGGTGCTGTCAGATGTTTACATTCACATACCATGGGAGGTCAAATTAAGATAGCGGTGCAGTGTGACACGATTTGACATGATAATAATTACACACAGAAGCAAAAAACACTAATGTCATTAGGGCACATATTCATAATTTCTTAACAGTCTTCAATTCACAGCTTCTGTTTCTGAAGTTGGCAAACGGACAGCGTTGAATCAGACGTCAGCTTCAGCTTTCTCGCTCCTTCTAGTTGCCAGACATTTTGACTGTGAGTGGGCTTTTCTTGCTGTGACATGTTCACCTTCAAGCACGACAAAGTTCAACTTACAAAAACAATGCATGTTTATGCAGTAGCTCGCCAGCCTGTAAATCAGATATTCTTGATGCGAAGGATCCAGCTTTATTTATTTTTTTTTGTTAGACAGTTTTAACGGGGTTCTTTGTGTTTCTTCTGGTCTCTGTTTGCCAGTTTAGTTTTGAGCGCTGTCTTTTCAGATGTTTGCAGTAATTTCAAACTGTGCTATTGATCCTCTGGTGTACTTGGTGGGAGATCAGGACCTGGTCACAGCTGGGAAGCGCCCGTGCACATCGGCCAGCATCCAGATGAGGTCTTAGGAACCCAGAGACAAACAGACATGCCAGCTTATCAGGACGTCGGAAAGTCCTGCGTGGCTGAAGAAGCTGCAAGAGACATGTTCTCATGTGGCACCGTTCAAGACACATCAGATACTGTTGAGTGGTCTTGCTTATTAGAAGTGTGCACACGATAAAAGAAAAGGAAATGCACAGCTAAATATGATGAGTAAGCACGAGGGGGCTTTGTAAAGATGTTCTGCACAGTCAGCATTCAGGCTTGCAGCTTCCTCGTGGATCTGTTATCAATTATGGGCTTGTAAAGGTAAAAACAGATTAAAGATAAAGATCACGTGGTTTCTCCTTCTAGAAAAAAACAAAAGCTCTTGTTTCATGAGGCTGCGGCGGTGCGACGTATGGAGACTGACAGGGCTTTCATGTCGCTGAAATAGAAATACCCTGCGCCTCTGCGTCTTGCCTCTGGAAGTGTTAAAGCTAGAAAACTCTGATTCCTCTCTTCTCCTTATTCCGGACCTGTCACACGAGGTGGGGGGGTTCAGGAAATGAGAGAGCAAACAAAGATGGGATCTGAAAATCACAGCTCTAGTGACTCCTCAAAACATGCAGTTTTAGTACAGTTTGGTTTGTAGAGGCAGAGGTGGAAGAACAGGGCTTCTGCAGATTGTTTAAGAAATCACTTGGCCTGGATTGCAGTTTTTCTCCAGGCTTAGCTGTCATTCACACACCATCGCGGCCACATCAAGGCTCAAATTGTCACACCCTGAAAATGAAAAGAAAAGCTCCTTCTCTTTGGCTGCATTTAAACATAAGCTTAATTATTTTCTGCGTTTTACCTTGATCTATCCTTTCTTTGTCACTATCCCTCATGTCAAGTTAAAAAAAATGCAATGTGTGTGAATTTCTAACGTTGAAGAACATAATTCTTAAGTTGCCGTCTCCCACACGAGCAGTAATAAATGATCTGTGATTAGTCATATCAGCAGCCCCGCATTTGTTTACGTACTTGGTCACAGGTGAAGGCCTGAATGATCCATGTGCTTGTGGGGGTTATCTCTGCCTGGAGAAGGTTTCCTTTGACAGCTAGAGCTTGTTTATAAGAAGTCAGACCTTTTTGCCGACCTGATGATTCATCAGATTAAAAATAGTCTTGTTATTCGTCCTCCCAAGCTGTAGTTTTTCCCTGGGCAAATGCCATAGTGTGAGATTTGCGTTTCATGGCTGAGCCTTGGCGGGCAGGTTCCATCAAACACCGGCTGGATCACGATGTGAACGCAGTGCTTTGTTCTGTCTTGCCCTCTTCGTGATGGGAACTCAGGTGCAGTGCTGGAACTCTTTCAGACCGTGTTTGCACAGGACTAATATCTCCTCAAGACATTTAGTGATTTGTAAAGACTGCTGGGATCATCAGAGAATGTGATCGTGGGTGAACCTGGATCAGCTGGAATGATGAAAATAAAAGTGCTCGTAAAACTACAGCTTGCTGTCAGGTGTCACATTCAACATGAGTCACTCTTAAGTTTTTAAAACCAATATTAAAGTGATATTATATGTTAATATTGTGAAAAAGAGAAATTTGGCAAAAATGTGTGTGTGTGTGGGGGGGGGGGGCGTTCACTTATTGTTATTGACTTACAGTGGCTGGCTTAGGTGATTTGTAAGACACTTCTAATCCACAGCTTTTTTTTCTTTTTTTTTTGAATCCAGAAGGGGATGGATAACCCCCTTTGGATTGGAACAAATATAAATAAAAGCCTAGGGATATCTTACTATATTTTTTTTACTATGATCATGAGAGCCTTGGAGGTGACACTAAAAAATAAGACGCGTCAGGCTTCACTGCACAGACAAAATCATTTGGTTTTTTTCCCCCCCAACAACTCCATATCAGAGCGCGAACTCAAGTCTCATCCATAACCTTTCATATTATTTAATATTACCTATTAAAGCAGACATCACACTGACTGTGCTCTCTTTCTGCTGTGTTTTGGAAAGTCCTAATAAAGTTGTGAAGGAAACGAAAGTCGTCCCTGACTGAATGGCACCATTTTCACGGCTCGACAGACAGAAGTGTTAAGTAGTCGTTTCCATTTGGCAAATGTTCACACATCTGTCTGCACAAATAGATCATGGTTGTTAGGAGCTTTTAAAGCTCCCCAAAACCACACTTCTGGATGATGAGGGTGGTTTTAGCTCTGACAGTAGGAATAAGACAGAATTCATGGGATGCTTCTGAAAACATGCTTCTACTATGTGACTGTGGTGCCAGTTTTGTACTGATCCAAGTTCAGCTGCACCAGCCGCTCACTTTCCCCGCTTCTTCATCTGGCTTCACTTACGAGGAACCATGAAGCAGCTTGAAGGAAGGAGTAAATATGTTTAGAAGAATGTTTTCAAAAATGGATATGAAGTAGTTTCAAAACCCATTTCAAATACTTCAACATTTCTCAGTGAAGTTGAAGTGTCACAGCTGCAATAATCAGCTAACAAGTTCACTGGTTCCGGAGTACTCGGCCGCTGCTTAGATTAGTTCTCTTTTAATACAAATGCAACTTATTTTTTGCTTCCAACTTTTTCTCTGGCTTTACTGCTGACTGGACAAATTAAGTCTTCAAATGAAAGTAATCACCTGAGGCTATGGGGAATCACGGTGAGCTTGCTGCTATTTTTGAGATGAAACACAAAGATAATTCAGTGCTTTTTAACTGAGTGAAATTAGTTCATATTTAGTGGCTAAAAGAACCAACCCAGCCTTTTAACGGAGTGTTTGTTTTTTTTCCTGCAGCATGTGGCCGTGGTTTCTACAAGTCTTCGTCCCAGGACCTTCAGTGCTCTCGCTGTCCGGCGCACAGCTTCAACGACCGTGAGGGCTCCTGGCGCTGCGACTGCGAGGACGGCTACTACCGGGCGCTCTCTGACCCTCCATCTGTGGCCTGCACGAGTAAGTCTGCTGCTCTGGTTTCTGGGTAAACACGGCTCAGCCGCACGTGTGAGGGGGATAAAACACTCCAGATCTGAGCCAGACTTCTCCAGCCAGCCAGCAGTGGTCTCATGAAAGCCCCAGATGTGCTCCATAGCAGTTCCTCTGCCTCTCAGTGTGTCGTATAATTATGTTTGCAGGCTCGGGTGTCTGCTTTCCGTCTTAGCTGGTTGCTAATGATGAGAAGAGCAATTTGCCATTTCCCGTCTGAAAGATTGCAATTACAGTGAGCAGCGGCAGCAGTCTTCCTTTGTCCTGGTGTAGTCGCTCTGTGACAGCCATTGATGGTTTGTTTACACAGGGTGGAGGGATTCAGTCTGGAAGGGTGGGGCTCATTTTCTTCCACTCACAAACATGTTTATTTCAAAGTGGTGCTGCATTTTTTTTCCCCCCTTCACTTTGCTGTCAGTTTCTGTGGATTCGGGTGTCGCACTCACCAGTGGGACCTTGTTAGCGCACGACTTTGTCTCTGTTGGTGAATGGGACCCTGGAACAAAATCTCTGCACCTTATCTCTGCTGATAATGTATCACAGGAGCCGTTCGTAGAGCCTGGAGGCGGCTGGAGTTACACAAATAAACATTTTATATTGCTGTGATGAAAATTTGGCATGCTGTGTAAAGATACACCACATACTCCAAAAAAAAGCAGAATGTAGTGACTTTCAAATGTGATAAAACCGTATTTATTCACAATAGGACATAGAAAACCTATCAAATGTCAAAAAATATTTTGTCTTTTATAAATCTGACGGCAGCAACAAACTTCAGAAAAGAGAGCACGCTGGCAGTAAAAGGTTGGAAATAGAAGTGGTCCTGAAGAGAAGGAACCAGAGGAGCTTCTGGTAAGTAATTAGGTTAATTGGCAGTAGGTCAGGAGCACTTCTGGAAATCATTGTCAAAGAATGCTTTTGCTGCGCCACAAACGAAGGTTAAAGCTTCACCGTGCAAAGAGAACAATACAGAAACGCCACTCTCTTTGCTGTGGAAAACTGTTGTCAGACTCAAAGCTCTTTTTAGAAATCAGGAACGGTGCGTCCTCCAGACTACCGAGGAGAAGGACTTTCTGACTTGTTGTGAGTGCTCACCTCAAATCCCTGCACCTCTTCTTGTATATGGATGCATTAGTGTCTATGTAATGGACGGCTTGCACATTTGGAAAGGAAACATCACTGCTGAAAGGTATATTCAGGTTTCAGAATAACATATGCTTCTTTTTTAAGAAAGTCTTTTTCCAGGTAGGGCCTTACATGTTCTCAGGAAGATGGTCCTTGACTATACATGGCCGCCATTACAAGAGCCTGGATGAACTGGCCTGCCTGAAATCAAGATGCTTCACATAAAATAACACCTGAAATAAAAAACATGACAAAAACTAATGGTGGTTTGAATACAATATTAAGTATGATTAGGACAGCATTCTTCTCCCAAAACTCCAGCAGTCACCAGATGTTCTGTTCTGTAGTAGAGGATGCTTGATAATGGTAAATAATCCCAGTCTTTTTTTGAGACTTATATCTGCTATCAAATTAAAAATGACCTTAATTTCTCTTAGGCTGTTACACTTCCTTAGTTTTGAATATTTTATACGTTTTCTACATCCCCTTGTGAATAAAATATTGACTAATGAAATTTTAAAATCCTTGCAAATCACTGTTTATTTACATTTTACACAATGTCCAAAAATTTTCAGATTGATTTTTGCATGTTTATCTGTTGATTTAAAAACGAATGAAGCGGTTATGTGCGTGCGGGAAAGTTCTTGGTCGTGCCGTTTCATCCTAGTTAACACAAAGTGGGCCGAGCCAGAGATTGTGATGTCTGTGTGCTGCGTGGCATTGCTCTGGCTTGTCTGCACATTCAATCACAGAATCAAAGGGAGGATTTAAGGGATTGGAGCTCGGATTGGACGTTGTAAATTTCATGTGAAGAAGGATTCTTTGTTATTTATGAGCATCTGTGAGGCAGCTCATTAAGCAACATGTCTGTTTCTGCCTGCCCGAAAAACCTTTTTTATTGATTTCTCATACTTTGCACTGGTGTGTTTACACTGCCAGAGGTCCTGTAGTTTCAAGATTTTGCTTTTTGGAGTGAAATTATGTTATTGGCGAGAAAAAAAAAGATTGTTTACTTGGATAGAATGATGACATGCTGTTGTTTTCTCCCAAACAATAACATGTTGTTTTAGTTGCTGTTTTGCGGCTGACGTTGCTGAGGAATTTGGCTGAGCAGTGTTTGGGTGTGTCTCAAAGCTCTTCTCTGAATGTGTTAGTCGTTCAGTGAGACACCACATACACCAAGTAGAACTGGAAAGAGCATTTCTGAGCATGGATTCAGGGTAACTGTTGTTTGAGGCCCACATACAGGCTAACATGCTGAATAAAATCACCTTAGAGAATGATGGGGGTAAAAATGTGCTGCTTGTAAAGTGGGATGCTTCGAACAACTTTAGTGGAAAAAAAAGTATCTGAAAAGGAGCTTTAGTTTATTTCACTTTATTTCACTGCTGTTATATACTGGTATATACTGCCATACTGGTGGTTTTGTAACATGTTAAACATGCACTCTTTGTTTTGTTTATCAGTCTAGGCAAATTAGGTTTAGATCTAAATACTTTGGAATATTTCATTAAATAGATTTTGGGTTTTCAGTTTTGCTGTCCGGATATTCCCTTGTTTTCTCTCCTTGGTATGTTTTGCACTGTTAAAGTGTGGAAACAATAATGTAATAAATTCTGCCTGGCCACAGATGGATAATAATCTCACTTGCACCCACAGCAAGCACCCACAGTTCTGTTTCAACAGCAAAGCCTCAAGTTAATTTTAACTGTTAAACAGAAGACAACATCCTGAGAACTCAGTTCTGTGGCAACACTTTAAACGAAGGGATGACAAGACAAAGGCGATCTGCCAAATATGCAGCGGTAATGTGGCCTACCACAGTGGCACAACAGCCATGAAAATCTACCGCAGCTCTGAAGCCCATAGAAAGGTATTTGGGGAAGCCTGAATAATTGAATTTTAAGATGAAGAACAGTTATGGTTGGGAATGAGAGAAGGAGCGTTTGGATGCGCTGGAGTCACTGAACGTACTTGGGAGAAGTTGTGCACGAGGTTGTAGCATTAATAGTACGGAAGCGTGAGCTACGTGATTTAGCTCAGTGTTGATGCTGAAGAATTCAAAGTCCACACCTTCTCCAATACCCCTCCTCCCCCGTGGGATTCTAGGATTCTGCTCCTGTTCTCACCTGTAGGACCACTCCACAGCAGACAATTTAACACGGCTTGGGTTTTTTTTGTACAGTTCTGTTTCAACAACTTGCTGTAATTAAAGCAGACAAATCGCGTCGAGTGGGAAAATGAACTTTAAACAAACAGCGTGAAGTAATTATCGGATGAGATAAAGTGTACAGGTGTTTTTTCAGAAAACATTGTGATTTTCCTACTTTGACACAGCAAGTACAATAGTAGGTTTATTCTGAGAATAAACTACTGAATAAGGGTTACCCAGGACTGTCACTGTTCAGATGAGCCAGGGAAGCTAAGCGCTTTTATGTTTGTAAACGTCCCCTTCCTCTCCATGCCTCCAGCTTCCTGCAGCACTTGATATTGTTTTGATGACACAAAAGTGAACCCCTGCCTGTAGCTCAGGGGAAACTGTCCAAATATAAAAACCGCCACGAACGAAAAATTCTCACTCTAAAGTGAGAATCAAACTCTAAAATCAAACCTTGTCTGTAGTTGGGGGCTTTCTGATGAGAGTTGCTCATCTGATCTGAGGACATTTTACTTGTGAATACCCCAGTGGCAACATTTAGGTGATGCGCTTTACATAATTTTGCCTCTGGACTGAATTGAACTGGATTGTCATTGAATTTAAATGGCATATTAAATTAAAATCACTCAAAGTAAAGTGGACTGGATTATAGGCGTTCTGACTTGAACTATAGTTGGTTGCGACTTGTCTGTATTGTCTTTTAAGTGCTGCTAGATGACATTTGGTGTGAATTGACACTACACCAATTAAAAGATTTGAGTTGAATTGAATCTCTCCTGAGACATTCACTGTGAAAAAAAACACTATGACGTGCCGCCTTTGAATTATGGCTGGCTCACCGTAGCCCAGATGTTCATTTAAACAGTAATTTAACACATTACAGTGTAAAACGATTCAGTACATGCTGCAGTGTGCGAGTAATGATAAAGTGTAAGGCACACCCTCGCCTTAGTCTTCCCTCAAACAGCTTTAATGTGTCATCATCACTCATCATTTACCCTTAGAAACTGCACATCATCATAGTTTAGAAAGTAAACATAACAACATACAGTGTCAAAAAAAATAAATCCTTTTTTTAGACTTGAAATAATCTAGCTGTGAGGCAACAGTGCTACCCACCCCACCCCTATACTGCCTGAAAAATATTTTTTTATGAATACAACAAAATCACAGTGAAGTGTTTGAACATGAACCTGCACAGTGTTTTCTGGAATTAAGTAAATCTTTGTTAAGCACATCTTAAAAGCATTGACGAATTCAAACCTCTTGATGAGTTGTTTGTTTGATTTTTAATGAATTAAGTAACCTTAGTGTGAGCATGTTAAAGTACCTTCCCAAGCCTTATTCATCTGCTTTTCTCAGTTCCTTTCAGCATCTGACACAGACAAGGACATAACTCAGGCTCAGCACATTTGAAGCCAGCTAGTGACAACAAACCACCAATCTCTCAGAGAAGCGCCGCGGCAACCATACACATCTTGCTCCGAGAGACAGGTCCATTACTCACTTCTTTAACCATCCTAATCGGATGTTAGCGCTTCGCTCTAACGTCCCCCACTGATCAAGGACAGCGTGCACATGCATGGGTGAAAACGGCAGAAAGTTCCCACTCTTGCAGTGTCCTCTGGCTGTTCCTCCTGGGTAATCACCTTGTCCAAGTCGCACAGTAATTACTGAAGTTGCCTAATGCACACTTTCCATTATTCATTTTCATTAACTTTGGGGCTACACTTAATGACCCCATACCATTATGTGTAAATATGTATTTTTAACTTTTTGATCATTCACCCAGCACAGTTTTTGCTCGACTTCCTGTACGTGCATTTCTTTATTCATTGCTGGATTAAGTTATTGTGATTGATTCCTTTTTTCATGCTTTATCCAGCCACCGAGTGAATGGTAATTGAAAATGAATTTGCACTGCCTGAATAAATAGCCTGACTGACAGATTTTTGGATTTTTCAGAGGTTTGTAAAGCTACCATATCATAGTCCTTAGCAAAACAGTGAGAGGAATCTCTGGTACACAGAGATTAAGGATGTGTCTACGAGGATAGACTAAATCAGATGAAGATGTAATGTGGAGACATGGAAAGGCAAATCCATTTTGAATAAAGATGAGAAGAGATTCTAAAAAATATAGCTCTTAAGGCTTTGTTTCCCATGTGTAATGTGTTTGAGGGGGCGGAGGAAGCAAATGCTTTTGTTTGCTGAATGATTGTCCACGCTATTCATATGCAAAGCTGCGAGAAGATGAGATGTATGTGATGTGGATGGCCATTAGGAAGCGTTTTCCTCAGAGGAAAAGCCCAGACTGAAGTTGTTGACAGGTCGGGGAGTTGCACATCAATCATGCGACAGCTGTGAGCGGCGTTGCTGTGAGCTTGGGGCTGAAAGGGGCATTTGTGAGCGGTCATCTGCTCCACCGAGCTCCCCCCTGCTGCACCCCTCAAAAATGTGCCACCTCAACAAGTTGACACTCATCTGAGGGTCCATCCTGCCTGGAGTCACAAGGGGGCTGTGAATGGGCAGCAGATTGGAGGTGTTAATGTTGCTGCGGGTTTCAGTGCGATTCTATTTCCTGTTGAATATGGAATCAAGATGATTAACAACAGAGATCATTTCAAGCTGCTTCCCAGAGAGTCTATTTTAATCCAGTTTAGTCCTAATCAATACAGTTAACGCCAGAGTTTAAGATGAGCAGGCTTCCTTTGCTTTCCGTTCTTCAAGTGGCAGCTTCTCGCTCTCAGAGGAAGCTGAGGTGTACTTCCACAGTTTTCAAGCACATTCACTTTCAAACATAACAAATAATTGACAAAACTGTGTGCTTGTTTAAACTCTGTTTTGATGGGGTTTCTTTCCCTCTGTTCCCTTGTTTCACTAATTACTTTAGTAAGAACTGGGTTCAGGTGATGAATAATTGTATTTGCAGTAATATCACTGTGTGAGAAATGAGAAATGATTTTTCTAATTACATAGACTTCAGTTACATTCTGGTCACACGACGTAGAAGTTGTCAGTCAGCTAAAAAAGGAAAATCAAAAATTTGTCACATTGATCTGCAGCAAGATTATTGTCTGAGAGGAACAGGAGTGTCGGTTTCTTGGAATTAATTTGGTTTGAAAACAGTAAATTCTGGGGATTGTGTTGGTATTGTGGAGTGCCTGCCTTGCTACCACCGATACCTCACAGGTCAATTCTGCTAACCTGTTTCAACATCATACCACCAAAAAACAAACAAACAAACAAACAAACAAAACAAAAAAACACAACACTAAACCTTGTATGAGAGATCCACAGCTAAAATCCCAACTCATGCTGTATCCTGTCAGCACCACTGGACTGTTAAAGATCATTTATTGAAATGACATCATTCCTGGACCCAAATATTCAGATTTTCAGTCATTCAGTCATCAGGTTTTTAATTTTCTGGTGGCCAGATGTTTATCTTTTGTTTCTTTTAACTTTTTCAGATATAATCTGATGGCAGATCATATATTACAAGTGAGTTGCCTTGATAAATCTTTAATAATGCGACAACCGAACCCCCCCGTGAGTGAGGCTTTTAGTATTTGTTGTAACCTTGCATTGAAGGTTTGGAGCTCATACAAATATAGTTCAACACAACATATGGACATGCTCGGGCAGTAACAGTCTCTAGTTTCTAGGGACAAAGATGCCTCTCATCACGGTAATCAAACCTGGGTTTACAACTTCTGTAGAAATGTTGCATATGTGATACATCATGCTTTCTTGGACATATTTTAGCCAGAGTTTTACACCAGATCAGTTTATTTTCTACTTAAGTTTATTTAATTTAATGAAAGTAAAGGGGGCAGAAAAGCAGTTTTTTGCAACATGTGGTCAAGCCATCCAGCAGATCCCAGCTGGACTTCTGTGGTGAACATTATAGATTTAGATTTTAAATGTCAGTGCTCACTGCCTAAACATTATCACATGTGCATGAGAGCATGTATAGACAGACAGTACATCAAATACTGTGATGGCAGCCTCTTAAAGGATGAACCAGGCTCCAGCGTGATCCATATCAATTCATGCACCAACTAATTTCATCATAACACATGAGCCTGCAGGAAATGGCAATTTGTTTAATGGATTGTGTTGGTTGAAACATACAGGACAAATGGAACATCATAAATCAAAATTTGCTCTAAAAACTTACAATTAGATTACTCACCTTTGAAGTTCAGCTCTAGTCAGAACTGGGTTAACCGCCAAAAAAGTCAAACTAGCTGTAGGCCCCTTTTCTGGCTATTTATTCTAAAAGTATTTGGCAACTGAATAATTTTTGGGACACTGAGATTTTGAGGAAATAAAAGGAAAAATTTAAAAGAAACATGGATGAGACGTGACAAAAAAGGGTTTTCAAGAGAGAATACCTTTCCTTTTTGACTGTAAATGATATTAAAATGATCTAAACAAATGAGTGAAAATATGAAATGATCAACTATTTGCATTGGGGAGCTTTAGTGTCTGGTTCTGTTTGAGCAGGGTTTCTTTGCTTTGGAAATCTTTCTGTGCATATTTACCTGGAGTGGTATGTGGATATGATCATCCAGTGTATTCCCTTTTTTCATTGTCCCCATACTGGTCATGGACATGTAAAATCAATGTAAATCCTTGCATCTGTTTGTATCCACACTGTAATCAGATGAGGCCATGCAAATGCAGTACGCTCCCTCAAAACAAGATTCATATACATGAGGACAGGTGAGGACGTGCAACCCTCTCGGTGGTTCTCTTCTCCAACCTAGTGCCTTTGCAGCTGCACAGAGTTTCCATCAAATGCCTCAGGTCATCACCGTTTTCTGTGGTTTCAGCAGTTTTTGAAAACATTTCAGCACTTTTGCAAGAACAAAATCTCCAAGCAAACCAAAGACATCTTTTATTGTTTGGTCACACAGTCGAAGCGACATAATCTGAGCTTTTTTTTTTTTTTAAATTTCCACCAGTGTGCCAGCATACACTCTCCAGAAACTGAGGTTAAAATAGATTTCCACGTGTAGCATAATTATGTATGAGAAGCTAATCCCAATATTGAAATGATTGAATCCCCATTTAGTATTGAGGTAATATTGAAGTTTTGGCTGTTATGGTAACAGCAGCTGGAGGCATTTCAGCTAAAAAAAACCTCCTCTTCGAGCTTTTTTCTTCTGCATGTCTTCCCTTTTTATAGGTCCTGCTGCAGCCACATCATTAGCGGTGAGGTCACAGGGTCACAACACACATTTGTAGAGTGAGGATTACCTCATGGGCGATTTGAATACCGCTCACCCCTGCTGCCCCTCTCCCCGCCTCTCCCCAATTAGAGCAGGGCCAGCTAATAGGCTGTGGAGGGTTAAGTTAGCCCTGAGCACCTCTCAAGGCTGATAAGCAGCAGATTCTTCCTTCCTAAGCCTGGATTTACTCAGGCCTTACAACCTCCACACAGAACCATGATGTGCTTTGAAACATGACCTAAAAACGATCCGCTACCATGTTTCTTGTGTGCTAGATTATGAATTCATACCTTTGCACACCTGCAGTCTTTTACTTGTGTCTGTTTATCCTACAAAATATAACAGGTTCTGTTCTAAAATCTGTGGCATATTAGCATGCAAATGCTGTAACAGGAAACAAGAACTGGCATGCACATATTTTATTTGTATGCACGCTAACAAAAAAACCCCCAAAAAACACCACCCTGACATGCTCATGCCCAGCCATGCTTGCTCACAGAGGCAGAGTTGGAAGGAAGCTGGTGATTGAGACATTTCAGGCTGTGGGGGCTCTGGCAGGCTAATCCGTGAAATGAAACTTGACTGGGAGGAGCAGTGAGAGGGGAGGACACGAGAAGATAAGACAGAGCTTGGGACTGAGGCCGGGGAAAAACTAAAAAGAAGAGAGCGCGACAAGCCCTTGAGCCTAGAAGGAAGCACAGACAGACAGATGGACGGACAGGCAACCGATGGCTCAGGATGTGATGCAAATCTGTGCTGCAGGTGAAGTCGGGCGTTTATGTTCTGGAGTCCAGACGCAGCATGTGCAGAGAAACAAAGGAATGCCAAAGGCAGAGGAGGAGAGAGAGCTGAGGTTTTCAAATAAACTGGCTCATGTGACATGTCAGCTTACCACGTCTGAGGAGCCACCTTCAAAGGTTTTCCAAAGCATGGATAACTTACCTGTTTTGGATTCCCTACTATGGAAGTGACAAAGTGAATCGGCCCAGGTTCTGCTACAAGTTTCAGATCGTCTAAAAAGTCCTTTGTTTTTAACATACTGAGGCCTCAAAGACACACATACAACCCTGTGCTGCCTTCACTTGGTCAAATAAAGCAAAACGTAAAGCATTTGCAGGGTAAAGAAGGGGTCTTTGGTGCATTTCATCACAGTAACTTTGAGAAATCGATTCCAACTAGTTGCTTTTTAGATGTGGAAAAGCCAACTGGAAAATAACTGCAGTGATTCTTAAATTTACCTGAACTTCACACAATAAAGCCAAGCTAAAAAATGTTCTTCTTGTCAACTTCATTTCATTTGTAGATGTATATCCATTTTTCTATTTCAGGCTTGCACACATTCCATTACAAAAAAAAAAGGATAAAGATTTTACCACTTTGTAATGTTGCCATTTCTTCTGACAACACCTAAGACATAGTGTTGAGGATACCAACACCACATCATTATGCCAGTGCCACTTTATTTAAATCCATACTTCCTGGAGATAGATCTTAAGATGTAGTCATTATTGGCCCTGTCTTTTCTTTCAGAATTCTTTCCATATTGTCTGTAAGTCACAGCCATTTTTTAAAATATGTACAGGATGTGATTTTGTCTTGTCTTGTTTTATGTCCCTGAAAAAGATATGATTTGAGGGCAGCATATTTTGCTCTAAAAAAAAAGTGCACTTTTTAATGCTGCTTCCACAGATGTGGAAATGAGCCATGCCGAGGGCACTCATACAACTTCATACCATCACAGGGCCAGGCGCTTTGACTTGTTGCTGTTAACAGACTTGATGATCCTCTTCTTTGGTCTGGAGCACATGGTACCCATTTCTTCTAAAACACAATCTGGAATACAGATTTGTGTCGTCACAGTATGCATTTCTACTGTGTGCAGTGGTTCATCCCAGATGTCTTGGGGCCATGAGACGTCAGCGGCGTCTCTGGATGAAGTTCATGCAGAGTAAAGTTTTGAGCGGCGTTTGTTAATGTATTTCTGGCATGTAGTGCCTGGCAAAGGTTTCCCAAAGTAATCCCTTGTCCATATGATGATATCGACTGTTGATAATTCATAGTTGAAGTGGCAGCTGAGGGATTGGATCTCATAGGTGTCCATCTTAAGAATCATTCAATTTCATGATATTTTCCACAGTAGGAGGAGAACTGTAGACAAACCCCTTCTTCACTGCTTTTAAAGAATTCTGTGTTTTTCTCACTTATTTGTTGAGAAAGCTGAGATCCTTTGTCTTGGCTCCTCAAACATTTCAAGAAGATTGCTTTCGTACCAAATTATCATTTCCAGTAACCTGTTGACATCAAATGTTTGAAACAACATCATTTTCTTTCTTTGACCTCCATACTACCACTAAAGAGTCCATGTACGAACGTTTTTTTTTTTGGAATGAAGATATCGATCTGCATTTTCCGTATCCTACCAGCTTTTTGTTTGGATTTGTATTTCACTTCATGCCGCTGAGAAATCATATTGGTAGCTTCTTGCATCGGAATGAATGTGGTACGAGTAAAATGTGATATTACTTCTTGATGTGGCCACAGAAGTGGTAGTGCTGAGTATGTGTGGGTGCACGCTTGTATGCATCTCTCAAGTGCGAAAATGTTGAGTCACAGCGCTTTTTAGCCGAGGAGGATGAAGAGAGCGGGTCGAGTGCGGATGGCGGCGCTGAAGTCGAGTGCTGCCATTGGCAGTCACTCCCCTGCTCTTCACCTGCCACAGGTGCCTCTTTCATCTCCCCTGTCTGCAGCCGTTCTCTTATCTTACCCCACCATCATGAATATGCATGTGCCTGTTGTGCCCTTGGTTCTAAACAGGAAAAAACAACTGTGTGCTGTATTAATGAGCCAGAATATTTTGATAGCAGTTTTGTGTTATGCATATGCATGGTTTGTTTTGTTAGTTAATGTGACAAATTTAATGACTTGCAAAGCTCCTCCCTCTGATTCCCTTGAAGAATATTTCCTGAAAAAACAGAACCCTCAACAAAGAAAATTGTGTTCTTCGAGGAAAAAAAAAATCCTAAACAAAGCATGCAAACTCATATAATCTTAACTGCGATTGGGAGAGTTTATTCATTCTAACATGTGGGTCTTAAAAGCCAACAGCCATGAACGTGAAAGATGAAAGCAGCAGTTTGTTATTCATTGTTTTACGAGATGAGCTAATCTCTTTGTCATTATGTGAACATTTACAGGCAAATGGTCTGCGGTCCTGTGCACGTTTGATGTCGTGGAGCCAGTTGTCAGGAGAATTTGTATGCGGCAGTAAAAGGCTGGTGATAATCCAGGTTGGAATTGCGTCCATAAATTCTGAGGGAGGGATGAGCTTTAAAGTCTTTTTTTGGAAGACATTAACTTTAAGTGTGCTGCTGTGTACATAATTCTAATTTTCAGGGAAGCTCAGTGAAGCAACTGTCTGTAGAAGTGATGGATTCATCTACTTTTAAAAAACAGGGAGTTTTTGTAGCATTTTCAATTCTATGTTAATAATTGGATTAAAGCAAGTTTACAGCCCGTTAGGATAAATTTCCGTTTTACATGCATGAGTACACTGTAAAAAGAACATTAGGCTTGTTTAAATTTAAAAACAGAGACACCAGACTGCTTCCAGGACATGCTGGTTTTGACATCGTTCTGTATAATATGAAAGGATTATTTGTAGCAAAAATTGTACACACAAAGAAAATTATTAACTGGCCTGATAGTTTATGCAAACAAGAATGAAAATTTGCTAAAAGGCTCTCTAGAGCCTTTTAGCTTTTTTTTTTGTGCGCGTTGTCACTGGTTTTCACAGGCCTTGTTTTGGAAGCAGCTCTGGACAGATAAAAGCTTCCCGATGCTTCTGTTGGCTGCACAAATAAAGTGCACACTGCCTGCCCAGCACTAAACACCCCATATATAAAGTTAACACTTGTCTGCTAAACATACTAGAGCGTATATTTGTAGAGGGATCGTTTCTCCAGGAGAACAAATTAAAAAGTGTGAAGCTGAGAGGCTTTGTCAGTGAAAAGCATCGAGTTTATGCTTGTGTTGGTTGTATCTGGACCACATCTATCACGATCTGTTCAAGTGGGGAAAAAAGGGAGAAAAAAGATGCATGTCAAAACCAGTATGTTTAAAATGGCTTTAAAAACTTTGACTTACATGAGACATTTTCTGGCCTATTTTTGCAGGCTGACACAATTTCATGAGGTGTTAATGAAATGCCTGTGACATGTGGTCTTAATACCGCACTGACACACAACAACATCTTTTTTTGCAGCATGTCTTTACTGCTCTGGTCAAAGCAGCTGTTTTTTTTTTTTTTTTGAAGGGGTGTCACCCACTTACCTTGACTCCACCCATTTCTTTAGCAGGTGTGGGTCTTTTGAAGTCATTGGTAGAAGTTTGCATTCGGTTCCAAGTGCAGCATGGTGTAAAGTTGGGTAGATGTACAGTATGTTTTGAAATACAAGTTGGGAATTAATACTAGGTGCTAAATTTCTAAGTACTTACTTGCTAAGTTCATACTTGGCAAGTTAGACTCAGAACATGCTAATGAACATAGAAGGATGCAGATTGGTGTTTCTGCTCTTGGAATAGCGACATACTTCATGTTGCAGCTCAGATAGCATCACAGATATCTTCAAGACCAGAAGAAATGTTCAAACAGGGCTCTATTTTGATAAATGAACAGCAAATTTTAAGGTGGGAGAATTACATTCTTGCATGAAAAATATTAAAGCCAAAGTCTGTTCCACAACTACAGTAGTACTTCCAAGGTGTAACTGAAATTGTGAGCCGTCTCCTCTGCCGTTACTGCTGCTGAATGATGCTAAATGCATTCTGGGGTACTTTTCAGTCTAAAGTCTCCTTCTCTGGTGGATACATCCAAGTTAAATTAGGCAGGTTAAAAGCACTTGAGGGATTTCTAGTGTACTTGGCTGTATGCAGACTTTGAAATGCAACAGTTAGGGCGACTGAGCATGTTTCACAAGAACACAAGCATAGACAAGAATTCATATTGAGAAATACCAATAAAACGGGTAAATTTGATGGTTCTGCTGTGATCTGGGTCTGTGATTTCATAGTATGAATTATTGAATGGCATTTTTTTCAGACTTAAGTCACACTACACGATTTTAAACTGGAATTATCAGGTCTAAGTTTGCCGAGAGGCGTGAGTGGTATTTAATTATCATATGTGACCATCACATTGACAAGCCATTGCAGACAGCTGATTTGATATTTTTCATGCCAACTATCTGGAGACTTTTTAGCCTCCCAGTTCAAGCTACAATCAGGGAAGGACCATGGCATGAGGTGAGGTCACCATGAGGAAAAGAAACTTTTAAGCACACTCAAAAATCACGGCTGATCCACTGTAAACATTGAGTGAAACACAATGCACCATATCATAACATGAGCAGGCAGCTGCTTTTTCATTACTCATCCTTACCTCTATCATGGGCACAAACAGTTGCTGCAGGTTGTGTTGTAGTGTTCTTAGTGGAGGCTTGGTAGTGACCTCAGACGGTCAAATATAAACTCCTAAACATAGGCTCAGTGGTGAAAGTATGCAGCGTTTTTTAGAACCTGAACAACATTAACAAAGCTCAATGTAGGTGATGTGAGTGTAACTTCAACTGGAAATCTTGCAGTGTATATTCTCAATGCATTTCATCCATTTATTTGTGAAGTGTCAATGTTAAAATAAGTAATAAGAAATCAATTGAACAATGATGAGTTGGGAGGGGATTTGCCTTAACTCTTATTATGAAACCATAGTTTTGTTGAAAACGTGGTCTCCTCTGCCAGGTTTCTCAGCCCTCTATCTCTGACCTCGGTGCCTGCCAAAGATGACTTTTCTTTCAGTGCTTATGGACCATTTTTGTGGCTCTGAGACTTATTATAATTGAGTGTCATTGTTAGGCTCTCAGGCTGGAACTGGTTTGTCTCCTCAGAGAACAGTGAAAGCTCAAATCCAGTCTACACACTTGACAGTCACTTTTCTTGGCACTCAGTTATCTAATTTGAGCGTTTTCTCTGTCCATTTCTGACAGGACCTCCCTCTGCGCCACAGAACCTGGTCTACAACATCAACCAGACTGTCGTTAGCCTGGAGTGGAATCCGCCGGCTGATACGGGCGGTCGCAATGACGTCACCTACAGGGTTTTATGCAGGCGTTGCAGCTGGGAACCTGAGGAATGCGTGCCATGTGGTCCAAACGTGGGATACTCCCCGGCACAGTCAGGATTAGTGGACACTTATGTGACCATCATGGACCTGCTCGCTCACGCCAACTACACCTTTGAGGTGGAAGCTGTCAATGGTGTGTCGGACCTGAGCCGCACACAGAGGCTGTTTGCAGCAGTTAGCATCGCCACAGGTCAAGCAGGTAAGCATTTAAACTTCATGCACTTCATCATTGCTGATTTATTGTTGGATAGTTGTGCAGTGATCTTTTGTCAGGCAGAAATGCTGTTTGATTGAATTGCTGCAAGTAGTAATGTGACGTTTTAGCAGATATCAGTGGGTCTCGGAAATTGCTTTCAGTATACAGAACTGTTTGATATTGGAGGAAAATAATACATTTATTCAATTTGTTTCTGAGAGTTAAAGAAATGTGGGTATTCAGCATAAAGATGCACAGAGAGTTGTACGACATGAGTAGTCTACATCTTTCTATCAACTCTTTCATAAACCCCCATCAAGATAGATTCTTGGAACAGTCCTTCTTAAACCAGAACTTTTTACTTGTGGAATAGGACTGAGTATTGATAAAACAAACAAATTATTGTGGTGCCAACAAAGGTAACCATGCCTTTACTGATGTTTTGCACTCATTGAAGCCTCTTCATGATCTGGAAAGTAAATGATTTCCCTGATTTTTGAATCGCTTCACTGAAGTTAAGGTTGGAGGACATACAGCTTTGCACAGTTTACAGAAGATGACACACAATGGCAAGAAGACTGAGGTCTTTGCTCCAGCTGAGAGAACATTAACATTTACACGTCGATTGACAGTTCAAGTTTGAAAACCTCTCAGATGCAAACCACACTAATGATTCCCCATTGACGATAATGGGAACAGTCTAATATGATCCATAAAATTTCTGCCATAGATATTAGCAGATTAATTCAATATGTGCATCAGTATTGCAGTGGCAAACATTATTTGCTTACCAATGATGCTGATTCTCAGCGGTACCTAAAGACCTAGTGCTGTGTTTGCAATTCAGTCTGGAGGGAATTGGCTGTAATTAAAATTCTGTGTTTTGTGGCGACAAACTCTAAAGGCTTTTTATTCATTATTTGTATGGATCCACCAAACAAGATTTCTCTTTCATGCTTGAGCATCCATGAAACACAGTTGGCCCACAAGACTTATGCTTTGACTGCGCTGATAAAAAGAAAGCTACTGAGTATTGAAACATTAGCTGAATAGGTAAGTTTGGAGTGTGAATAAACACCTGTCCTTTGCAGCATTCTGCTCGAGCTTGTCATCATCATTTTGGCTTTGTTTATAACATTTATTCTAACATTCAGTAAAGTCATGTGCTGCTTTTCTCCTGTCTTTTTGCAGCATGTCTTTTTGAATATTTGTTCCATAGATGAGCATCTGACTTTGAATTTTCTTGTTCAGATAGTGATTTTTTTTTCTGGTGATGCATGGTGACACAGTTCTACTTGAGACATCATCAGTTTGATACAATCAGCTGCTTGGTAAGTAGCTGCAACAGTATAATCCAGCATCTAGCTGCCAGCACACTAAGCTGATGTCACAGCATTCATCATGTAAACACAGATATACTTGACTCTTGTTGATTTAAGATTGAAAATGTGCAGCATAATTGCAACTACTCACAAGCCTATGCAGAGCTGTACAATCCAAGTCTGACAAGTAATATGTGCTGTGCTTTGTAGTTTTGGCTGTTGTTCTTGATGTTTGTGCGTTTATTTTTACTGAAATGGTAGCTTGGCTTCTACTGCATATGATGTATTATTTTTGATAGCAGATAATAGGTTTTATAAAAGAGTTACAGTAATATATTTGGAATACTGCAACAACCAGACCCCAGTTGAAGCTCTGAACATTCATTGTAATCTTCTGCCAAAATCTGGAGGCCATAAAATGGTGTTTGCGCCAGCCCTAGTATGCTGTAGTGGATGATGCATTTTTTTTGGCTTGGCTCATGACAGAGACGGAAGCTGGAACGTGCCACAGGCTTGCATGGCCAAGGACACAAGGATGTCAGGAGGAGTATGACCTGCAGAACAAAAACAGAAGCAAAACAATTAACACATGCTCTTTTAGAGTCGGTTATAATTATATGTGGTGTGCTGACAGCATACAATTACCCCGATAACCTGCTGGAATATAAAGTCATTAGCTTTTGTGAAAGAGAGCTGCATGCTTGGCCAAGATGGTGTCGTGTATATTATTTTGAGTAAGTGGCACCATTTAGGATGTTATAATGCCATAATGAGTGCATGTGGCTGAAATAGATCAGATGGGTAATACTTTTGTTCATCAAATCCAAAACTTGAGATTGTTTTCATAGTTTATCTAGTTAAATTACAGCAGAAAGTTCTTGCATGTTTCATTTTTGGATGTGAAATGGCCGCTGAATCACTGGACTCCACTAAAACACTAAAAGTGTTCTGTGAAAGGCAGACTAATGACATTTCTTCAGGGTTAAAAACTCTTCAGGACTAGGCGACCCCCTCCATCTGCTCTGTCGTAGGACAACAGAACAGAATAATGCTTTCAAATGGAAGCTGGAATAACAGATGAGCTCACTGAAAAGAATACATTAAATGTGCAAATGGAAGGATGACACACCTTCAGTATGATTTCAAAATGGAATGAGATGTTAAATAAGATGTCAATATTCATCCAATACTGATCAAGCCTTGGATGACTCGCCTCTCTGACTACACATCCAGCAGTTCTTCTTCTTTGTTTTTCTCCTCTCTGAAGCGTCGCTGTTTAAAGGTTAAAAACAGATCTGTTTTTATGGTTATCTGTCCATTTTTGGGAAGGGGTATTTGGATGCTGTGATGCTTCTGGAATTTCTTTAGAAAATACCATCATCTTTTGATATTATTATAAGCGAACATGACATTGGCAAAGTTGATCTTTCCAGAAATCTACGAATTTCTGGAATACGACCCAAAAGTGAAAGATGAAGAGGATGAGTCTCTTATGGAGATCAAGGAGTAGGAAGTTGACACACACTTTTCTTTCCTTGATGATCGGTGAGAATGTGAGAGCAGTGACAAATGAAATAGAAGATTCCATTGCAGATGAGAACAGGGCAGAACACATTCCAGACCCCAAAACATCTCTATGTAGATTAGATGATAAAGATATATCAGATGATGCATGCGTAGCATCAAAGGAGAAGGGAGTACAATGTGTGTTTGATAAGAAATGGTAGAATTCTGGACTACTGTGAAGGAGCATCTTGTGTGGGATACTGATCTGTAGACCTATATGTTTGTCTGATTTCTGCAGAGAGAGTTTAATTGTACCTAACAGTGCTGCATTTTATTTTAGTATACCTCACCATTTACTGCAACAACATAATTTCCTCAGAGGGATTCGTGTTGAAGTCCTAGGATTTGCTACAACCATTACAATAATCAGCACATATTTGGTGTCTTATTTTTGAGTGGTGTCCAAAGTGTGTCCTCCTCCATTGTTACTCCTTAAACTGTACATCTTGCAGGCCAGATGGTGATGTTCCTCTTCCTCCAAATCCAGATGCTGCTCTGGTCAGGAGCCTCTGATGCTGCTTAAATGGCTTGTCAGCGGACCTGTCCTTAAAGTGCCTTACTCTTCGGAAGTCTTATTGTTGATTTGGCTGCAAATTCTCTTTACTCAATCCTGGTAGTGAACATGTGTCTGCACCAACCAGCCCTGCTTTGGCTGTGTTGTCTGTGTACTTCAGGATTTTGCTGTTATAGGCTTCCCTGATGTAGTCTCTTATGGAAGTGCTCATTTCACATTGGGGAAGGACTTCTTTGAGGCTGACCTTAATGAAAATTTTATTGTAATCTCCTTTTGAAAGATGAGTTTTTGATCTATGTTAACCCCAATTTTTTGGCCTTGTACAAGATGGGTGTTTCAATTTGATTATTGAATTAAATTCAAAATATAACCCTTGTCTTGGCTTTGCTCCATGATTAGGGCGAATAGCTCCTGAGAACTGATTCAGTAGGCAGCTGACACTTCCACTGTTTCAACATCAGGTTTATATTGAACGGCATCTCTGATTTCCCATGTTTCTTATGCAAGGCTGAGGCTTCCAAACTAAACTAAAAACGATGGGTAGAACTGTAGAATTAATTGTCCTAGTTGACCAGTTCCTGTTTGTTGTTGAAAATGTTGACTTTCACTGTGGAAATGAACATCTGTAGCCTTAGTAGTTTCCCAGGTCAGAAATACAACTAAAACTACTCTATATTTAATAGTTACTATTTTTTTCTTGTTAATAAATGTTTAGTATGGTATTTCTCAAAAAAGAAAAAAAAAAAAAAAACTAAAAATAACACTAGTATCGGAACAGTCCTCAGGATACCCAAAGTCTTTGTATCGGAGACATAGAATTGGTATCGAAAGATCTCCACTCAAATGCATTTCAACTTGTACATCAGAGCTTCCTAAACCAATCAGCCCTTCCAAGCCAGGCACGCAGGGCTGCTCATTAGAGAATGACTTCATTATTAAAGCTTTTAGGCTTCATCATTCGGAATTGATTAACCTTATGATGGCAAGGCACTTGAGGCTCACTGTTGAACCCTCTCTTTTTTACCTCCCATTTCCACCTGCTGAATGATAATTAGCATGCACATAGGCTCATAGTAGAGACTGAGGGAGTGAAAAAGCAGTGTGTGAATGCAGTTGGTAATATATCTGATGAGGAATTCACACTTCTCCTAATTATAGCAAAGGCAATGTCTTGAGTGAGGTTGGAGCTACAGAAGGTGCTGAGTGCTTATTGTTCCCAGAAACCTAATTACCTCTCAGCGCCATCTTAAATGACTTTAAGTAGAGGCTCCACGTTTCTAAGCTTGATTTTTTTTCTAGCTCTGTCTTTGCAGGGGTTGAATAGAAATTCTAAATGTTGAGGATCTGTTGCCATCTTTGCAGTCACTCTATGCTGTTTTCAATCAGCACTCTATTGTGAGTCGACAGTGCCGCAGAGTCAAGCTCGGAGGCCCTCGAACGCCGTACCTGCCATTCCTTTCCCTCAAGCACACTTGTAAATAGGACCTTTTGTTCCTTCAGCAAATTTGTGAGTGGGCATTGCTCACAGAAATAATAGTAATATTTATTGAGTGGAGGTTTACATCTTTGAACCATCAGAATAACTCTGGATTCAAACTGGTGATGGGACATGACCTGTGTTTGTGTGCATATCATGAAAGTACATTCATTGAAAGGGGTTTATGACTCATGAGTCAACTGCTGAAGAGAGGTTGATTTTAATGGTAACCTTTAATGTAAGTATTCTCAACCTGGGTGAGTTATGGATGCATTATTGAAACCGAAGAATTTGGCTAGAATAGAGTCATTCTTGTTCAGTCTTCATGTAAAAACATGATTTAAAAAAATCATCTGTTAGAGAAATTGTCTGGTAAAATGTTATTTAAAACCAAAAGCATTACATTGACATGATATGTTAGTTTAGTAAAGTGTCATATAGTAAAATGCAATATAGCATAGTTTAGTCTCACATGGAGCATCTGTCTAGTCCATGAGAATCCTCTTGCCACAGTCACTGTGAAGCTGTTTAGATGTTTCTTAGAAATGACGGGTTACTACATCTGTTTTGGAGCTGGACCGCAGCTAAGCCATGTCGATTTATACACAGCAAAGCAAAACAAGAGGGTTGTGTCTCGTACATCGATACATTGCCCTGTGCAGGCTGTGGCAAGCAATTCAAAGGATTTTGAAGAGATTTCAGACATATAAAATGAGAGGTTTAGATATATAGACAAATAGGTTGTTTTATTTGAATCCAGCATTCACATGCACTTAGTTTTAGAAACTAAATGGAGAGACTTGAAGGTGAAGCTAAGCAGCTCTAAAACTGGACCACAGTGCTTCCACCCTCTGTGTGACTTAGGCAAAAACGTCTTCCTGTGGCAGCTTACTCTTAGTAGATACAGCCGCACATTCTGAATCATAAACAGTAAAGAATGAGAACATCCTCCTATTGTGTGTGATGTGATTCATATAAGCTGAGTAATGTAAACCAGTTTCTAATTGTTCATTAGTTTTTCTCTCCACTGCCACCTTGTGCCTGCTCAGGATGGGGGACTGCTCTAAACTGAAGATTAGATGTAGGGGTTCCTGAGCTTCGCTGTCTTTTCTCAACTGTTATTATTTAAATTTGAGCTTTGATTCTGGACTCTATTGGATTAACTGAACTGGATTGAATTGGAATATAAGTGACTTGTTTTGGAGTGTCTTTAAGTGGACTGTATTTGAGATGGTGTTATACAAATAAAGATGAATTGAATTGTATAAAAATGGGGAAAAATGACAAATGATCAATGACATTCATTCATATAAGATTCTGTGGTGGAAGTTCACATATCCCATGTTAAAGCTGCCTTCTTAATTGATTCTGTGACGTTGCTTTAGCTCATGTCTTAGAGTATGGAGATTTTTGTTGTAGTAAAATAGTTTTGATTTATGCTGTTGATTCTTGGCAAAATAAATCAACGCAAGCTCCCTGATTAGAAACTAAATATCAGTGGAAATTGGCAATATAAGTTATTATAGCTTGGAATTCACTTTGACCTTTCAGTATTGATCTTTGACATGGCTTCTTGTTTGGCTGCAGCTACAACTTGGGTGTGTTTTTTTTCTTTCTTTTTTTTTTCCTGCCACCTCAGTTATGAAGTTGGACAAAAGTTCATGTGTTGTTTCGGTCATCTTTTTTTTAACCATCAGATGAAGTAAACATTGTGGTCACCGTGGGTTTTTATTAATTCCTTCTCTACAATTCCCTAAACATACTCATCACAAAATCCAGAGATTGATCCATTTGCTTAGCTGAATTTACCAAAACTTGAGTGGCCAAGTGAGCCTTAAGGATCAGTGGGTGTTGCAGTTCCTGTACTTTCATTTATTTTTACTTAAAAGGGAATGACTTCAACAGATTAATGACAAGGTGCTTCTTATCTCAACATGGATGACTATATAAAGGAGGATGATCATGCATTGCATTTGGTTTAAGTACTGTTGTTATCATTCAAAAACCACTGACAGTCCTGAGCTCCATCATCAAATTTTTAATCACTTATGTAAGATGCAGGGTTCAGGAGCGTCTTACATAATGAGCCGAGTTATCTTGGTTTTTATTTATAACCATTCTTTGCTTCATTTGTTGTGCAACATTGTGTGAATGTAGGATGATGTTATAATCCCCCTTAAAACAATCCTACTTATACATTCATGGAGAACAACAGGCTATTCCCTTTAGAGCAATCTCTGAGTTCAGAGGGAGGAGGAGCGCACAGTGGCACACAAGAATGTAAGCGAAGCATTGTTCTTTGATCTGAAGAGCCTCTCTGCCTTTTCTTTCCGTGAGAAGCAAATATTCCCATTTATTTTCAGTTTCAAAGTCTTATTCACTTTCCTCTAGCAGTACTGGGTGCGGAGTTCAGAGGAAGACGTCTGCAGCATGGTTCGATAAATACAGCTCTAAATTGTTTACATCATGTGAAAAATGCTTCGACTTTTATTTATTCACACGGAATGAACTGAAGATATTTCATGTTTTTTCCTTGTCGAGTTCATATACTTTCTTGAATTACATCCATTTTTGCATTTCAGACATGCAACACATTTCAATAAAAAGTGTTATTACCAGTACAACTTAATACTATTAAGGTGTGAAAGAGAGAAAAAAGAAGGCTGTTATGTCAAACATCAACATCAATAGCTGATTGTAAGAAGGATGTGGTACAAAAGCTGTAAAAGGCTGTGTTTTTGAATTGTAAAGATACGCAAAGGATCTTGACTTTGTCAACAAATGCAGGAGGAAATCAGTAAGATATTCAAAGAGAAGTTCCTCAAAGAACATTGCATTTCTTCTGCAGTATATAATATCGCAAAACCATAAATTCATGGAACATAAAGGTATTTCAGAGCATAGAGGAGAGATCACAGGTGTCTAGTCCTAAACTAGACACCTGTGATCTCTCAGGTGGCACTTCATCAAGAACCATCATTCAACAAGGTTTTACTGTGTGAAACCTTTGTCTACAACTACAAAATAGAACTATGTTCACATGCCACTTAAACTCTCCTCTGCAAAAGAAAAGTCTTCCTGTATATCAATGCTGTGTGGCATTTACGTGAGCAAACGTGCACTGTGGTTGCTCAAATTACTATTGAAGATCTTTTTTGGACAAAACTGCCAGCATGTGCTCTGGGCCCTAGAAATAATAGACCATCGAGACTTTTATCAGCAGCATGACCAAAAGTCATGCTCTGTGAAGTTGTCACTGTCTTTGGAAAAGCTCATATATACTTGTGTATTAGTAATCAATATAAATGTTGAGTAAAATAAAAATCATGAAATATCTCAAGTGAACAATGTGCAAATTAATAAAAGTCCAAGGAGATGTAAAATTCTGCTGTTAGAGGTGCTGTTAGATTTTATTAGTATTGGTATTAGTATTGCTATAATTTTCTTTATTTTCTAATTTAGGGGTCTAATTTGAGCAACGATCATACATTAAAAATGTGCAAGTTAATATCTAGCCCCTCAAAGATGACATGTATGCCCACTTTAGTGACACTTTATCACTTAATGGATATTGTTCTGTGCGTATGTGAAAGTAACGCTTGGGGAACGATAATGCCTTTGATTTATCACTTTTTGTGTTCTAGTCTTTCATGGTGGCCTTAAGCAGAAGGATTGATTGATTCTGAGGAGTCCCCGCTGACCAGTGCCAGCCAGTGTAATTTTCTAGTTAAGCAGATCCTCCTTTGTAGCATTTGTCCCCGGGTTTACGTTACCTGGGAGCCCATTCTTTTCACCCCCACCTCACCCCCACATGCTGGCTGTAATTTGATGAGAGCTGGGCAAAGCAGTCAGAGTCAACAGCTGCAATAAAACTGCGGTGGTCTCAGAGCAGCAGCTCGGAGCACTTAACCTGTAGCTTTTCTGTAAATGGCTCCTGATTTGTCTGTCACCCAATCCGTCAGCAATGAATAATTTTCATGGAAGGTGCACTTTAATTACTTTCCCATTTAAATTGCATTATCGTGGCCTATCTAGGTAATTAATCTCACCAAGTATCCTGTTTCAGCCTTTTATTGCTGGCAGACGAGCTCCCTAAATCCCCCCGAATCTGCTGTGCTTGAATGAGTCCTCCCTCACTGGGGTTGGCGTTGCATCTTTCCCCTTCACTTGGTCTCTATTGCAGCCGTTGGACAATCCTCTCTTTTGGTGCAGACAGCCTGTCAGAGCAACCGACTGTTTCAATGCCTTGGAAAGGATGCAAGCAGGCACATCCGTGCTGGGGAGCAGACAAGAATAGGCCTCAGCCGGTGGAGATACAGTTGGCTTATACAGAAGCCTCTGATATTTTCAGTGGTACTTTTACTTTTTTCTTTTTATGTGCAAATTGTGCAAAAATATCCAACAGGGAATGTCTCCAACTGGCCTCATTCCAGAGTTCCCTTGTTTTCTACAACTATTTAACACATCAGTGAGCCATGCAGTTGCCTTCCTGACATGCTACTTCATTAACATTTGTACACACGTACTTCTTTTTATTTTTTTACAGTCCGCGTACATCCAGTCTGAAAATGCTTACGAAGGCACAAAACATGGACTGATTTGCTGCAGAGAATGCTCTGTGTGTGTGTGTGTGTATGTGTGTGTCATATTTGATAAAACTCTAATCTCACACAGCTGTTTGAAGGCATCAGTCTTTTTTTCTTTTTCTTTCTTTTTCTTTATTAATTAAATATGTGTGTGTATCTATATCTAATTATCTATCTATCTATCTATCTATCTATCTATCTATCTATCTATCTATCTATCTATCTATCTATCTATCTATCTA
>JAOWBL010000017.1:11562900-11606159 GCA_028564865.1 Zenarchopterus dispar | reverse complement strand
CCCTGGATGGGTAGACCCTGGATGGGTAGACCCTGGATGGGTAGGCCCTGGACGGGTTGCCAGGCCATCACAGGACCACTTATACACAACCAAACACAGTAGATCTGATGAACAGTTTAGTATCACCTTTGAACCTGGTATATGTGTTATTGAACTGTAAAAACCCAGAAAAAACCCACACAAGCACAGGGAGAATGTCTGAACTTCACAAAGGCCTTTCTTGCTGGGACTTGAACCAGGAGCCTTCTGACTGTGAGGAACGGTGCAAACCACCAAGCCACCATGCTGCAAAAGAATCTCATTGTACTGTTTATGAAAAAAGAAAAAAGGTTTCTATGAGAAAGATTAGAAGAGATTTGCATATTTCTCCTTCAGCATTGCATAATTGTCAAGCCATTCAAGGAATCTGGAGAAATTTCTGCGAACAATCCTAAAGTGGACACCTGTGATCTCCAGTACCTCAGATGGCACTATATCAAGACTCATCATTCATCAATAGCTTATAAAACTGTATGAACCAGGGATTACCGTGTGGAATATTGTCAGACATTCACAAATGCCAATTAGAGGTAACTTTAGAAAGAAGAAGAGTCAGCTTAAGCTTGACCAGAGGGTATCGACACCTCTGAGCTTGGAGTTATCTGGGATGGAGCATCACACAATGTGTAATTTAGAAGGAATCTGAAAAGGACCATTTAGACTGTTAAAACGGTCCTTTCATTTAGACTGTTATCAGCAACAAGTCCAAAGCCAGGCTCTGTGATGGGGTTGTATCTGTGCCCTTGGCAAAGCTCATTTATACATCTGAAATGGGAGCGTCATTGCAGAAAAGTACACTGAACATTTTATGCTGCCTTCAAGATCCTGTTGTTTTCTGGGGCACCCATGCATTTTTCAACAAGACAATGTCATATTACAATCCATGCACGTTAAAAAAGCAAGACTGAGGAAGAAGAGGGTCCAGAAACTGGACTAGCCTGCCGACTGTCCCGACCTGTCAACAGCAGTGAATTTGTGGTTTATTTTAAGACAAAACATAAAACATAACGATCCTTAACTTAAGACTCATTAGCAGGAAAAATGGGACAAAATAAATGATAAGTGATCCCCTGGTAAGTGAATCTTTCTTCTTCCACTTTGTTGGAAAGTGTAATGATAGTGCTTGAAGTGCAGAAATTGATATATACAAACAAATAACATGTATAATAAAAAACAGAAATATTTATTAAACAATAAAAATATTTTAATAAATGGAACTGATGAGGAAGATATTAAATACTGTATATTGTGTGAGGGTTGTCTGTAAAGAAATAAAAGTTAATGTATTTTTTTTTCCCATATCCTCCCAACTTTTTTTAAGACTTCCACACACATTCCTAACTGTCTCAACACAGTTCACTTTAACTTGTGTGAGCATATTTGGCATTTACATGAGAACAAATCTCTAACTCTCCAATTAACTGCTGACAAAGTGGATTGAAGATTCACTAAGTAAACATGCTGGACGTCAGACACAAGGAGGTAAAAGCTGCTGTCTGTATTGTCTCAGAGGTAATTGGGAATGGGTCTGGGAGAAGCTCAGCTTCCTGAAAAACAAACTCTCCACCAGCCCTCCCACTAAGACTTAAGCCTCATGTCCCTCGCATCCTATCAGACATAAATGACCAATTACTGTAATGGCAAATCCTGCAGCCAATACACAAAAAGCTGACAATGATGTGACACCTCGCCAGCCTTAATCAGGATGTTGGGCTTCATCTCTCAATTTGAGAGCCCAATGTCACTTACTTCGGTATGCAGCTTTAAGCTGCTTTGACTCAACATCACAAAGCACTATCCTATTTCTAAAGTGACAAACTCTCTGTAAGTGAGTCTATCTTTGTATAATTACAGCTGTTTACCCACATTTCACAAGAATGGCTGGTAAACTTTCAAATTAAACTCTGGATCCAGTGTTTTTGGTTGGGTTGGCTCAGTTTAGACAGATATTATGACCATCTTCCACTGTGGTAAACTTTCATCCTCTGGGGGACTAAAGCAGGTTCTTATTCTTATAAAGCACTACATTTCACTTGAACGGCATTGCTTAAAATCCTGTTTCCAGGAAGAGAATGTCTATGCGTCACAATGGGTTGATTTGGTATTGTGTATGACTATACGATATGAGTTTTGATTAAAGTGCCAGATGGTGCTGTGTAGTGCCAGTTTTTACTGCTTGGTCATACTTATGTCCAACTATTGTTTCACTCTCAGCTTTTTCTGCATAATTTTCCCTTTAAGAAATAATGACAAATAAAAGCAGCCATTGTCCTAACCACATGGACACATTTGATGATGATCAGATCATTCCAGTAGGTCTGGATTTGTTCACTGCTCTGAGGAAACTCTGAAAAATCTACTTGAATATTTGGATATCCAGATTACCGATTTATTTGTTAAATATTAATAGCCACAGTGATACTCAGGTGGCAGTCGAAAAGAAGATGACATGCTGCAGCTCTCGGCTGCTCAACAGCATTTTAAATTGAGAGATGATGGAAAAAAAGGCAGTTTGCTAAATATTCAGTTGCAATCTGGCCAACCACGATGGCACTGAAAAATAATCTGGGCCCTGTAAGCCATGAGTTCAGTGCAATATCTACTTGGTAAGTACTTCCAACAGTCAAAAGGAGCAGCTAGTTGTCCTTAACTTAGTTGATCTCTCTGCCGCCGCTTTGTAAACGCTTGTCATGGCATTAGCATTTCACATGACATAGTCTCGTTGGTTTAATAGTAAAAATGTGCAGGACACAGTCATGAGGAACAGGTTATTACAGTGCTATGCATTTCACATCCAACACGAGAAGAGCTATGTACTATAGAGGTACATTTACTTCACTGGGATAGTTGCTTGGCTGATGTGATATATTTGATAGCAGATAATATGTCCATGTAAGTGTTATAACTCTACATTTACAGTTCTATGCACCCTTCTCTCTTCACACAAGAGATTAACTCCAAACTCTGAAGAAAAAGCAAGCGTGTAGCAGAGCTAATGTGTTCCCAGCATGCCAAAGCATGTTTTTATTTACCTTTTCAGCTCCGGTAGTTCATCAACCAACCCAACAGAAAGAGAGGTTTTTCAAAACTTTTTCTTCTTGTTATAAAATCTTCTAAACCTGTCTAAACTAAAGCCAAAAATCAGGAACTATACCTGCTCAAAAAAGGGAAGGCAAGGAAACATCTGACCACAGACTGATTGCCAAAATCTGGCCATATTCCAGGCCAAACCACAGCGGTATGGAGTTTCAGAACCCAGTCCTAATTTACAACAGTGTAATTCAGTTCTTTCATAATTTTATTTATTCAGACTGTGGCAGGTTGGTGCTTTTGCAGTCTGCACAGGAAAATCCTGAACCTCCTCCCTCACAGCAGCAGGGTCCAGCTCTCGCCGGCCGACGGATCACTCCTGCTGTAAAGCCAAACACCGGACCTACAGCCCAGCGTACTGTTTTGTGCGCCGCTCTCCAGGTGGTCCTCATCTTTTAGAAAATCTGCATCACAAACAGCCAGGGCCCTACCTCCTGCTCTTGCGTCACGTTCCCTAATCCACACGGCTCAGCTCAGCTGCCTGTGGGAACATGAATGGTCAGGCTAATTATTCTTGAAGGATTACAGCAATTCCAACAGATTTACTGAGGACAGGCAGGGGCAGCTTTTTTAAATTGCTACTCTGTTTTAGGAGCACTTCAGAAGACACTACAATGTGTCCAAGGCATTGACTGCTTATTATTTCCATGTGGAGGTTGCATATTTATTTGACTGAAAATAGTGTATTTACAGCAGAGATGGACTGAGAAATAGATTTTTAAAAATTTCTTCCCTGTGTAAAAGTTCTTTGACAGCCTCCTTACACTATACCTGCTTCTTTTCCTATCATAAAGAAAATAGAAATACCGTATGTGCTCCAGCAAAAGAAAAGCAGTCAAGTGCAGATTGACCTTTTTTGCCTTCTTTTTTTTAGCTGGCCTACCTCCAGACTTTAATCAGTCCCCCAACTTCAAGGAGGTACAGTACTTGCCACAGGTTTCTTTTTACACAGTAGGGAAACTGATTCTTTTCCGAGGCGTGCACTTTTAACGTAACTGTTGCTGCTTTTGTAGATATAAGCCCCCCTCTATAAACTCACCACAAAGCCACAAAACAGTCAAATTGCAAAAACATTACATGTCCGGTGCAGATGTTTTGCTTAATGGCACAAGGTGCCACCTTAAGCAGACTTTGGTGTATTATGTTTCCTTCTCACAGCAGGGCTTTCAAGACCTCCTCACAATCACAGGTATTTTCTCCTCTGCTTCACTGATGATCCCGAACATCTCATTAGCGGGCTGTATTACCCTCGCTAACAGATCGTGCCACATATTCAGAAGTAAATCTCTGTAAGCACCAAAGAAGAAAAGTCATCAAGTCTAATATACAGCTGGCAACAAAACAGGGACACATTGCTTGAAGGAGAAACTGTGTCCCATGATACATTTTCAAGGCTAATTATCTTTCAGTAATGACATCAATGTAATGTTAGTGAGCCAGGACTCGGGCTGTTAAAGAATGAATCTTTGTTCGCATAACACGGCTCATGCTGTCGTGTACAAATAATGCCTTAGGCAATAACAAAAGCTGTAACAAACTGTAAAATTGCTGCAAGCACAACTTTTTCTAAGGATTTTTGAATTTGGATATGGACCTCAGCATCTCAGTGAATATATTTTATTCAATGACGTATTCAAATAATGTTTTCTGATGTTCAGCTTCCCTGGAATCAGCTCTGGTGAGTGATATCCTGTGTTTCAAAGACTTGTGGCCGACTGTAGCGATCTGCTAAACTTATTAGCTGTGACGTTTGTGTAGCGATGGTAAAAATGACAGCAGGATTGAAAAGTCGGGTGGAGAAAGCCAAAATCAAAGGGCTCACCCCTCTTCTATTCTGTTATTCTATGTTAGATTTTTTATTTGTGTTTTCCTATTGCTGTTATTTTTGTTCCTCCCCCAAAACATTATTTAACAGAGAAACTTTTCTCCTGTTGCCTTAAGTTTGAGCTGCGTGCAGGAAGTAAACAAAAGGAAACTCGGCACTGCGAGCTGCAGAAAGCTACCTACACTGCCGCCAAGTAGTTGGTGGTGTAATTACAGAGCAGCACAAACAATAACGCAAAACTATAAACGGTAGAGACAACGGAGGTGCTGTGCACAGCCTACGTGCGTAGCTGCTATGCAGAAGTATAAACCAGTCTTCAGTGCTGCCAACCTTCTAGGAAGAGCCAAAAACAAAACTGATAGTCATTGCTCCAGCAATGAATATCATGTTGTTTTTAAATGGATACATAGGGTTAAAATATACATTAATAAATAAATTAGTAACTCTGAATACCTCACACATGCCCTCAATAAAACAGGGCCACACAAAGTTTGCAATTAATGAGCATATGAAAAAACTTCCTCCATCCTCTGGAGGCCAAGGCCAGTTGCTCAGAACAAGGACAGTAGCCTTGCCTTTATGGGGCATAAAGAGGAGAGCTGAGACCGATTTATTCAATGTTCAGCTAAGTTACCTCAAAATGATTTTGTCTCCACCATGAGAAGCCGGTCACTCAAATACAGTTTCTGTAAAAAAATGTTTGGAGGACCAGCAAGTAGTTTGTACGGCCACAAATCTGGGAATAATCAGCTCTCGTTAGCAAAGCACACAGTTCCTAGATGACACTTAGTAATAAATCATGGTTATGAATTTGATCTAAACAGATTGTTGCACGCATCGACTTGTGACAAACCAACTCTAAAATTGTTAATCTCATGATTTTTTGAAATTATTATTTTTTAATTCCACAATGTTCTCACATTCACTGCTTGTCTCTCTCAGCTAAGCAGTCATTAATCATCATCAGCAGCCTGCTTCCTTATTTAGCAGAACACTAAAATGAAAAGCTCCTGCTCTGGAGATCAGTCACTTGAAGGATCAGCCTCTTTTACACCGTGATGCACATGAGCTGTCGCCTCCGTAAACTCTTGCTTCAGGACAAATCCTCCTGCAGTGTGTTTCCATCATTTGTGAATTGGCACACCCAGTCGTGAGCGCTTGAGCGCTGCTGTCTGGTTCCCCTAACTTCCTGTCATTTGCTTTTTGTTTGCAAATGAAGAAGACATCAAGTGAGCTCACAGCAGACAGCTGAGTGATGGAGGAGCTCACCACTGATGACAGACACAAAAAAGCCAAACCCAAAAACTGCAGTGAGCCACTAAGCAGGCCTTTGTGCAGTCCTTATGTGTTTTTCTTCTCCTACATGCCATCTGGCTGGAGGCCTGTCTGGCTCGGGGGGTTGGGTCGGGTAACGTTGTTACTCATCACAGGCGCAGCTGCCAACATCAGGCCGTCCCTGTGATTACAGGGCTGCTGCAGACTCGCCTGGCCTCTCCGTTCTTATCCTCGATCACCAGGTGCATTTTCCTGGCCCATGCACCACCGAATTTCCTGTTGTTACATTGGCTTTCCTTTCTAAAGTCAAACTCTCTGACTTGATAAACTTGCATTTTTGTCAGAAAACCTTTCTGGACCATGACACGCTCTGAACTCCTCTGAGGCGCAATGCCTACACCCAATGAACTGACTAAGTTATACAATACTTTGAACTTAGGTTTAAAACAAGGGGACATGCTTCAAATCTAAATCTAATCAACAGAATCTAGACTTCGAAGACGTCCTGCAGTGAATGATGCATCCGTTTTTAAACTGTTGTAGCGCTGAATATTTGTGGTCATGTGAAGAACGATCATGTGGTAGCTGCTTGCGATTGAAATTCATGGGATTCACTTTCTTTACTGCAAGATATTAGACAAAATCCACTATGTCTTCAGATGATCAGCAAGTTTATAAAGTCTGCAGTTCCTCTTTCTCTCTTTGTGAAAATTACTTTTTACTAACAGAAGTTTTGAAAGACATATGGTGGAAGTAGTGGGCATACTGTGAAAATCAAAGTTAAATTTAACTTGACTGTTTTAAACAAATAATGTTTCTTTTAATTTAAACCTATAATACATCTCGATTATTTCCCACCACTGCCCTATAATTAAAGACACTGATGCTCTTGTAGCTTCATCACTCTTGTTGTGTACCAAATTACTTTCTGTTGTCTTTCAAACTGCAGTATCCTTCACAGGAGGCACATGTGAATGTGTTTCATCCCCTTGCAAGGTCCTTACTATCATCAGGGGGAGCCATTTCCACAACTGTCCACAGTAGCATTAGCAGGTCTGTTTCTGGTACATCTTTGATTTGAACTGGGCTTTTATCAGATTTAACTGTGTGGTGTCTTGGAGGACTCCAGGCATGGCCCAGATCATCTGTGCAAGATTAGAGGTGGCTAGAGGGGCCCTGGATATGATTTCACCAGGATGGAGCCTGTCCAGACTCTGATTAAAGGCCATATGAGCTCTAATTAATATGATCATCTTCTCATGACAGATGCATTTCTATAATAAATGGATATTTATGATGGCAGCTCACAGCAATCATATGCCCTCGTATTTTGCAAAAACAGCAGTAGTGGGTTTAATTTGAAATGTTATTGAGCTCAGTGCCAAATATTAGATTTATTTGCTGATGATAACGGAATGAAAGAAGTGTTAGAAGCAGCTTCCTCCATGTGGAGCCATAGATAAGTGTGACTAGAAGGGTTGTAACCTTAAAATAATAGCAGTGCCGCAGGATTCTGACCCGGTACGCACCATCAGTCTGTAGCGCTGTGCATTTTGTGAAATTATCTCACTTATCAATCCCTGCAGAGCTCAGATGTCCAATCAGGGTTTCAGATTGGAGCGCAGGGCCCTCTGGCTGCGCTTTGACATTTAAGGGAAGCAAAAAAGGTGGAAGGCCGTGTGGCTGCTTAGCAGCTCCTGAAAATATCCACAGCCGCCACGTCTGGCTCTCGTAATCAGCTCGGTGTCTTTTCACTTCACAATCTTTGTTTCATTAAGATAAACGATAAAGCCACCGAGTATGCAAACGCATGTCTCTGCTTAGCCTGCTCGTGTATTTGAAAAGCCATGCCTTGCAGCTGCTTGTAGCAGAAAGGTCAGTGAGGCGTCGGATAAGCAAAGCCAAGCGTGTGTGTTCTAACAAGTGCCAGAGCTCTCATTTCTCATCTGGCCCTTGCCTGTTTGCTTCACAGTGTATTCTGTCTGACAGTCCATGTGCTGAACTGGACTTAGATAGCATCATTACTGCTCAACTCCCTGGCCTGAAGGATTTGGGAAAGCGTGGCATATTTTTATGACTTCATCAGTCTGTCTGGGCAGTAAATTCCACAGATTTCAGAAACCTCTGCAATTAAGAATAAAGATATCAGGCTTTACATCATGTATCCCAGCGGTTCCTGGAGATTTACTCTGACTAAATGAGTTAAGATGGAAAATGAACAATAAACAAAAGAAAAAGTTTTTATTTGCAAACCAGTTTCCCTCCTGTTTTTGTCATTTCTGTTCTGTAAGTTTCTGGAAGTAAGATTCTGTGTTTACAGTGCTGAGCTGTAATGCACCGTATCCAGCAAAAATAGGCGGTGTGGTGTCATAATTAAGATGGGTAGAATAAGTCAACAAATGTACGCTGTTTATGACAAACCACTGTTCCCTGTGTTTCTGAGGTGAGCAGAGACAGGGGATCAGTTTTATGTGTGCAGTGAACGCCGTCACATGGCACTTCCCGTTCCGTGTCATTGTTCGCTGCCATACTGCTGTTTCCCATCTTTTGGGTCTAATTATTACGACCTTCTACAGCATGACCTGGTTTCTGCCAGACAGGATTTGATTCACACCTGACTTCATTAAAGTATGTCTCAGTTGATTGCTTGTGATGG
Organism: Zenarchopterus dispar; assembly: GCA_028564865.1. NCBI lineage: Eukaryota > Metazoa > Chordata > Actinopteri > Beloniformes > Zenarchopteridae > Zenarchopterus > Zenarchopterus dispar. The sequence goes on along the minus strand of JAOWBL010000017.1, from coordinate 11,597,274 downwards.
TATTTGCTTCACTGCTTACATTTTATGTCATACGAGGGAAGCTAGAAGAGGAAATACACACTTGTTCTCGGCAATAAAGCCAAAGAAAATTCAGGATACACTGTTGTATCTTTCGGCCATATATTGCAATGTATTAGCCTAATTTTTTTTGCATTAGCCACAAATATCCAATCTCATTTGGACTCGTACTATGAATATATATGAATAGAGGATAGAAATTATCTGAAATTGTAGTAATATTTCTGCTGCCCTCAGAATGGGGTTGCAAAGGGACAGAAAATGTATGACTAATTATGGAAGCTTCCCAGAAAACTTTCCATGGAAAGTAGAGCTGGGGAATTTTGGACATATTCCAATCGGGAATTAAATAGATTTTGCATCGTTGCTCTGTAGAACAAGATTTTAGAAAAAGAAAGAAAAGGTTCTAAAAACACTCATTCAGATATATATTTGGATAAACAACTGAAATATTCTGTAATGGCTAAAAGATTTACTCTTGATGCTGAACAAATGAACAGAAATAGCTGGTTGAATAGATGAGTGCTCCTCAATCACTGTGCTAAATGAAACTATAACCTGTGTTCTCTGTGTGGATAACGGAAACCAGATAGCACCATCACAATCAGCCTCTTAAATGATCCGTGGCCATTTATCAGGACAAAATGCTTGATAATGCATACTTTGAAAGATTAGCTTGCGAGGATGTAGATTGGTTCTTCTGCTACTGGGGCAGCTTTCTCCTGACAAATCAAACACACATTTGAAATTAGAAGAACTTCAGTCACTCATAATATCTTAAAAACTACATTCCATTACGCAACAACAAACGTGTTTTGAAGTTGTTCCTATTCCTAATTTTCCTATGCTGTTAGTTGTGCTTATTGATGCAAAATGCTTTGTGAAATACAGATTGCAGCCTTAAGTCTTCACCGGTCTCCTCTGGAGGCTTCCTTGATAAAATGAGGACACCGAGAACATACCCAGTTGTCTGGCTAGACTTTGAGCTGGTATTTGGCTGTGACTGATGTTCACATGTCCACAATAACACAAATACAGACGAGAACACAGTCGGAAGCCAGACGAGCTACGATGATGCTAACTAGCTCATTAATTTTAGGCTGTTTTGTTTTCGTAGCCAGTTTTTTCTTGACGTAATAACACATACAACTGAGGGTAACTCATCGACGACTCCAGCCCTTTCTGTTCATTTGTCCTGCATCAGTTATAAATTAATTTAACCATTCAAGATTACTTAAATTGTTTAGCTAACTATATATCTGTGTGTTGCATTGCATTAGTGTGTGTATTTTTTTTCTTCTCTTTTTTAAGTCTCATCTGTGATACAACACCAGATATAAAAACTGATTACAAACTGGTATATTTGCAAAATTTCAAAGCTTAACTTTTGGAAACTTTGCAGGAATTTCTTTGAAATCTCTCCTTTCCCCAAACCTAATCATTTTGTTTTATTACTTACTTAGTTCATTAGCTAGTTGGTCTATTAGCCACAAATATCCAGTTTCATTTTGTTCCTGGCAGTTCAGTTTGACTCGGATGAAAAACTGATGTAAAAGTGTAAAAAACAGCAATCAAAGACAGAAATAACAGTAAGTGGGTGGTTAACAATGTCGCTTCTTCCCTCAGAAGCATTGTTGCTCATCTTTATGGGCATACATGTTTACATGGAGAAGTCATCCACTTTGCAGTGCAGTTTTAGCAGGGTTACTGTTACATTATGTAAATTCGGCATGTGCTACAATGACATGAATATAAATCCATCCTTGCTCAACATGAGGGGAAATGAATACGGCTGTTTCAGAGCTGGTTCTAGCTGACATAAAGAAATCAGGCAGTATGTTGATGATAGGCTGCCAGCCTATCATGCCTAATTTAGACACTGACACAGGGAAAGCTAAGTGCTCCTTCAATAAGTGGTGTCCCTGCTGGTTTAACTATTATATAACACAGCTGACCAATAATTTCTGCATCAGTTACACTACTGAATGCTATTTTGCTATTATAAGGGAGCGAACAGATTGGAATACTACCAAGGGTTAAAATGAACTCCCTGTCAGGAGGCATTGGAGGGGCAATCATGCATGTCACTATAGCATGAATGCAATTTCCCCCACTGACCTTCCACTGTGATTCTGATTCCAGGCTTCATAGGAGCGCACAAGGCTATACTTAAGCTGTTAGGTGTGGGTGATGCACTCAGGGACTCAAACACAAAAAAACATTTACTTGCTTGAGTGCAAGGAGATTTCATGGAGGGATTCTATTAAGTGAAGAAATACTCACCAACATCTGAGGCGCTTAGATGCCTCATAATCACTTGATAGACCCATCTCTGTCAGACCTCAGTGTTGCATATAAAGAAACCAACTCCAAGGCAGAGAGGATTGTATTTCGTATGTCTCTGTTGATGCACAAAACTGATGTGTTGAGTCCTTGAACTTGGAAATAATGAGGCGGGAATATGATGGCTGTGTTGAGCTGTCAGCAGTGAATGCATCAGACATGTATTAATAATCATCCTGCCACCTCTGGAGCTGACAGCCCTATAGAACATGAAAGACCTCCTTCAAATCAGGACAGCTAATTGCTTTCAAACAGAGTCGCCTCTGACCTCCCCGCATGGTCACTAAAGGTGTCCCCGCCTCGGCCGGCATTGTTATGCAGCGAGTACTCTGTCCTCTGCCGGCCTCTTTAAAACTCTATTTTCAAACATGCGTGGTTCAAGGGTATGCTCCTCTGCCTGAAGTGTTCACACTGAATTGGAATCATTTGGCTTTAAAAATGTTTTTAAAATGACTGAGTTCACCGTTGTGGGGTGGACACCTTGCAGGTTATCGCAGAGCACATGATTAGAAGTAGGGTTGCACAATATTAGGAAAAAATGTGATAATATTGTTGAATATTGACTGGAACTATACAAAGGGCTGCTTTAGTTCATGGTGTTGTTGTATTTCTTCTTTTCCGCCAACATACAGCAAACCCCAAGCAGAAAAGACCCATGGTTTTTTATATTAGGATCATACTTCACATTTATGTGAATTTACGGACCACAACACGGTCAGCAGGGTGAGCAATTTTTCAAAATGAATGTTGGCATAAACTTTCCATTCAACTGCATTTTTGTTCATTGTTGTTTGAACTTTTTCTGTTCATCGGTTAGTTGAGGTGTCAAATAAAGCAGTGGTGGGAAGAAATCTTTTGTAAGTAAAGCACTAAACCAGCATGCTGAAATAAAATTAAAAAGAAAACCCTCTTCATGGCAAGTTCTTGGTCCAAGGAACTGCAATAAGGAACAAATGACATAAATGAAAAGGAAATTCTCCGTTCTTGCATTGAATATGTGAATGTATTGCACTTGCAAATACAATAGACCACCATTTATTGCAGTCCAATCAATATCTGGCAGTTTTGATAGTTTGTGTGTTGATATCACATTGATAATAGATTTAGTCCTTCAGAAGAACTTGGAATGAAATTGATGTGGAAAAAATAAGCACATGGTTTAAAACTGAGGAGGGTCAGTGGAATTTTGAGTTTATCAAACCCTTCTCAGTTTCTTGAAAAAGCTTAATAGGTTTGGAGTTCAAAAGAAGACATCACTCTCAGGGAAGCAGTTGCAGATGAAAAGCAATGCCATACAGTTTCAGCGCTTCTGGATACACACTCGCACTGCAGCCCAAGAGAGAAACATGCCAAAGAAATTTTGACAGTTCCCAACCCATCCATCAGAGCTGGAGTCTATCATTATCCTCCATTCTTTGCTCTGTGACTCAGTGAGGATGGTCTGAGTACTTAAAGGAATTCAGTATGCTCAGGGAGTGAAGCCCACTGAGATGAATCGCCGTCAGGGCTCAGCTACAAGTTAGTTTCGCTCTGGCCGGCTCCTCTGCCAGACAGTGGAGAGCAGTGGAGGGAGGATGAAATCCACCCACCCACACACACTCATCACCAGGTTCATTCGGCAGACATGTGAACACCCACACACTCATGCACAAACAATCCAGCCGGAAAAATGCACTGTGGTTGCATGAAATTTACCAAAATGATGCTTCTGTCTTAATTCCAAATGAGATCTTCCTGAAAAGGAGACGACTGTCCTCCCGGCAGGAAAGGGTGAGACGACCTCCAAGCAGACAGCAGCTCAAAACTGAAACGGTGAGGTCAGAAGTGAGGGAGCCGATCAGCGCTGCCTCCCACGTATTATTTCAATTCATGCAAGAAGTTGTTCTTTTCAACTTCAGTGGCTATTATTTAATCATGAACAAAATTAGCTTTGACTGTAAAAAAGTATTTCAGCAGTTTTACACTCAAGTCTGTGGCTCTGGAGGATTTTTGTCAAGTGCTGTCGAGTCTGAAAAAGATCCCTCTAATGATCCTATCTCAGTAAACTTTGCTTCTTCTTGGCTTTTAAAAGGATGGTGTTGGTGGCATTTTAAAAAACGGAGGGTCTAATCAGTTTTCAGATTGTTCAAGTGCCGAAATGCAAGCATCTCAGAATATCTAAAAGGCTCTGACTCGGGATGCCAAAAGATGACATTCTGCTCTTGACTTCCTCCTTGAACATTTGGGTGATCTAGTTCTTTTGCAAGAGCTTGCCCCACACTGTGGGAATCTCTGTGCATCTCTTGGTCTGATGTATTTTTCCTTTTTTTCCCCTGTAAAGGTTTTCTCTTTTCTTTTCCCTCCTTTTGCGGTACCCTCAATGCAAATATTTGTAATGACCCATAATTTTGACCCATAATTTTAAAAATTTCTTTCAAAATTAAAAAAAAAAAACGGTTTGAAATGACTGGATTTTCTTGCATTATCCCACCATTTCAAACAAACTTGTGAAATGCGGACGTCTGTAAATACAGACGTCCGCACATTCTGAATGAATAATGGGAGTAGAGATTCTTGATTGTTGACCTGGAGAGGAGCTTTGATGGAGGATTCAGACCTGAGGCTGACTACAAGAAGGGACAGAGAAGACTGTACTTAATGAAGCTTGGGTCCTTCAGTGTTGAAGTGTGTGGTGGAAGGTGAAGTTTTATCTCCACTCATCTGTTAGAGCAGCAGCCTCAGAACAAGTGACTCAAAGACACTGAACACTGCTGAGAAGCCTGGGTCTGTGCAGGGGACTGTTCTGGAGCCCCATGACATGATTGTGCAATGAAGACTGCATAAAATGAAAGAAAAAGTTAATGGACAACTCTACAATTTCTGCTCACAACACAGGAGTCCCGTACACACAGCGGTTGCACCGTATTGGCAAAAAAAAAAAAAAAAACAGCGGTTGCACCGTATTGGCACAAAAAACCACCAGTATGGTTTGTTTGCTCGTTTCCTCTGTCAATACAAACACGCAGAGTTGCACTTAATTGTACTGTTCCTCTCAAGGACAATGTTTCCTTTTTTTTTGTCACCAGACAGCTGGGATGGGCTCCAGAACCCCCCACAACCCTGATCAGGATGAAGCGAGTGTAGAAAATGGATGGATGGATGGCAAGCAGTCAGCATTGTAGAGAGCAGTGCAGTAGCATTGTGCAGTGATGGCTCCTGAAATGTCCCTTTCTCCTGAACTGACAACACTAACAGCAGTCACTTTCTGCACGGTTAAAGGAGTCACAGCATGGAATAGAAGTAATCTTGATTATGTCATACTTTGTTAGTGTCAACCTAGCCAGGGACCAAACTGTCACCGGGTTCTTTTTTTTTCTTTTTCACGGGCCGCTAGAGATTATGTTTTAAACGGCTTCAGTCTAATAGCCCCGCTCCCATGAAGGGTAAATATACAGCTTTGCAGCGATGACAGCGAACACTTCTCCAGCGAATGCATCAATAGCTGTCAGCATGTGAAGTACTTAATTTGATGGAGAACACAGTCAGCTGGAAAACAAAGATTTTAAGTATGTAGACATAGATCCTTGAAAACAGAAAACTAATATAGAGTGATGCAGGATGCTGGTCTAACACCAAGCCATCACGAGCTTGGCTTTAGGACTTTGTGCTAATAACAGTCTGAATAATGCACATCTTTAGTCTGGAGCACAAAATGCTGACTTCCTTCAAAAGATACTGGGAGTCCTGATTTGTCAGGTCATCCCAGGTGCCTCCATGAGATGTTGACACCACCTCTGGAAAAGGTTAGCATAATAAAGTTTGAAGTGGCATTTGTGACTGGAGTGCTCTATTGTATTTTTATTTTACAGTAATCTCTTGTCCATGTGCTTATATTAACAATCTGATTTGAAGGATCAGTGATCATGGGTATTTAGTATCAGCTTGCAGACTTGTTCTTTTGTAAACTGAAATTCCCTGATTGATTCTCATGCTTTTAGTTTTCAACCCATAAGAACCCAGACCCATTTCAGCTTGAAGGATAAATATGGGGTGCATACCACAGACTAAGTGGAATACATGTGTAAGGAACTTTCCAGCACAGTTAAGGGCAGTGTGACACCTTTGTTATCATGAGTGCTTATGGGTTAAGGAAGAAGTGCTTTTCATTTGCGTATGTGACTATGTGCAACACACAGGCTGTAGTTTGGATTATATTCTGGAGAATACCGGCTGTTCAAATTAAACATATTTAAAAAAAGAGCTTTTAAATACTGTTTAACACCAACAATGCTGCCCACTCAAACACAGATAGTGCCATCAGAGTTAATATACACGAGTATATCTGGAAAACATCAGTAATTAGTGTATGAGTTTATATCATTGTACAGTTCATGAGGCGAGGACAGAGGCAGAGGACGACACTTATGTAATCAACTACCTCCGTTCTGCTTTTTGCCTCAGTAGAAATGAGCCAGCTGCGTGAAAGGAGAGAATATTAAAAATGCACCATCTAATGTATGCACATAAAATTCACATGCTGAGCACGGTGGCGACTGGCTTCTGGATCAGTTAGCTTTACAGAAGAAGCTGTTCGGGGTCACTAACACATTTTTAATATTGTAGAATGAATGCACAAATGCCCTCTCAAACAGCCTCTTTAAGAATGGCAGGACAATTGTACAGTTTCCCAGCATGCCAAGCCCCACAGGTGGGCTGAGGGTCTGTGGTCTGGGCTCCATGATATCAAGTCAGTCATTAATGGCTGGCACTAAGTGCCGCCTGAGTGATTCGCAGGGGAGTCAGAGACAGTCCAAAGAGCACTTTTTAAAAAAAAAGGTAATAATAGAACTAAGGCTCAGCTGCCCTTCATTTACAGCCTTGAGAAATGGGGAATGGCTGCTTTTTTTATCCTGGAAATCACCTGCCTGGATTGATTACCTTTTAAGACACTTCAAGCAACATGCCAACTAGGCCTGCAGAGTACTACTCTCAGTACTACTACCCTGGTCCAAGTCACCAGTGGAGGGTGAAGGAGGAGGTGTATTTGAGTGAAGCCACTGACAGGATGGTTCTGGAGCTGAAGCGGGTCCCCTGCATCTTTAGCTATATCAGTGCTGCAGAATGGACAAAAAAACAAGAGTATTCTGACAAGTAATTGGCTTTATTTATCTTTCTATGGAGTGATGGGACTGATCAAAAAAGAAGCTCAACTTCATTTTATGTAGCCTACATGTGTATTTACTATATAAAGTTGCTAAAACTGCTCTTTTTTAGCTCAGGTGGTTAAGTTTAAGTCGCTTTTGTATCTCTTGTTCCATCTCTGGCTTGGTCACTGTTTTTTTTTTTTTTAATCTTCCGTCATCATTTTAAGTGTCTTCAACTTTGCCAAGACGTCCCCGTCGTTGCAGATGTCCACTTTCATCATAGTTGATGAAAGTGATGCACAGTTGTCACGAGAAACAGCAGAGTCCAGAGTTATTTGGTTTTTACTGCTGATAAGCAGACCACACTTCCTAAACTAATTGAATATTCCTTTAAATGTAATTGAAACTGACATTTTAACATGAAAAACTCCTTTGTTGTTCTTTAACGTATTTGACAGGATGGATAATGTAAATATTTATTTTTCTGCAGTCTTTGCACTTTTGTTTCATATATTTGACTTGAAAACCTTAGTTGTTGCTGTGTTTTGTTCAGTTAAGAATATCCATTAAAATAAACCAGTGAAGCCTCTTTAAATATTTATTTTGTAATTGCTCTTGGTTTTGCCCTGTAGTTTATTACGGGCTCATGTAACCTTGCTCAAAATAGAACAATAATAATACTGATCAATTAAACTATTAAAAAATACATTTATTAAGAAAATGATTATTGGTTATTTAGAGATATAAATTTGATTTGGAAAAGTGGATCATCACAGCAGGTGCGTTTTCAGTACCACTAGATTTGCACAAAACCCAAATATTGAAAAAGAAATCTTGTAATGGAAATGGGTCAAACTCAAAAAAATCTCCCAAATATCGCAAAAACCTTTTAAGCTTTTATGAGGTAGTTTTACAGACATGTTGATAATCCAGTTTATTGCAAAAGCGTAATGAATATACTCTTTTCACGTTTCAATTTTCTTTTGTGGAAAGAGTATCATGGAAACACTGCTAGAGATGAGAAACCCCATATACACATGGATAGTATATATTTTGCCCCTTTTTAAGAGATGACACAGTTTGCTGAGGTCTGAAGGAAATGTCAGTGACATGTTTTGCTCAAGATACCACATGAACACCCTTTTTAGCCACTTCATTTCACCTCTGTTCATAGTAGCATGTATCACCATCTTAACTCAGAGCTCAGACCCTCCAAGTTGTGCCAGGGGAAACGGTGAGCACTTTGGAAAAGGGAACAACTGTAAGGGTGTCAACATTCTCTGGATCAGCCTGGGAATCAGCGGTTTGACAGCAAACCCCAGACCAAGTTACACTTAGTTGCATCATAGTGTGGGATATTTTTGGAGTTTATTGAATGAAGGCATTGGTATCTCAGATATCAAAAGCTTCCAGGGTTGGAGACATCGGGGCTTTCTGGTTTATCTGACGATACTGGTGAACAGCGCAATGGCATCTACACCAGAAATAAGCATTTCAGTTGCTCTGCTTCATGAACTGCTCCATGAACCATGAAGGTATCTAACAACCACCTCCACCCCGACATAAAGTGCATAACATTTCAGACAGCTTGTCAGTTAAAACCTTACGTGTCCAAAAACAATGGATGTCCAGAAACAAGAAATCATACAGATTAAAGCTACAAGGTGGATCGGGCCATTGAGACTGTTGTAATTCATTGCTTTTCTGCTGTTCTGGTCACAGGAATTACTGTAAAAATAGTATCTTCAAGCAGGTTCTCTTTGCACATACTGGGCAGAAAAGGGCACGTGGAACAAGCTTCAAATTTAAGCAGAAAACAATGGGGAAAAGCATCACTTGACAGCCATAAGCCAAAAGCAGAGTTAGTGGGTGAAGTGTCTGTGTTTCAGGGATGCTGAGTTTACGCGGGCAGAGGAAGCAGCCAAATTGGATGAAGTTAACTGCACTAACTGCTTGTTGTGACTCCAGACAGAAAAGTCAATTGTCCTTGTGACCGGCTGGCTACTCTGAGAAAGGATCTGATGTTCTTGTGTTTGGGTGGATTATGAGGCGACATGTCACAACAGCAGGTTTTTTTATTCAAGGTCTTGAGCCTCCGCTGTCGCAGCCATTACTGTCAGGAATGCCAATGAAGCCTAATGATCTTTTAATCCAGCCAGAGTCATTAGTGGGAGGTCATCTTAAAACAATCTGGGGTCAGGCTGTATTAAGGCTCCAGAGGTTCATTCCCACTGAGACACTGCTGCAGCTTCGGCTTCTTCTCCTTTTGGCCATTCTTCTATATATTACAAAAAATCTGATACCTCTTTCATGTTGAACAAATAATGAGATAATAGTTTTATAATCTAAAACTTCAAAAAGGAAATGATCTAGTGAATTTGTATGATCAGTCGGTCAATTTAGAATGATCTTCTCAGGTAGAGATTCTTTACATTTGGAAGTTTTTTGCTGATTTGAACATGTTTAGGTGACCAGGAAACAAAAAAGCCCAGCTTTTAAACATGTGGCTTTTATCTTACAATTCAAATCATTCCCAGGACAGCTTTTCAAACTTTCTTAGACGTCTTAATTAATAAGTTTCCACCCCCCAAGAGCAGTATAAGTCATCAAGACTTGACAGTATGTTTACAGAAAGGATTTCAGAGCTGTTAAGAGTACAGATTTGCAGAAAAGATTTTTTTTAAAGTGCCTTCTCCTTGGGGTGAGCTTTAGTAATCCAAAGAGCTTGTCTTCTTTTTTTCATCACTGGGGTCTTTAAGGGAAGTGCTGCAAAAGGATGGTGATTATAAACAAAATGACAATAATAATGATAAACTGTAAGGTAATGGATGAGGCAGTAAAGGAAGAAAGCAACGCTGCAGAAAGTCGTACTTGGAACTTGAAGAGAAAATTCTCTTAAAGGATTAAAATCCTTTTTTACATTAGAAATATTTTCTCCACAGCAGGAATGTTAGATGCTTCTTCTAAATTAATAATAAAAATAATATTTCATATTTATTTAAGGCATTGGGAACTTGTTGAAGCCAACTTTTTTTTTATATGCAAAGAGCTTTTACAGAAACCATACAGGAGTTGTTGGTCCTGCAGGACCTGCAGAAGGAACAGCTGGAGCACAGGAATCACAGCAGATGAGTTTAGGAAGAGCAGGGGAGTAGATATGACGGTAACCTCAAGGCTAAAGAGGGGCTTCACAGCCCAGAAACACAGCCTTCACTTCTGTTCCCCACCTTATCTTACGGTGCTCATTTTCAGCCTTGTAATTTGAATCTCTGGTACCTCTCGAGTAGCTTTGCACCCAGTATAACTCCAAAAGAAGATAATTATTGCAAAACACAAAGCCGAGAATCACAAAGACAGTAAACAGAATGACGTTAGAGATTATAACGATTACAGCTCTGTTTGGTAAATACTATGCATGTTACTTGCTATTGTGTACCATTACGAATTGTGTTGTTATTCACTCACTGTTGATTTTTCTGTATGTGCTCGTGTTAGTAGATGTAGATGTGGGAAATGTGGTGAAATGGCAGCTGAGTCAGAAAACATCTGTAAGCCAGAAACAGAAAACCAGTGATGCGGTTGCCAAATAGCTTTTGACCCAATAGTTCCCAATAATCAACACAGTCTTGGCATTTATATCATTTATATCAGTTTTTTCCTTCTTTCTTTTCTTTTTTTGTCAATAGCATAGACGGACCAAAAAACAAATGATACCTACGTGTAATCACTGTAGCAACAATGTTTCTGCTAAAATGCACAAACAACTCTCCCTCACCAACAAAACCACATTTCTTAGAGACACAGTGGAAGTAGAAGCTAAATGCTTGGTAAGATTCTCTCCCAGATTCACCGGATGAAAAAAACAACATGATCCTTGCTGTATGGTTGTAAATTTTCACTTGTACGATAGTCACTGACTGGAGGGAGAATGAAGGCTCTGACTGTTTCCCATAATTCAAAGTGCCACGACAACAGAAGCGAGTCTCAGCAGTCACGTGACCCGCTTTTGGTTACGCTGGAGCGTAATCATTTTTTAGATGACATACTAGTCCTCATAACAACTTCCATACCAGACTCTAGTACATACTGTTTTTGAGTTTATGCTTTGAATGAAACTGCAGGACACAGTTTTGAAAACGGCCCGGACACAGAAATGCCACTCTGAATGATGTCATATAGAGCTGACAAAAGAAAACATTCTCCAGAAGTAAGATTTCAGTCTGAACACTGAATATTTTGCGCATGGGAATACAATAACATAGATTTTTAGCCTCAAGTCTTGTCTAAAATGATAATTCATCATTATGACAATGTAGTCAGGCAGAAAACACTGAAAATCGTAATAAGACCATTTTACGTTCATTAACCTTTTGCCCACTTGAAAAATAGAACTACTGTATGCGTGTGTGCACTTTTTCGAATATCTAAATGCTGTAGCGCTTATTAAAGAGAGCCAAACACTTATAGTGAGTCATGCAAGGAAGCCAGTATAATTGGCATGCATGAGACTGGTGTTGGAAGGTTACGTGCACAGCGCTTTCCCTCTTAGAGACTTTCTGAGTGGCTCCATCATCAGCGTCTGCTTGTTCCCCAGGAAATGTTTGAATTAATTGAAGTGAATTGTCATTCATAATTTACATGTTGCACTTTTCCACTGGCTGGAGTAATGCCAGCTTATTCTGTTTGCTCTGTAATTGAAATTTCGATCTTGAGGTGTAAACAGTTCGAGGTGTCCCTGTGAATATTCATCAGCTGACGAGGGCCCTCTGAGTGCTGTTGGAGGAGTGTGTGTGTAGCTGATTTGTGGCTAGCCTGATGCATGTGATGGCTGACAGGGTTTGCCCTGCATTTATTGATGTTTTCCTGTCTAAACAGCTCCATCGCAGGTCAGCGAGGTCATCAAGGAGAAGGTGCAGCAGCGCAGCATCCAGCTGTCCTGGCAGGAGCCCCAGCAGCCCAACGGTGTCATCACAGAGTATGAAATCAAGTACTATGAAAAAGTGAGTTTGGAGCACATTTCTTTTTTTTGTTTGTTTGTTTTTTTGACCCTTAAAGGATCGGGGTGGAAAAAAAAACCAGTGCATTTTACAGACACCAAACCTGGTATTTAGATTCAGAACCCCTAAAGTTCTGTCATAATTGTAAGTACCTCAGCAGGCCCCTAGGTAGCACTTGTACAAGAAAATGTTTGTTTTGGCACATATCTTAAGAGTGATATGTGTAAGAAGAAAAATCTTTTTTTTGCACCATCTTCAGTGAAACTGAAAGTAAAACAAATTAGTCATGACATTCACACACAGTTGTCATGAAGTTAGAGAAAACTGCATCTTCTGGCAGTGCTAATGAAAAGTTATTCAAATGAATATAACTGAACCTTAACCTCTAACTTATGATGTGTCTTTTCAATGTTAAGCTTTGTAATGATAGTCAGTCATTAAACCAAATTTTGTAGAATTTGATCCATAGAAGATGCTATATATATCAATACCTCAGGAACCAATAAAGCTAAAAAGCTGAAATTAAGTGCATATATACAAAGCTTCAACTTTCTAAAGCTCACTGACTGTTAGTCGATTATAATAACGGATCAAATCAAATTTCAGAGGTAAGTATTTAAAAAGGTAATTAAAGTCCATAAACTTAATCTTAACAGGAAAAGATATACCTACTTGAAACCATCTGGCTGTAGGAGTGTTGTAATTGGTAAATTTAAGTTTCTGCTCGTGCAATATGTGATTCTTCTGTTCTTCCTTAGATTCCTGAAATTTTGTCAAATAAAATGGCTTTATTGCGACATTTCTACTCTATAATTTATTTATTTTACTGTTGAAATTTCATCCAAAAAAATTTGAATAAAACAAACCCCTCTCAGGCGATAATTTGGATTTAGGAAATTACTTCAAAGTTACAGGCCAAGGGCATCTAAATGCCTAGTCCTTAAAGGTTCTGTGGCTGATGTCTACAGATGTATAATTTCAAAGTTCCAAGTATTTTGATGTCTGCCAAATTTGGTAAAATTACATCCATAGTTCATTGGCTGGGGGTGGTGTTGATGTTTTTGAAGCTATCCACCTGCAGGTTGTTGTTGCTGCTAAAACTGTCCCGACCACATCTGTCAGTTATCTTTCCTACTCCATCTGCATGATTCACAACACTCTCCAAGTACTTTCTTTGTCTCATAATTGCAGTAATGAATGAGATGCTCATAAGATTTTAATCAGCCTGCAGAGCATCTCATCCAGGCCTATGCACGTGTTAGCACACAATCCTCATTTGCTGCTCTGCCAACATTAGCAGTCAGTTACTGTTATCGCTTTTCCTCTTCCACATAGATTACCCCACCAGTTCCCCGTGTTTCAAGTCTGAATGTATCAGCTTTTTACAGCCAGGTTTAATGGAGCAAATTTAACCCAGCAAATCAAAGGCAGGGCAGCAGAGCTGTGATGCCGGCCACCGTCTCTCGCTCACACTGACGAATCAGCCTCCTGTGTCACGTACTGTGGCTGTGCTCTGCTCGACTGTAAAAGTGGAAAATTGGAAACAACGACAACAGGCCTAACAGACCCTGGCATTCCATTTAGGTTTTTGCAGAGCAAAACATTTAAAGATCAGCAACAAAGTGCAGGATGCATGCTGCTGATACATCCAAATGCATTCCTTGATAGAAAAGATAATTTCAGATGTGTTTACATTTCCTATGTGCCAATTCATTTCAGCTTATATAAACAGGACCAACCACCGAAGTCATCTTAGGCTACTTTCCAGAGAAAGTAAACAAGTTCTGTTAAATCCAGGCCAGTTAAATCCAACTGTATTTAATTTCAATTGCCTGCATGTTGGTAGATAATGATTTCAGTTAAATATGGACATACTCCACAATAGTCAAAGCGTAAAAAGAAAAACATAATTTTGGGGGGCTTTTTTTCTAAATTAGTTAGTTTGATGTTCTCAAATTAAGACCAGGAATTTAAAAAAAAAAAAAAAACAAAAAAAAAAAAAGGAAAACATCCGCCTTTAATGCAGACTGACTCTTTGACTTAATCAGTTTGTTCTTTTAACTTCATCTTTCAAAATGTAAAATAAAACAGTATAAATAAAGTACTTCAAACAAATGGCATAAAAACACAACTACCAATAATATATAATGACAGGATGTCTAAAACTGAACTTGGACTGAAGGCCAGTGAGTAAAAATGGGTTTCCAGCACAGATTCCACTGCAGCAACAGTTTAAGCTGCTCATATTTGTAAAAGGAAGTTGTTTCAGAGAATGGGACCAGCCCCTGAAAGTCTGGGAACTATAAGAACCAAAAATGCCATATTTGGTAAATTTAAAACCTTAAAACAAGCAATAAAATCTTAAAATCTCCCCTGAAACAGACAAGAGGCCAGTGGAGGGATACCACAATTGATGTAACGTTCTCATGTTTCCTGGTCCCAGTTGAGCAGCAGCATTCTAGTTTAACTAAAGCCATAGAAGAGACGACTGATCTAAACCAACATACGAGGAATTATAGTAATCCAGTGTGTTATAAAAGGAGGTGTGGCTGCACTTTGGCCAGCCGTCGTAACTGGTAGAAGCTAGTTTTGAAGACTGCTGTCAAAAATCAAAACCAAGTTTTTATTAAACAGATGAGTAAACAATCCCAAAGGCCAAGAACTGGTGGTACAGTCTTCCACCGGGTCTGAACAGCCATTTCATTGAGGTTCAGAAAGTTCAAGCTCATTTAAAGTTCATAACTGGTTAAATACAGCTAACAGCAGCATAACAGTTGACCAAAACTAGTTTAAACTAAATGTAAATTATAAGCAACTGGAATTAGAAAACAAAAACTGCATTTGATAAATCTTGTAGCAGTTCAGTGACTAATGTTGCTTTTCTCTGGTGGAATTAATGCCGTGGAAATGTGCATTATACTAAATCTAGGCTGATAATTGCCTCTATAGAAATTTTCACTTGCATATAAAATATCAAAATGACTATTAATGTGTTTTCATCTCAGATTATCAAAGAGTGCAGGTAATTAATCTTCTAATATACATCTTAAATGTTGAAAACAGAGAGGTTTATGACAGCATTTCAGTGGGGCTCAACTATTAGGTTTTTTTCTTTCTTTTTTTTTTTAACCATAGCTGCATTTTCCTCTTTTTTTTTAATTACTTAAAAATGCCACACTGAAATAATTTCATTTTTACCCTGAATACCAGTGTCATCTCAGGCAAATTCATTGGAGTTGAGTGACAGGTGATCGGTCCATCACGGGTCCATAAACATGGGGACACTGAAAAAAAGTGAAACACTTCAAACATGGGGTAATAGTAGACAAAAATGTTTACTTTTCATTGTACAGGATCAGAAGGACCGGGTCTACTCCACAGTGAGGTCCAAGTCCACCTCCGCAACAGTGAACAACCTGAAGCCCAGCACAGCTTACGTGTTTCAGATCAGGGCCTTCACCGAAGCAGGCTATGGCACCTATGGCCCCAGACTGGAGATCACTACCAAGGAGGAGGCCACAGGTACAGCCTCGTGTTGCATGTCCTATTTTTGCTCTGTCAAGCTTGTACACACTCCAGTCTTTCAGCTCAGGGCATGAAGTCATTATGATGAGTCTTCAGTAACGGGTAGGATCCCACACAACACAGGCCGACAGTAATTCAGTCACTCAACATTTCCAAACCACATTCTGACAAAAAAAGAAAAACACCAGAAATGGCATAAAATGACTCAAAACAGGAGTTGATCATTTAAAAATAGGCCAAGGGAAGAAATGATCTGTTTATGCCAGGTCTTGTTGCTGTGTTGCTGCTTTTTTTTTTTTTTTAATTGCACCTGTCTTCCCGTTGGTTAACTGATTTCCTGTCCTCAGTGACATCCCCACTTGCTTAGATGCAAAGATATTTGTCTTATGTTGGTGATGGCTCAACAGTGTGCCACTGAGCCTCGATAAAGAATCCTTGAGTTGATCACACATAAAAAAGTGTACTGACCAAGAGGCAACTTCAGGTTTTCCTTTTTGAAGTCGATGCAGAAGTGCAGTTCATTTCCATTCACTTCCATGTTAAAATGTAAAACTTTACAAACTTTACAGCCACAATAAGCATACTTGCTCCCCAGTATGAGATTATTATTATTTTTGTCTCTATAGCTATGTAACGTTTTACTACCTTTTCAGTTAAACTTGTAGTAAAATGCCAAATTAGAAAGAATTAGGAATGTTTTTTGACTGACAGCTTTTTTCTGGTCCGGTGTCAAACAGCTTGCTGTCATCACTGTAGCTAACTAGGTTTTTATTCTGCTCAGAAGTCAAGTACACTAGCAGATATGAAGATGTGGTTTGTTGTGCTTGTAACTGTACTAAGAGACCACAACAACTGGCTCTGGGTCTCTGACGATCGCCAGATCTCACACTTGGCCTTTAAAACCACTCTTTAGAAAGCTGTGAATGACATTACAGAAGTGTTGTTCAGGTTCTCTTTATCCAGTCTAGGGTCCTGACAAGGAAATACCAAACACTCGCTAAGCCAGAGTTTGGTTCAGAAGGTCAAAACCAATCTGAGATCAGTGCTGAAAATGAAACGAAAGTTAGTCTGAATTTTGACCCTTTTTTTTTTCATTTTGGCTTTAATCCCAGAATTCTGAGGAAAAAAACTAAATTTTCTTCTTTTACTGTGGCCCCAATTCTTTTTCCTTAGATTTTTGTCACATTTTTATGTGGAAATATTTTTGTTTCTACGTTTTGACACATCTTCACATTTCTGCGAGCTTCTTCTTCATCATGTTGAACTGACAGCACCTATGGCATAAATATGAATGTATAAAAAAAATGGTCGAGTGCAATTCTAAACTGTTTTTTTAGTTTAATTCCTAAATTTGCATTTAAGATTTTCAAATGACAATAAAAAATTGCACACGGGAAGCATTTTAGATGACTTAGCTAAAAAGTGAGAAGCAATGCATTTCTATAAGTATAATTGAAATGTCTCTTAGCTTTAGGATTATTTAGATTGAGAGAAAAGCACGCCAGCCTTGTCTTTCATTCATTTCTGTGCCAGTATTTAATGAGTGAAATAAATGATGACTGTTTAGTCTGTGATATAATCTTGCAAGAGAAAAAGGCACATGCAAGAGGCAGCTAATAGAGTTTGGGTTGTTAAAGTGGGTTTTATATCAGCACATCTCTCTTGAACACATGATTTCCCGCTCAGCTCCATGAGCACAAACTGTTAATGTTCCCAACTACCGCAGGAAGAGCCCAGGGAAATTATTTGCTTTGAAGCAAAGCAAACACAAATTGCTTTGACTTTATGCTGACAACACGTTATGGGAAAAAAATCACTAAGCACAAGGACAAGCTACTGTAGTGTCATGAGGACAAAGTCATTTAAATCTAATCAGTCACATTAGCTCTGCCTGGAGTCTCTCAGTGTGTTATTGTGAGGTTTGGTGAGGGACGATCCTCGGAGGTACGCACATTCCAACACGTGAGGTTAGACATTTTACATCTCCCTCAAATTTGGAATCATTCCTAAACGAAATCACTTTGATTGCACATCTATTTTTTCCTCACAGCTTTCTTTTTTTAATTTTTAAAACGGATAATACAAGCTCAAATCAGAAAGTTGAGACATGGAAAACACAAATTCAAATAAACAAACAAATATAAATCTATTTTTTGCACACAGTGAGCCCAAGATATTTTGTGTTTCTTTTTTCTTCACTTCATTTCATTTAATCTACATCCATTTTTGTATTTCATGTTGGTACAGGAGGCATTTATCGCTAATAAGTGTGCGATAAGGAGAGAAAATTTTTTTTTATTTCAAACAGATAATAGTGATGATCTGGTGTAAAGGCAGTATCTATAAAAGGGCCATTTAGGAGCAAAGATGGTCACAGGATCCCCACTTTTATTAAAGAATATTACTAAAAAGCTTCTTATTGAAAACAGTTTTCCTCAAGCATGGATTGGAAAAGGATTTTGCATATCATTAAACCATTCAAGGAATCTGGAGGTAAAAGTGCAGTGATGCGAGCCGGAGCTGGACCCACATTCTCTGGTTCATCAAGAGCCATCGTTCATCCATATTTGATGTAACTGCACGGACAAGGAATTGATGCTTTTCCCAAGTGCTATGGAGCTGTTCTGAGAAGGACCACTTTAAACATTTTATGGAACAAAAGAAGCTTTATATTAACCTTGTACAGATGCAATATTGACATCTCTGGACTCGGAGGCATCCGGTGTGACTGGTCTGACTAATTAGCATTCTTGATTATTTGAAAAAACAAAAAGGTGTTTTGTGCTCAAGACCGAAGGAAAAAAGGACTTAGTAAAGAAAAGTACACTGAGATTTTAGATCAATATAGGCTACCTTTAAGACCACAGATGTTCATGATTTTTTAAATAAGATGATGCAAAGTCAAGTTCCGCACACACCACAAAGACAAGGCTGAGGAAGAAAAGGGTCCGAGTAGTGGACCGGCCTGCCTGCAGTCCTGACCTGACCTGACCTGAAGGATGTGTTTGGAGAGAATCTTGAAACGACGGTGACCTTCACTGTTGCACATATGAAGACATGTTTGAAAGAAGAGTGGGACAAAATAACAGCTGTGATGGCAACAGGACAGAGTGCTAAAAGCGTAACTTCAGCTTTGTTGAGAATTTGTGGTAGGTGTGAAATGAAAAAGGATTTTATATTCACAAATTAAATGAAGATGTTGAAGGGGAAAAACACAAAATATTTTGTGTTAGAAATCTTGCATTAAGAAATAAAGTCAATGTAAGAATCAGTGCATTTTTTCAAGAATCATTGTCATTTTCCACATTTTCTTGACTTTCATTGATGGAGGGTTGTAAATAGGCTTTGGTCCAGTTGCTCTGTTAGTAGACATACTGCCTTTGGGAGGCTTCTGAAGATTTTTACCAAACAGGTGACTTAGGTATTTTATCAATCTTTGCAAGAGAAAAAAAGCAAAGCATTTCAATAATATTGCATCAGTGTTTTTTTTAAAAAATAATTTGAGTGTTTAACCCCGTCTGTTGATTCGTGTCCCTTCAGTTTCAGCCGCTCTCACGTGCACCTTACTTCCAGCGTTTCTGCATAGACAGACACATTAATTGCTCACGCCACATGCAGAGTGTCCTGCAACAAGGTCCAAGTGTCCTTGATCAGCACAGAGTCACAGGCCTCCCCTGTGACAGCCCCCAGTTAAAACCCTGCAGGTGTGTAATGTGACAGTCGAGTGCGTGTTCTTCCTTCCCCCAGCCCACCGAAACCCACGCCTGGTACTGCTGAAATTTGACCCACGATGAGCAACTGGAGCTTCTGCATGTTTTTTGTTTTTGTTTTTGTTTTTAGCCTCTTTCTCATTTCTGTCAGTGTTTCTGCGTTTATATACTGCAGATGCACTTTATCTAAAATGCATGAACTCTCTCATGCA
Organism: Zenarchopterus dispar; assembly: GCA_028564865.1. NCBI lineage: Eukaryota > Metazoa > Chordata > Actinopteri > Beloniformes > Zenarchopteridae > Zenarchopterus > Zenarchopterus dispar. The sequence goes on along the minus strand of JAOWBL010000017.1, from coordinate 11,577,346 downwards.
CCTCTTGCTTCGACTCCATCTTCGGCTACTTTGAGGTGTTCTTCAGAGCAATCATCAGTTTGTCAATGCAAACAGTCAGAGCACTGCGAGAGCTCTGAATGGAGAGCAATTCAGCCTGAATGTGCCTTTGTTTTAGATGAAGGACATCGCAGTCGCCGTCTGGGACTATTAAGCCCACTTTCTGAAACAGTAGAGCCGTGTGGATGAGGACGCCACAAAAATAGAAGCACCCCTCCCCCACCCTCTCAGAGGCAGGGGCCTGGGGCAGTTATCAATCTCTGTACCGCTCATCGGGACTTAATTACTGTCTGTCCTGCAGATTGCAGTTCTGATGTTGTGAAGTGCATACTTTTTTATCTTTCTGTTGCGTGTCTGTGTTTGTGTGTGTCTCTCATCAGCCGCGATTGTCTCCAGCGAGCAGAACCCCGTCATCATCATCGCGGTGGTGGCTGTGGCGGGGACCATCATCCTGGTGTTCATGGTGTTCGGCTTCATCATTGGGAGAAGGTACGCTCTCGCGGGCCCCATTGACTCTCCGCTCCTGTGAGTCTCCGCTTGTCAATTAGCCTTTCTGTCACTCACAGGCCTCCACGTCTGTGGAGTCCTCACGCACGCGCACACGTGCACCCATCATCTTGTGGCATGCTGTGCTAATGGGTTGTGATTCACCATCATCTCTCCGCCCACCCCTCCCGTCGCCATCCTCCATTTTTTTAAAAGCCGTTTCTGCAGAGCCATTATGAGACGGTCAGGAAGTTTGGGCCCTGCATTCCTTTGTGACTCTGAGATCAAGCGGATGGTGTGTGGTGTGAATGTTTTCCATCACCACAAACCACTCAGCTTATTGTCATTTCCACCGTTCACATGCTCACGCTTCCTCTGCATGAGTGGAATGTGGCCAGAATTTGTTTGTCATGATCAGTTCATCAGAATGCCATTCATTTAAACCTTCATTTGCTTGAAATCAGTCAGTAGTTTCAGTGATCTGTAGATTCACAAAGTATAAAAAGAATGTTTTTTTTTTTTTTCCTGGATAAACAAAGTGTTGCAATGTGCCATAAAAAATGTAGCAACAACAAAAATTGTTTAGATAAAAACATTCATCTTTTTTAGGTCAGTTAGGATTCACTGCATTTTTTTATTTGTCCCGAAAATAAAGAGAAAACCTTTAGAGAATTTTTTCTTTTTTCTTGCTTCTCAGTCAGAAATTGACACCCACTTTGCTAATCTGGGCCTAAATAGCTTGGAGATTTCCAGTTGATGATGTTTTGGTATTATAAACTTTTGATAGGGTAACTGACATCATTTGGAAAGCACATCTTCTTTAAACACAAGGCACTCATTTTATGACATTATCGGATAATCAAAAGAAATCCACCAAGACATCTGGAAAAGAATTGTGGACTTTCATGAGTCTGGCTTATCCTTTGGAAAAATTTATGGAAGCCTGAAGGTCACATTCGTCTGATCAAAAAAACAACAACAGAAACGCAAGAATTAAAAACATGGGAGTAAACAGCCATCATACCAGTCAGGAGAGAGATAACTTCTGTGTCCCCAAGGTGGACATATTATTGTAGGAATTGTGCTAATGAACACTGGAAGAGCTAAAGACCTCATAAAGATGCTGTCTGAAGCTTGGAACAGATAACCTGAAGTCCCCCGTCTAGCCTCTTTTACTTTGCTGAATACCTCACGTTTAACACTGGGATCTAGTGGGTCACCTGTCCTCTTAACATTAACCAACGCAGGGTGGCATGATGAGTTGGCCCTGTGAAAAACTCGGCTCTGAAAGTCCACTTAATCATGTGCCGGGACTAATATAAACAAAACTGATGCAGGGTGGTGGGTCATGGGTGGGATTTGCTGGTGACAGTATGAGGATGTCTACGAGCTCCTCATCCTCAGAGCCGTGGATGTCATAGATCAGCATATTACAGAAACGTAATCTACAACTGATTACGAAAATGACAGACAGCAGCTTTGAAAGACATGAAACCTGGGTCATTAACAAACTGAAGAACCTCAGAAAGAAGTTATTTATGTTCAACAAACACAACAGCTGGAGTTTCAGAGGCAGACTGCTGGTCATACTTGTGCAACACGATTTGGGGGAAATTCCTATTGTTATTCAGCATGGATCCTCCACCCACTCCATCTCCTGCATCAGCCAGCTCTTCTGATGTTCATGAACCCAGCGAGGTTGACCAAACAGACAGCGGGTCGTCATGTTACGTAGCACCACTTGATAACACCTGACTCATCTTCCCTCCCCTCAACTCAGCTTCAGGAACCGAGGCAGTAACATGGCTCGTGTTTACATTACCCAACCCGCGTTAAACACACATTCATTAGCAAGGGATAAGAGCAGGATCTCATCTAAAGTTGCCTTCTGTGTTTTAGGATATCATCAACACACACTATTGTCTTATTTGCTGCTGAGCATCTCCTTATCAGGACATCTAAAGCCACGATTTTGCTTTTAGGTGACAGACATAAAGTACTGATCTCCTCAACTCCAAAAACGTGTTATTTTCTAATCATTTCCTGGAAAGCTTTTGGCTACCTTGCAGCTGGTGTCCTACATGCATTGCACCCTTCTCTCCTGTGCTGGACCCTAATCCCCATGGCGAGGGCAACACGTGTCGCATCCTATCTGAAAGGCCTTTTACTCAGGCTCAGAATGTCATATCACCATGGTTCACATCAAGAAGTGATGGCTGCAGCAGAGTCAGGAGACTTCACAAAACATTTGAACTCCAACAACAAAGAAGGGGTCCAAGGAAATTTAATCAAATCAAATATTCTTTATTGTCCCTGTGGGAAAATTCCTCTCGAGCCAAAGTGCTACAGCATTTGCACGATGGTACATTGTGAAACGGCTAAGCTTGTGTTACAAATAGCAGAGACGCACTTTCATCTACAGTAAGTGCATGTCCATCATTCAGAGTATATTTCACAACCACATGTCATGACTTTTCTTTTTTCTTTTTGAATTGTGCTCGACTCTGTGCAGCAAATCACCTCCTTGTTGGAACCTTTAACATGTTAATATTACAAGACAGTGATGTGTCATTTACAATGCATGCATTATTTGATGTACAACATAGCTTGTACTTGAGCTGCGTTGCAGGTGTAGGCTCTTGGCTTTGCAGCTCCAGCTGCTAAGTTGGGTTGCTAAACAAATTTGTCTTGCACGTCATTAGTTGCTGCATTTAAATTCTTGCCATTTAGGGTGTTTATTTCCGCAGCACAATCAGTTGATTCTGCCGCTCTCGTCCTCTCTCCCCATGCAGGCACTGCGGGTACAGCAAAGCTGATCAGGAGGGAGACGAGGAGCTCTACTTCCAGTGTGAGTGCCTGCATTCATCAGCACAAACACACAAAGTACATGTACAGTTTGAACACAGATCAACAGAAGCATCTCAGCAGTGTAAAGGAGGGATGCTTAACACCTTTATCCTGGTTCATTTGATTAGAGGCACAGCCAGGATCCAACAGGCCAACTTCTTCTGTGGAGATGAAGGAGTCAGGAAACTCCAGACACATGAGTGAGACAGCAACCCAGGGAGGGAGTTGATGTTTGATCAGGGCAGAAAGAGCACTTCTTTCAATATAACTTGTCACAAATCTAGTGTTTTCAGGAAGTGACAAAGTTTATGGTCTGCACACACTTCTTTGTAACTAGTACACGGCCCCTAATGATGCCTCTGGAGATGCAGCAGCAGACACTTTCCCCAAATGCAACCACAGTCATCTGCACGGTAGGCAAACTGCTGATTTGAAAACAAAGGGTCAGGATGTCACAAGGCAGCCGCGTTGCCACTGAGCTCAGCTAGGTTGCCCCAAAGTAGCTGTTGGATGCATCTCACAAGCCCGACCTGCTGCAAGAGGACACGAAGAAGGCTGGAGTTGAGTTTGATGCTGAAAGGCAGTCAGGGCGACACCAGGTACACTCGTGCAGAACTTAGAAACCCTCTTTTAATCCAAGTGTTTGGTAAAAATATAAAATCCTCTGAACTTAGTGTTTTTCATGAGTTTATTTAGATAGAGTCTCCGACAAGCAACAACACAAAGCATCTTTTTGATGTGTTGTTTCTTTAAAAAGAATTAAGCCAAAAGAAGAAAAATAAATCATGTAGGTAATACTAAGTACCCCCTACCATAGGATTTAAAAAGTGTTCACTGCATGGCATTTGGTAGTTTGCTGGTCTGAAAGATTCAGATGTGTTGACACAGTGCCAAAAGAAAAAGACATAAGCAATGGACCTAGAGAACCAATTGTTATAAATCAGTCTTAAAAGGGTAATAAAACCACTTCCATTCAATTCTGAGTTAAACATTTTAAAATGATAAAGGTTAACATTAAACCATTGGAAAGCATTATACAGTTGCCTGTCTCCCCAGGACTGGACATCACAGCAAACTTACCTCAAATTCAGACTGTTCAGTGCTCAGAGGGAGAGAAAACAACATGATACATCTCAGACCCAACAGGCCTGAGTGAGCATGTTATAAAGTCAGTGGTAACACAATTGGCAGACTATTGAATAGGAACAATATGTGTGAAGAGGTTTCCAGGTAAAAGCCTTTTCTGTCCAAAAGCAGAAGGAAACACAACTGACATGTGCAAAAATGCATCTGAAGAAACCACAAGACTTCTGAAGATGAGACTACAGTGGAGTTGCTTGACGTTAATACCCGATGTCACGTCTGTACACCAGAGTACTCCAGGGGCAGGTCTGAGGCCACAGGATTCAGCCGGTATGGAAAATGGATGGATGGATCTGAGCCATCTGTCAGCAGCTTGCTCAGAATAGGGCCACGTAAAAGAGAAACCAAACCGTCCAACATTTAGGAACGGCCCTGTCAAAGTCCAGACCTCAACCCCACTGAAATTCTCTGGCAGAGAGGTGAACATAAGCAAATTACCAAAAAACCTCAATGAACTGCAGAAGAATGGACTAAAATTCCTCAACAATGATCTGAGACCGATACAGAAAAATGACAGTGCTACATTATTACTAAAGCAGTTGAATCATGGGGGGGTACTTGGTATTTATTTTTAATTTGACATTTCCCCAGATCTTCTTTTTGGCTTCATTTTTGTGAAATAATTAAGGGCACAGTGGAATAAGTAAGATTTTTGTGTGTGCCTTAGGTAAGCATCTACTAGAATGAAATGGGAAAAAAAGATGACACTAACGTTTGCTGAGCTACAGTAGATAGTGAACAAATATTGTTATTTTTCCCAAAATATTTATTTTTCTTCTTTTTTCCTTCCTTTTTGTCATGTAGACGTGTATAAGTTGGTCTAGGACAGTAAATTAGTCTTATTTAATTCCCTGTTCTGTCATGTTTTTCTGACTCAGTTCAGCCAGTGTGCTACTGTTCTTTCTTATTAGATTTTATGGTTGTCATGTTATATTGTTATTTGTGGAATTTAAAGTGTGTACCTCAATATTTTGTTGTCTTATTAATGCTTGAAATTTATTGTTAATGTGTTGCTTTGTGCAAAACGGTTAGCTCGTACCTTCCCCCTGACCTTTCCCTTATTGTGCAGCAAACCCTCCTCTCCCACCTCATGGATATTTATGACCCGTACTCGTACATGATTTTGTCGTAAATCCCAAACCCGCTCCAAAGGCATCAGCCTAACAAAAGAAGGCCGGACCAGCGCTCTCCTCAGCTCTCCTCACTTTTTACACAGACTTTAGGATTGTGTTTTCTATTTCAGTGCATGCCATGGTTCATTTTCACATTTAAGTCATAATGTAGAGAGAGATTGAGCGTCTTTGTCTCCAACATTGAGATGCAAAGTCAGGAGGGCGCTTTTAGAAATGGTGTTAAATTGTCCAAGGAGGAAGCACTTTGTAACCAGCCGACATTATTCTATTTGAATATGTTGTTTGAATGGCACTGAAGGTGAAAATATCTCTAAGGATGGACATACAGATGCCAGCATATTAGCATATGATGTTTTTGCTGTCGTGAATGAGACTGTAAACAGTAAAGAAGTTGCAGGAATTTGGACATGGAGATAAAAAGCTTCCAACTTGGAAACAGTTTATCTGAATTTCTGTAGCTCCAGCTTGCCTTTCGGGTATTTGAAGGTAGTTTGAAGTTCCATAAACTTGATTTGAGTATCTTCTGTACATCCTCCAAAGTTTGATACTTCCATTCATCGTGTTCCTGAAATTTGACTGATTGTCAGATCTTTAAGTTGAGCTCACACATTTGTGCACTTGCAGAGACTTGAACAGAACTAAACAAGTCATCTTAACAGGCTGTGATGTGCGCGACACAGAAAGACACCTGACATTTTGTTCAGCACTTCCTAATTGCCTTCCACAAACATTTATTATATTGATTAAGAGCAACAGCAGAATTTGAAGTGACATTGTTAATATTTCAGTCAGATCTTATTTCATGGCTAAAAAGCATTACTACACATGAATATTTAGCTGCTCAAAGGTCTCTGATCAATGTAAGCAGCACAGTTTCATTTTTATGGCACTATTCAGACACCTGGCTGTCTGAATAACTTGAAGTTCTCTTTGACACACAGTTGGGTGAAAAAGTATGTGAGCCTTTTGAAATTGACAGGTTTTCCGTATGAATTTGCTGTGAAAAGAAATGTGATCTTCATCTAAGTCACAGTGATTGACAAATACAAAGTGTCGATGCTGGCACACAACAAAAATCATCATCTCTCTTTGTTCTGGCTTCTAAACCCACTACACCACCTACTATGGCATTTTGGACGTTTTTGAGGCTTATTCCAGATTTTAGCAGCAGATACATGCTGACCCACCGTGTTTGGTTAGGACTTCAAGTACAATCACTTCACTTCTTTCCATAAAGCTACTTTTAGCAGAAGTAGCATGAGGGGGAAAGGCGCCGGTCCACTCTGAGAATGAGACTGGTGCTGTAAAACCGAAGCTGCTTCTTCACATTTTCTTCCAGGGAGGTGGTCTCAGGTGCAGCTATGTGAAAGGTAACAGACAACCTCATAAAAAGCTCCAAGCACAGGTTACTCAAATCTTTGCCTCCCGTTTGTGCAGAGTTTTCTTGAGTGAAAAGCCTTTTTGACACTGGCCGCTGACTGCTCAGCAATCCCCTCTGAACCACTGCTCTTGCTAATCAATTGCCTGTCAAATGCCTGCTGGTGCGCAGTGTGCATATTTAATCATTACAGTAATCCTCTTACCTTTCCACAGTTAAATTTCCAGGCACCAAAACCTACATTGACCCTGAAACCTATGAGGACCCAAACAGGGCTGTCCATCAATTTGCCAAGGAGTTGGATGCCTCCTGCATAAAAATCGAGCGCGTTATTGGAGCAGGTGAGCCCATCCTGTGATGCTCAGCTCTTTCCGCTCAGCAACCACAGGCACTCATATATCATGCTGACAGCTAAATATTTACACCTTGAATAAGGACACAGCTTTATGCATCTTATATTGATAAAGCAATTGCAAAGAGGGGAAAAGGTTCATTGCAATTAATGTGTGTGCTGTACGTCTGGCAGAGGCAGTCACAAAGATACACAAAGCTGAAAAACTGCTGCAACATGAGTTTTAGAGAGCCGGTCAATGGCACTATCTATGCATCTCCAGTATGTCTTATTATAAGCCTCGCTTACACTCCCCTGGGAATAACAAGATGTCGTACTCCAATTTGTACTGCAGCAGTGCACAGCTGCTTTGTCTCAGAATACATGGATAAATTTGTCATTGTGGGTTTTTTTTCTTTTTTTTTCTTTCTTTTTTCTAAACCTACTGCTGGCCCCTTCACTCATGAATGGTTTCAACCCTCACAGGAGAATTCGGGGAGGTGTGCAGCGGCCGGCTAAAGCTGCCTGGAAAGCGGGACGTTTCGGTCGCCATCAAGACACTGAAAGTGGGCTACACAGAGAAGCAGAGGCGAGACTTCCTGTGCGAGGCCAGCATCATGGGACAGTTTGACCATCCCAATGTCGTTCACCTAGAGGGAGTCGTGACAAGAGGTAAAAACTACTGCATAAAGTCGGAGCCGGCGCTCTTAGACTGACGTTACATCTGATTAAATGGGCTGCACTCCCTATTAAACAGTTTCTCATTTAAATATTAATAAAAGAGCAGATGGTAACTTTAAATTAAAAACCAATAAAACATGCAGCAAAATTAACTTGGAGTCATTTTTGTTTCAGCCATTGTATTGTAGTGCATTTTGAAAGCAAATAAGATACAGTCATGGCCAAAACTTTTGGTTTTCAGAAACCTTGCTCCTTAGATCACGTTTTCCATGCGCCTCCGTGGGAGACTGAACAACATTTATTAACATTTCATAAGTTTCAAAGGTTTTATTTGTAAATAGATCAAATTCACCTAAAAAGTCCTTATCTATGGCATTAACCTTGTTTCTAGAAACTTCTACAGTCCACATGCTGGATTTCAATTTCTAGGCCAAATCCTGTCTGATGGAGATCCATCTTTGCTGTACTATTTCCCAGGGTTCATCACAATTTGTCGACTGAGCACAGGTTCTTGATGGGACGGAGCTCTGGACATTATCCAGGGTTTTAGCGCTCCACGGTTCTGGTAAAAGCACAGATCATCACCAGGCGTGTCCTGGATTATGGGAGTAGATTCTCCTGGAGGAGATTTTGAGACCATTCCCTATTCCTGGCAGTGTGCTTGGTTGGAATTGTAAGTGAAGCCGCTCCCTTAGATGAGAAGCATCCCAAACATGGATGGTCTCAGGATGGACGCGCAAGTCCAGTTTTCCCAGATTTCACAAGAATCTGGGCGGGGGAGTGGGGCGGCTTCATTATAGAAAATAGCCTTCCACTTCTCTTGTGCTGTGGAACCTTTGTATCTCCTTCAGAATTCCAGTCTGTCCTGAGTGTTCCTCTTGGAGAGAAGTGGATTATGTTTTGCTCTGCTTGGCCTCGGTGCGTGTAGACGTATTCACATCCACGTCGTTGTTGAGCAGCCCTGCAGCGGTGCTGACATAATTCCTGAGCAGAATCCTCACATGGAAATGGTCCTGGCACTCGCCGGACACGCTTGGACGTCCCGAGGCCTTAGTAACTGTAGTTGAACGTGGCGCTTCTCTGTTTTGGATAGCACAGTAAACAGTTCTTTCAGGTGTAATACTTTTAGCGACAGTTTTCTTTCCATTAGTTGCCACTCCGTTTTGATGTGAAGCGTCAGCTGCTGCATACTTTTTCTTTGACGTTAACACCTTAAGATAATGATTTGCCTTTGTAACAATTAAGTTGAAGTTGGGATTTTGGGACAAAGTAAATCTTTGTCTGTGAAAGTCTTGTCTATTGAAGGATATCTGTTCACTTCCTAATACACACCATATATTGTATAACAATAATAGATTTGATGACATATCTAGGGTATTATATATTTAGAAAAAAATTAACTCACCGCCACAAAGACAGAAGCAGAAAAAAAATCTTAAACCCAAAATATGTGACACTGTCAGAACTTTTGGCCACGACTGTATATATTTCTTTGCCTCATCTTCTATTTGTTAGTTTATTTACTGTGATTGCCAGTTATATATAAATATTTAGTTTAGTCTAGCAGTCTAGTTGTGCTCCTCTGTCCCCCAGTTACTCACTTGTGTATTTTCTGCCTTTTTTTGTGTGTGTTTTTTTAATATCCTGCTGTCTGTAGCGCTTTTCATTACAAATAAAGGGCATGTTATCAGTACTGCCTTCCTGGCCTCCTGGATTTGCGACCTCTACACACCCACTGTGACAGTTTTTGTTTTAATTAAAGACCGTTGTTGGATATTGATTAATACTCTCCCTATTTTGTTCAATTTATTTGTTTCCTTAGGAAAACCAGTCATGATTGTCATCGAGTACATGGAGAATGGCTCATTAGATGCTTTCCTCAGGGTGAGTATCACCTCTGAAGTGCAAAAGACTCAGAGCAGCATATTTTGTAACTTTTCTGTGCATTTTTTCTGCGTCCCAGGGAGCCACGAGTCTGCAGAGGGATCTGTGCAGCGCATAAATCTCATAAATCTTGTGGCGAAGCTGCTGCAGTGCTGTGACCTACATTTTTCCCGATGGTCAGTGGGGATGGCTGACCGGCCTGTGTGTGTCTCTTTCCACAGAAACACGATGGTCAGTTCACAGTCATCCAGTTGGTGGGCATGCTGCGGGGCATTGCAGCAGGAATGAGATATCTGGCTGATATGGGATACGTCCACCGTGATCTGGCTGCACGAAACATCCTTGTCAACAGCAATCTCGTATGTAAAGTGTCTGACTTCGGCCTGTCAAGGGTGATAGACGACGATCCTGAGGCTGTCTACACAACAACTGTGAGTCAATTAAAGTCTCTGCTCTTCCTGCAAAGAGTCTTGTCTGAATTCTCTTATCAGGTTGCTGCTGATGCATGAAAATAGAGCAGCGCATGTCCAAGTAGTCTGCAGTAATTCTTATATGTAAACCTGCCCACTAGTTAGTACAACTCTCTGCTCAAGCAGACTTTATAAAGGCTTTATAAGTTAATAGGTTTGGATTGTTTTATATTCAAATAAGTTGCCATTTTTTTTGTAAACCATTATATTTAAAAAAATCATTCTTGTTATGGTAAAAACACCCAAAGCAGAGGCAATCTCAAGGCTCAAACCTTCAACAAGAAGTGAAGCACAGAATAAAACCTGAAAAGTGAACAGGTGATACGAAGTAGTTTGATTCTGAAGCCTAAGAACAGGGTCAGTATTCTAATACAAAGTGGAGATACGTTCAAAAACTTACAGAACACATATATTTAGTTGCACCACTTTTAGCTCCGATTGCAGCACTCATTTGCTGTGACATTGTGTTAATAAACTTACACAATGTCACATTTATTTTCAGTGTTGGACCACTGAGTAAAGTCTTCCCCAGCACATCGTTCAGATTCTCAGTGGGGTTTAGGTCCGACTCTGTGGCAGTCATTCCACATGTCAAAGGATGTGTTGTACTCCCAGAACCACTTTTTCATACTTTGAGTGAATTTGAATTCTGACATTTCCCATCCTAGACTATGCCCATGCAATCTGTAGAAGAAAAAAATCTGTTGATGGAAATACTTGGTCCAGTATATTCATGTAGCAGGCTGACCTCATTTTTATCCACATAATGTTGCAAACCCGAGAAACTGGAAGCTGAATCAATTCTGTAAGATAAAACATTCCGTTTACTGTTGAATATTTCTGTGAGCTCTGCTGTTGATTCTCTTTAGATTTCATACTTAATGTATATATTCATGCATATATTCTTTTCTGACCACATCTCTTCCTGGAGCATAATGGTTCACCACTGTCTTTCAAGTGTTTAATAATGAGTTATGCAATTCTAAACCAAATATTAGCAGTTTTCATTTTTCCCCCATTGTTAGTTTGATGTGGGCCAATGACACAACTCTTTTGAAAGAGAAGAATATCTTTTAAATGACCACAAGATGTTCCTTTCTTAAATCTTTGCTTATTTAAATCCAGGTTTTCAGGGGTTTTTTTATGCCAGGCAATCTACATAGGGGTGAATGTCATCTATCTGGCAAACAAATATATATATATATTTTTTTTTGCTTTTCATCATTATTTTTTTCACATTTTCATTATTGATGTTTATTAGATTTAATGGTTGACATATTCATTGATAATAAAGATGATAATTGATTGTACTTTTACTCGTATTCCCTTGTTTTCTAAGAAGCTGGAAAGTGAGCAATAAGTCATTTCCAAGAACCTGTCACGTCTGCCGTTGTTAATGGTGAAAAGTTATTAAATGCACTTTGGTGAGGGTTCTGTGAAGCCAAACGACAACGCCAGCCAAAGGGATTTTTCACAAGAAGCTCCATATACGTGATTTATCTACCATTAAAACTGTTACAACTCATAAAGCCTTTATAAAGAGTGGGCTCTTAAAAAGACTGATCTTTATATGTTTCTGCTCAGGTTTTTTGGGATAATTTGCTGTTTAATGCTCTCTGGTTCTGTGCATAACTGTAAAACTCTCTCTAATTGATGTTTTAGGGGAAGATGCAGGATGTAATGAATGTGATCTTTACTCCAGCCACTGAACTGCATTTCACTGAACAGGGTGGTAAAATACCTGTCCGATGGACTGCACCAGAGGCCATCCAGTATCGTAAATTCACCTCTGCAAGTGACGTGTGGAGTTATGGCATTGTGATGTGGGAGGTCATGTCCTACGGGGAACGGCCTTACTGGGACATGTCCAATCAAGATGTAAGTCTCTACACTGTACACAGTCAATAAAAGATGAAAGTCACAAATTTCTTCTTTATTTATGGACCTCTTCATAGCAAAAGGTCTTATTACGTCCTGAAGCGATCACCTGGAGAAGCAGTAACTTGAGAGCCCCTCCCACTTTTAAAAATACAGTTTATAGTTTTTGTCAGTTTTATATCATTGCAAAATTAACATTTTTAAGTTTTAAATCCAACATTCATCCATAGATTCATTGAACAAGTAAATATAGTAACAGTAACGATAAGGAACTTTATAGAAGTTCAACAAAAAAACAATTTTAATACAGAAAGTTTAAAGGAAGCTCAGCTGGAATCGCTCATTCATCTAACTACGGCATCATCTGAGCCAGAGTGTGAGTGGAAAAACAGGAGATTTTCCCCACGATCAACCTTAATTATTCCTAATGAAGTCCTCTTAGTAAAATGTTGGGAGTCACAGACAAAAATTCCAGTTTATGGTTCTGATTAAGGCTGTCTAACAAGATCTTCAGCATCTCAATGGGGAAGGCAACTTTGGGCTTAATTAGTTCAAGAAGTCTTGCTAGAATAGTGCAGTTTAAATTTATTTGAAGTAGAAACAAGCCTAAAGAGGCGCGTGCACTGAAATGAAGTCCTGAGAATGTGGATTTGATGGGGTTATTACCGGCAGAAGTGGAAAACACCTGCCATGCACATTACTCTTGATTGAAATGCCTTGGAAAGTTTATAATGACTCACGATAATGGAATGTTGCAATTACACTGCAAACGACTCATGCTGATTCTGCATGTGGCACTATTGCTTCGTTGTTGAGACCATGGTATAGGTCCTGATCTCAATGGCCTGCCAAACAAATGTATACATGGAGGTGACTGTGACTGGGAGTAATCCTCAGCCTGTGGAAATATCAAATACTGTATAACGTCTCTGAGACTTCAGTAAGTATGTAATGCTGAAGACAATACTGCTAAATCTTCCCATCACGAGAGCATAGGGGTTTACTGTGACGGGAAATTAGCAGGTTAGTGAGGTTCGTTGAGTCCTAAAACCAGAATTACCAGTGACTTTTGCTGTAGCGTGCCAGCAAAACAGCAAATACATCGAGCTTGCAAAGGAATGATTTGAGTAGTCTTCTGTTTGGTTTTTAAAGAAAAAGTCTAAATCTTTAACTGTTGATGCCAAAGCCGCTCAAAAGACCATAAATCCTCGGCTGCAACTTCTGCACTTACATCCAGATTACTGTTGTTATCATGTTAAACTTGGCCCAGAGACTCTCGCCATAAAGATACACTGATTTGATTGGCTCTAGGTGACTTTCAAGCATAGTTAATGAGCTCCAACAGATGGTAGCTAGATGTACCTGCAAATCGAATTCAACTTTGCTTGTGATACGTCTGGATTTCTAGGCTATTATAAAATGTGATCTGATCCTTAAAGTCGCTGTGCTTCATCTTCCAACACAAGTAGAATTTCTTGTGTCTTTACTGAACACACTCGCGAAACATTCAGAGTGCTGGAGAGAAAAGTAAGTGAATACTTGGAGTTGATAATTCATCAGTTTCTTTAACAGTAATGATTTTAAGTAAGTTCTTTACTTAGTTGTGGATCAGAGCTACACAAGGAAGAACAAGCAGGGGAAAAATCTGGATCATTCTTGTCTCCAGAACTGCTTCAGTTCAGACCCTGAGTTCCAGTAGTCTGAGGCAGCGAAGCTTCCCCGAACTATGATGCTCCCTCCAGCATATGTCATCTTTGGGATGATTGCTTTGATGGTAGTAAGCCCTTTTGTGCATAAATAGTGTTGACTATTCTTCCTGAACAGTCAAATTGTTTTCAGTCCAAAAACATTTTACATGTAGAATTGCAGATTACTAAGTTGCTCTTTGGCAAACTTCAGCGTGTGTTATACTTAGTTTAGATTTCTTTGAGAGGAGAGCAGCAACTTCCTCCCTTGTACTCTGCCATGAAGTTTTTTTGTTGATTTATCTATGGTAGACATGAACGTAGATGTTTACCAGTTCCAGTGATACTGTCAAGCTGTTAGCACTTACCAGTAGCTTTTTATTCACTTTCATGAAGATTCTTAATTATAAAATTACATATATATATCTATATCTATAAAGATATAGATATATATATTTATTGGGGATATATATATATATATATATATATATATATATATATATATATATATA
>JAOWBL010000017.1:11532133-11562654 GCA_028564865.1 Zenarchopterus dispar | reverse complement strand
ATATATATATATATATATATATATATATATATATAGATATAGATAGATAGATAGATAGATAGATAGATAGATAGATATAGATATATACAGTATATGTAACACATCCAATTGTCTTTCATCTATACCCGTTTACTTCTATTAGGGTCACGGGGCCCTGCTAGAGCCAAGTCTCTCTCCATCCGAGGGCCATATATGCACCAACAACCACACACATTCACACAGGCTGTGTGGGAAATTTAGAATTCCCAGTTAACCTGACACGTGTGTTTGTAAATGGGGGAGAACGCTGGAGTACCTGTAAACAACCCATACAAGGACTGGAAAAACATACAAATTCCACCCAGAAAGGGCAGGACTCAAACCAGGAACCTTCTAACTGTGAGGCTACAGTGCTAACCACCAAGCCTAAGCACATTGTGTTTGTCCTCTGTTGAGACTTGGATAAAGATCAGATCACATTCTAAGGCAAATTCATCTATAAAACCGTTGAGTTGCAGAGTTCACGTTTGATGGTATTTTATGGTGCTCTCGACTGAAAAGGAGCTTTTCTTCTTTTTCTCCCCCTTTTTCTAAAAAAAAATCCCTCATGAGCTTCTCTATTGTATGCTTTTACAAACCATAAGATTGTGTAGATTGATGTCATTTTTATCAGTTTTCTGATACCTTCAAACAAAAAGGCATCAGCAAAGATATTTGATATCTACAAGACTTTAACTCATGTCAGCATCATCAGATTGTAGCTGCGTCCAAGAATGAAAATTGAGATTTTTACAAGGAATTTCAGGGAAACCTCAACATCAAACACACCACTAAAAAGAACATGTTTTTACTCCTCCATCTGCTAGACCTTAACACAGAAAATCTGAAAACAGCAAAAATATTCACAGTGCAGACAGGCCAAGTCAAAATACTTCAAAAAGCCAGAAATTTCTTCCATCTCTGGCTCTCGGCGGTATCATTTCCTTAATCCCGCTCCTGCCTACTCCTGATGACTTTATGGCCTTTGCCACTCGATCCCACACATCCGAGCTTGTTCACACAATAGTCCATTGATTTCATACCTTCTCTTGTCTCCACTTTAACTCAGTAAACACGCTTGCAACAGAAACAGTTGGCAACATTTTAATTTAGCGTTGAAATTTTCAGCAACAAAGTGCAGCAACATGAATGAAGGGCACCAAAGTATTTTAGTCTGTGTACACCTTTGCATTGTATTAGTGTGAGGTTACACAGTCTAAACCACATCATAGTAACAGTGCTAAAATCAACCAAATATACAGAGTAATACTTAACAAGTCATGTGTGCAGCTCAAACGGAGCATAAGGAAACTATAGCTCCGCCCCTCATCTCACCTGGCTCTGTGTTTGCACTGAGGTCCTGGTACAAGGTTCCCCTGAACTTTTATTTGTAGACTCCATCATTGTGATTCAAGCTGGCCATGTTTATTCAGTTTGTTCTCTGCTCATTCTTTTCTCCCAGGCGGTTTCACCAAGCACCACAGGATCCCCAAAATACTTCTCTTCCTTAGTCTTTCTACTGATGTTATGACCTCACCACTTATGTAAATCTTGAGATTCAGAAGCTTTTTTTTTTGGCACATTGATTTATATTGTAAGATTTAAAGCACACAGTTCACGTAGTCATAGCTACATTGCTTTCTTTTTTCTTGCTATCTTCAAGTACAATGATAGTTGACTTCTTATTGCTTCACTTTCCATCTTCAAGTTCAAGACATTAAAAAAAATAATAATAAAAGCCACAAATTACAATAATGCTTGACTCACCTGCAGTCTGAGTGCCGTTAACTGCTTTCCTGCCAGTTCCCACTGAGAGAGTCTGACTGCAGGAGACCACTCCAGATTGTTCCTTATTCCCAGACACCTGACACATTTTGATTGATGGTGGAGGGAGTGAGCTGTGGTCTTTTCTGTGTGACTTCCGGTGTTTAACACCCACGGCGTCATAGCTAAACATGATTAAGATTCTCTGGCACTCCGGAGCTGAAACCTGCTGATTGAACGGTCTGATGTTAGAAATGCTAAACAAGATGGCTCCGCTATTTGACAGACATCAGTGTCAGAAATTTTTCCGCTTTGTCAAGACGACAGCAAACATCCTGCGGGGATAGAGGAAGAACATTGATTGCATTTCTTCCCCACATATCCAGTGCATTGACGCTTTTTTCTTTTTTTTGAGTAGTTCTGACAAGAATAACTGATAAATGTATATAGTAACGTAAACAGCTTCTTATCCATGTAATAAAGGAAGGGCGTCTAGGAAAACCCATCAAAATGCTCCCAACAACTACTGTTCTCCAGCTATTGACTTTTAATGAACTTTACGATATAACTGCATGCCTGATGCACAGTTATAACAGGTTAGGATTAAATGCTTGATTGAGAAATCTTTTGTTGTATGCACATGGGTAATATAAATAGATCTTTTTGCATATGAATACAAAGATCATTGGGAATAAAACTTTCACAGCTCTGTGTGCGTTATTGCATCAACTACACCAACAGTCTGTAGCCTCACTGTAAAGCTTATGTGTAAAAGCTTGGAATCCATTCTAAAACTCAGTTAGCCAGTAAAGAGCAACAGGGATGTTTGTAACATGATCCCACCTCCCGAAGAGTCGGTTTAAAGCCAAGCAGCAGCTTTCTGACTCCATGGTCGAGGAAAGCCAGGACAACAGAAAAACATGTACAGTATCACATTTTCAGGTTCTGTAAATGGGAGATATGCAAGATCTGAGTTTGAGTAATGGACCAGAGCTGAATAAATTGCTTCAGCTACCATGACTGTGGAATGAAAGTTGTTTATTCATTATATGCTAAATGTGATTTCCCTTGTTCTGAATTCTGAATTATAATGAGATGTAGACACTGTGACAAGACAGCAGAGTCATAGCTGAAAAGACTTTTATTGTAAATCCATTTTGGTTTCTTTGTGTTTGCAAATCTCAGCACTCAAACTGTTTAGTTGCATGTTACTGAGGACAGTAGTAAAGATGGAAACCATGACTAAAAAGAGGCTCGACGTATTTGCTGTTTCCTTTTGGAAAATTGGAATCACACTTCCATATTGGGGGTAGACAGGCATCCCTGGAGGAAGTCACTCTCTATATTTCTTTTTTTTTCAGTCAAATATACATTGCTCTTATAGCATCTTTTGTTATAATCTATCCACCTATATCCACCTAAGCTATTACACCTTTCATAATTTTTTTAATGGATCTCAACATTGAAAAAATTATTGATAATAATTATAAAGGTTGATTCTGCAGACTTTGGGTGAGGATTATACTATTTGCTGACAGTAATGTCATTTGTTTTTCAGGTCATAAAGGCCATAGAGGAAGGCTACCGTCTTCCAGCACCCATGGACTGTCCCCCAGGCTTGCATCAACTCATGCTGGACTGCTGGCAGAAAGACAGAGCAGAACGTCCCAAATTTGATCAGATAGTTGGCATCCTGGATAAGATGATCCGCAACCCTAACACACTAAAAACCCCAGTGGGAACATGTACAAGGTAAAGAAGTAAAAACCTCAAATAAATACTTGTAAGATGTGGCCTTGATAAAATAAGACATTTCTGTCTGTATTTTAGTACATAAGTGGATGATCTCAAGTGTCCAGTGAATGATTTAGCCCATGCAGTTCAAAGATGAAGGGTAATTCTTGGGGAATCAATTCCCCATAGCAGCCTGCATTTGGCTTTATGGACAATAACTGGGCTTTTAAATCAATCTCTATAATGAGTTCCTACTTCTCCAGAGTGCAGAGGGAACATCAGCCCTCACATTTGTCAGATGAATTTTATTTGCTGTCAGAACAGACTTTTCTGAGGTGAGAGGGACCTCAGTGCTTACATATGGGAGGATATTCTACTTAAAAGAAAAGTTTATTTGTGTAATATTTTCAGAAGTAAAGTCCTTAATTCTGCATCTATGTATTTGTTTCTTTGAACTAAAGCCTCAATCAGCACATTTTGTTCCTTCCCACAATTTCCAGCTCAGCTGGAAGCCTTTGGTCTCCGCTTTATCTTGTTTGTTGCTTGATTGTGTTTTCAGTGAAACACTTCTTTTTCACGTAAGACATAAATGTCTGTCTTTGCTCATCCCACAGACCAATTAGCCCACTGTTAGATCAGAGCACCCCAGACTTCACTGCTTTCCGCTCAGTGGGAGAATGGCTGGAAGCCATCAAGATGGAGCGATATCGAGACAATTTCACAGCAGCTGGATATAGTTCCTTGGAGTCTGTGGCCAGGATGTCAATCGAGTAAGTGGACATGAACACCTCTGGGGGTCAAGCATCAGCGGAGAATGTCCAGACTAACCACTTTGTGTGTGATCTGACCTTCACTTTACTTTACTTCATCATCACATGAGTTCAAAGTCTCTCTCTCTCTCTATCATCAAAACCACACACCTTACTTAAACAGGAGGGTAGACTCTTGTTTTTACTCACCTCAGGAATCATTAGGGCAACACAGTTTGTATTTATTCATGTGTTGTTTTGTTGATTTAACCAGGGATGGATTGTTGTAGTCCAGCGGCCACATCCAGGCCTCAGACCATATTTTGCCTTAATCTGCTCTCAGACTGGAACAAAACTGCAGCTGAATAAACAAAAACTTTTTCAATTTTCATTTTCTGACCCTCCCAAGGTCAGGTGTGTTAACCAGGTAGATTTATACAAAAACTTACCCAGACAGTCACAACAGCCCAAACCAATATAGTATATTTTTGTGAGCAAAATCTTCTTCTCCTAAATTCCTTGACTAAGATACACGGTTCAACCAAGTTCAGCTTTTGAGCCAAAGCCTTGCCCTGATCTCCTCTCTGAGCTTGTACGTAGGAGCTGGTCTTTCCTCCACCAGTACGGCAGCGCTCTCAACACATCTCAGCTCGGAGGCCCACACATCTCTGAAAATCTCAGAGGAAATGCTCTTTATCTTGATAACTTGACCACAAATGTCAGATTTAGAGAATTACATTCTGACATGAAAACATCGTAGAACTACATTTCCTGACGCAACAACAGCAACTTACTCCTCAGCCGCTGCTGCCTCTCATTGATGGAAAATGCATTCTGGGATTTTCCTTCTCAAGACTTGGTCTGCAACATGTTTCTCTTTCATAAAATGGATTAATAAAAAACACATCTGAGGATTTCAACCAAAATGTCCACCATAAGAGGGTAGTTACTGGTTAGCCCATTATTGTGCACAGCATTGCTTTATAATAATAATAATAATAATATTGTTCAACACATTGTCTGCTCTGAATGCATTTTTGCTAGCTACTGCAGAAGATAAGCTGAGGAACTGGATATAATTTTTATGTATTAGATCAGTCAAAAATCTTTTTCTTTTTTTAAACCGGTATGAGTTTACATGTATGTGTACTTATTACCAAACAAAATGTTTAAATTCATTTTCGGATATTGTCAGTTTTCACTGAATTTTCATAAATTCCTTTTAATCCCTGTTGAAAGTTTTCAACTTAGAATATTTCCAAAATTTCCCAGTGTAGCTTTCTGTTGGGTGAGGAAGCATAACTACAGCGGACCAGCATAAAATAGAAACTCATGAGAAAGTCACAAAAGTAAAAGGGACTAGGAGTATTATCATCCATTGGACTTTTAAATTTTATTTACTTCATTAAGTGTCGTGTGAAGGGCTAATTTCCCGTGGAAAGTTTCTGTAACTTTACTGGAAGTCTTCCACCCCTTTCACAGCCCTGTTCTTGATGTTACTGTTTTATTAAATATGTGCTCTGACTCGTGTTGTTCTGTTTTCCAGGGATGTGATGAGCTTGGGAATCTCATTAGTGGGCCATCAGAAAAAGATCATGAGCAGCATACAGACTATGAGAGCCCAGATGCTGCATCTCCACGGTACGGGTGTCCAGGTGTGACGAGCTGTGACGGGCCGCCGGGTCAGGGCACAAACTAAAGCAGAACTTAACTGGAGCGGCGTCGGGAACGTCACCGGCACAATCGTCAAAGTACATGGACATCTGTTACGTCTGAGTCCTCCTGCCGTGTCTGGAGTGAAATCGTTCCTTTGTTCCTCAGTGAGGGATTGAGGTCCGTCTCTTCAGAAGGCACCAAACGGAGGAAAAGGCCAAGAAAAGGCAACAACGAAGTAACTTCCCGGTCGAGACGACTTGTTTTCTTTCTTATTTGTAGAAGCGCTTACGAACTCAACTACATATCAAAGGCCGTGTAGGAAAGGAGTTGGCGTTCATGTTTCTTTAACTTAATGAATGATTTAAGTGCACATCATGACTATGGACTTCCTTTACAAAGAAGAAAAAACTGTGTCTATTTGTAGTGGTTTCACTTGTTTCCTTTTTTTAATCTGCTCACTTTCTTTACGTGCCACAGTGAAATGTTGTGGCGCGCACAGATGTTTTTTTTTTTTCTTTTTTACTCTTTGGACGTGACAACAGGGTAACTCGCATTCAAATGCAGAGGGAACCTTTGAGGTGCAGATTTTAAGAAACTGTTTGCAGTGACTTTTCTTTTCCTTCATGAGCTGTAAAAGGGAAAATCCTCTCATGCTTGTTTGCTAATTTCAAAAGTTTCCAGACCAGTGCAACACAGAGGAGCTGCAGGAGGCAAATTGTCCTTCTAATCAGCAGACTTTTCTATCCGAGTAGCAATATCCTGCGTAGAAACGGAGTTTCAGACGGGTTACTTGGTCATCGATTAGAATGTGGCAGCACAGTGGGAAGATTGTATTGAAATTGCAGCCTCTGCATATTCTTTTGCCATCATTTTGCCTAAAATGTTGCACACAGTTTGTTTGGTGAATTGTTACACTGCAAATATTGTTTAAGGGTGGATCCCAGAAAAAAAGTAGATGTAAACTGCCTTAAAATGTTTAGATTTAGTATTGCCTGTGTTTTAGGTACTTCAGTGGCAATTCTTTCTGTGGCTCACTTTGTTTTATTTCTTTTTGTTGTTTCCCTTGTAGAGTGATGTCTTATCTGAAACTTGACCTAGTGTCCACAGACTCAGTTGAATGCCAGGATTGACGGTCAGAAACGACAAGATGGTCTTAAATCAGCAATAATTACCAGGGAGAAGCGGTCCTCACCTGAGGTTCTGTAAGGTGCTAGGCAGAAGCGCATGTGTGTGCTGTGCTCAGATAAACCCTTTGGAAAATATTCAGTCACCACCAGAATGTACAGGACTGTACCTCTTTGAGTGCTCAGAAAACTGCCGTGCCGAGTCATCAAATGATATGATCATGTCGTATTTTGCTACTGTGATGTGCTAATCATTTGATGAAAATCTAACACGGCATGGAAATTGTTGAATTGAGAGGCTGCGCAGATGAAAGTGGCATCCTCTGGAAGTTAAAAAAGGTGCCAGTTATCCATGCTGACGTCATCTTCTGACAAGATCAAAGAGCCCCTTCAGGGTTTGGGTATGAAAATGCCAGACCAAAGGATGGAGCAAGTGCCCGACGCCAACCAAATCCCTCCGTCCCGGCTCTCTGTCCTTTATTCATGCATCTCTGCTGCTCATCCCTCACAGGCGTAAAAGTGACAGAACATGCATTAAAGTCTTTCTTAAGATTGCTTCTTTTCCTCCGTGACTTTCTGTGGAGAACAGAGATGAGGGGGCTTTGCAGAAGATGGGCTACAGCTAATCAACCTCCTTGGTGCCATCTGTTTCCACTTCAAAAAACGTTTCCATGTTGAAGATGCGTTATTACCGTTTTCTTTTCTAAGAAGATTCATTTATTCAGCTGTTATTATAGAAGAAAACTATTGTAATTTCCTTCCTGCTGCTGTCGCCTCAGAAACAAACCTCTTACTTCAAAGTCAGTCATTTACTAAATGTTTTTGTCTCACCTACAAATCATGAAGTGGAAGTCCGTCAGTAGTGGAGTCTGAGCTCACAGGCAGTAAACCCCTCCAAGGCTTTCTTCACCCTCTATTTCACCTCCTGAAGTACAACCATGTGTAATCGGAGATGTTCATCAAATTCATCCGTCTTGTTTGGCGTTACCCCGGTCCGGAAGCACCGTGCCCCAGCTGCGCCTCATTTTTGCTCCGTCCTCAGCTCGACCTCAGGTCACATCTCAGAGGTGACGCAGTCCCGAGTGCTACCTGCTCAGTTGATAAAAGGTTTTTAACCAAACGTTTGGTGAACAAACAAGAATCATAACATCTCACTATAATATTGACCTTCCACTTACCAAACCTCAACTGCTTCTCGGCATTTCTTATTCTTCCTCTTTATAAAAAGGATGGGTGGTCTCTAATTAAATATGATTTTTAACTTCTTAAATAATCGTCTTCTTGTTCATGGTTGACATTTCATCACTCGAATGACGTAATGTTGATGAGCAGGTCAGAGTCAGGGTGTTTTTTCTTTTTTTAAAATTTTGATTGGCTGGATTCCCTGTCCGTCTTCCTGCCTCTCTCGTGTGTCATGTGCATGTTATTGCACATAGTATTCACACTACACCTTCAAATTTGACCCATGAAAACAGAATTTATTTTATTATTTTCAATGTTGAGCAAGTTTTAATTTGCTGCATCCAACAGAACTGCAGCTCCCTGCATGTGCAGGAGGTAACCCATTGTTAGGACAATCTGCAACAAAGCTTAACTGTTTGTTTGTTGTTGTTTTTTTTTTTGAATATTTTTGGCTGTTTTTTTTTTTTTTTAAATCCCGTTTATTAGTCATGCACTCATGATGACGGAGCCTGAACAGCCATGTGATGCACATTTACAGCGGTGTAATGTGAACGGAGATCTTTTCTGACAGAGTTGAAATTTGAACACCAAAATGTTGTGGATGCAGAGGGTTTGTTGTTGAAAAGGGGAATTTTAAAATGACAACATGCTAATGTGAACATGACCTGGGCTGCAGAATGAAAAATGGTGGAAAATTCTGATTTTAAAATAATGAAGCAATAAATCATTATTTGCTAAGACACTAAAATGTCCCAAAATTTAAAAAATGGCTGATCGCAATTTTTCATGTGTTCACAAAAAGAAGTTAAATCCAATTCTGTTTTGGCAATTGTGTTTCTGAAACCTCAAAAAAAAACACTTAATTATGGGAAGGTACTATATCACAAATGCCACAAATATTCAGTGGTATTTAAAAATGTTGCAAGATGGGCAACAATTTGCATGGTAAAGAATTGTGTGAAGGTAAACCCAGAGAGTGGGAGTAACGTGTAAGCATATTTTAAAATGTGGGATTCTCAGACCTTAATACAAACAGCTGTGGACAAACACTTAATACAGATCAATTTTCAATGTGGGATTCACCTTTCATAAAAGACAGCAGGAATTAGCTCGGACCAGACCTCTTTGTTGCTCCTTTTATCTTTACAGCAGAGCTCAGCAGTTGGGCCTTGGCCAGACCTTTGAATTGAATACAGGCATAAAGTCATTTAGTCAGCACAAAGCTCCCGGGTTCGCAGGCAGCGGCCCATCTCTCAGTCCCAGTCCCTCACGCCATGTTCTTGTTTTAAGCTGGGCCCCACGATGAGGCCCGTCACTCCCCAGGGTAGAATGCCTCTGTTCTCTCTGTTTTTCTTAGCCGGGGAGGCAGCAGTTCAAGCCAAATGGAGATTAACGCCAGGGTACCATCGATTCAGCTGCAGTTTTCACCAACACGAGCCACTTCAGCATCTGTTTCAGCTTGTTTTATTGGCATTCGGAACTTCGGGTCACTCTGGAATTTAAAGTTTTGCTCTGGCTACCTTTCAGGAAAAAGAGGAAAAAACCCGGAAAAAAGCAAACAAACAGAAGCCCGCAGGTTGTAAAGTGACAGCTTGAATCAGGAGAAATCTTTTTCCGTGTCTTGTTGTTCAGCAGTTGGGAATCTGTTTCACCCTTTTGACCATGTGGTGGATAATTTCCAAAGACAGCCACCCTGTCGAATATGTCAGAAAGAGCTGAGATTTGAGTGGATCTTTGTATATGTTTGAAATGTAAAACTTGTACATTTTATTTATATTGGTTTTTTTACACGTATTACTCAGTAGAGATCTCTGAATACATTGAAATGCACTATATTTTTCTATCTTGCAGATGAATTATCGTCACCCACAAGATTTCAGTTGTACATAATTTTTCATTTAGGACCAAAGACAGCTAATAGGGTTTCCGTCTTTACTTTGACTTAGTTTGGATTTTGCCTTTAGGTTATTGTACAGTGATGCAAATTGTTGATTTATTATTTATTTTTCTGTGATGAAAGTATTGCGGATATTCACTGGTCAGAAGTATTTTCCCCAACAGCAGAACTGTAAGATCATTTAATTAGACAATTTCTTGTTACATAGACAATTCTTTTTGCTTTGTAACCTTTGTAATAGACTGTACATATATTTTTGGAAATATAATACAATCTCTAGAATTTCTGGGTGTCCTTTGCAGTGTTTATTTTTTTATACAATGGCTTTTATTGTTTATTTGAAGTATTTTATGACGAAGTATGTGTAACATTTGGTTACAGTGTCTTAGGTTTTCACTAAACTGTTTGGTAAAAGTGTAAGAAACTCTACTCTTGTCTTACTCAAAGAAACTGACAGTTACATTTAAAGGCCATATATTTACAGTCCATGACAATAATCCCTTTTTTTTCCCCAAGTACAAGTCAGTTCCCTTGTTTGATGGTACTCAATTTGGTTTCATCTTTCTTTCAATTCTGATTTAATTTTAATATCTACTTCCCAATAACATATACATAGACATAGTTTTTGTGGCATTTACAAATGTACATCTAAATAAAAAAAATTAAAAATTATGTTCAAAGAGATTAAAAAAAAGTAAGCAAACATGTTTCAAAATTTAAATGTATTCCAGAGAAATTTGTTTGAATTTAATAAGTTGCAGCAACAACTATAAGGTTTTTAAATTTAATTTTTCAGGTTAAAAAAAAGCAAAAATTAAAAGAACAAATAAGTATATGGTACTATGCAACCATTTGATCTTAAGTGGTGTCATAATTGTGATCCACTGCGAGAATTATGTCAGTATCGGCCCCTGGTACCGGTACTGGATCAGATCAGTCTGATTTATTAGTCGCTCACATTGACTTTTGACACCTGGTAAACCCTGTGCTTT
The DNA here is from genome assembly GCA_028564865.1 of Zenarchopterus dispar. Taxonomy (NCBI): domain Eukaryota; kingdom Metazoa; phylum Chordata; class Actinopteri; order Beloniformes; family Zenarchopteridae; genus Zenarchopterus; species Zenarchopterus dispar. Next base: position 11,551,538 of record JAOWBL010000017.1, on the reverse strand, counting down.
AGTGTAAGTGAGAACACCAGTAATAAAGAGACATATTTCCATATAAGATCTGGATTAAATAGAGAACCAGTTTATAGCAATTAAAGGAGACGTCTTCTGTTTAAATTTTGCTTTGTTTTTTTTTTCCATAAAATTTACAATTTCCTATTACACATTTTAACCAAATTATCAAACGCACTTTTCCCAACCTTCTAAAGATGGTGTGGTGGTGGTGGGGGGTTCTGGCTGACCTTCTATCTGTTGATGTTTGAAACAGATTGTGTTACCTGTACCAAGTCCATGTAACACTCTGACACAAGTGATTTTTTTGAATCTCAAGTTAAAATGTCATCCCCTGTTCATCATACTGAGCTAGTCTGTGCCAAGGATACTTGGACTTGTAGATATGGGAAGCCAGGAATCAAGTCATCAGCCATCCAAATCCTGGGTAACCACTCTTCCTGGTACAGAGCCCCAGCCGGCTCAGGCTTTGATAAATTGATTGAACTTCTCCAAACAGGTGCTAATGGCCATCAGTTTCCTATGTAGGCTGATATAGAGTCATTAACTGAAGACGGCCATTAACTGAAGCAGAAACAGCTGTGTAGGCCGCTTAAAACTGCACGAGGAACAGCCAAACTCCGCTGCCAAGGTGAGGTTGTGGAAGACAGTTTGGCGTCACGAGTTGTGCATGAATGGCAATAAAGAAACAAAATGTGCAACAGTTTTATTATATCAGAAAGGACTCTACCAGACAAATGTTTCTGACCAGATACCAGTGGCTAGCGTGCGGTTCAAGCTCTTTTTAAGAAGTATAAAGAAATGGACAATATTGAAGACAAAGTAGTTGGAGAAGAAAACTTAGTTCAGCAGAGAAGACATTCATTTTCTTTAAAAGCCAGGAGTTGTCCAGCAGTGCTATCAGCTGAGAACTGGCAGAGACCAGTGGGAGTCGAGAACACCCTGGACAGATGTCTTCATGAAAGAACTGTGGACCCGAAAAAAGAACATTTTATTTGACATGGAAATGAGGCCAAGCTGTTCAACTATACAAGATCACATACTGATCACAGCATCTATGAGTCTGCCTGAGTTTACTCTTAGACACGGAAGGATTCGAGACAATCTACGTCCACAGAAGATCGGTGGTTAGTTCTCCAAGATGTTTGGATCACCTGCCTGCTGAGCTCCTTCAACAACTTTGTACAAGTGTATCTAGAACTGATACTAGATGTTTCCATTACCTCTAGATTAGCACAAAACCAAATTTAAAAAAAGAACTCCTTTAATGGAAACGGCACTAATTAGAAAACTCTCCCAAATATCAAAAACAAAAAACTTTTTCTGCTTCCAGGAGTTTTTTTTTAAGACAATCCGATAATCCAGTTTATCACAAAAGTGTAATGGAATCTTTTTGCAAATTTCAATGTTTCTGGCAGTGTTGGATGTGATGTAATCAGTCAATCTAAAGTCATTAAAATCTAGTTTCCAACTGTTTTTGGCCTCATTTCTAATTATTTATAATCATTACAAGGGCTTTGCCTTGAGTACTCATTTGAATGATCATCCACTGCTTTCATCCTGACTAGTTTCTCTACAGCGGTATCGGCAATCACAGTAAATTGTCAAAGACTAAAGTTTTTGTCCATCTTCTTCAATGTTGACATTTTATATTTTTGGTGTTTTGAAGAGAAGTCTCGCTGGACAAGCCACACAGAGTGTTATGAGAAGTAGGCTAGGTGTATTTGAAAAACACGGTTCAAGGGAAACCCTGACTGACCCCTGCAGCACTGCCTTTATCACAAATTCAGAATTTTCATTTTCTACAACTAGTTTTGCCAAGTCAAAGGGTGGTCCCACCAAATTTGAACTTGGTTTAAATTTGTTTTTTCACTTTGCCTTTTGTAAGTTGGTAAAGATGTACAATTAAATTTCATAATTTCAAAAGTATTCTTACTCTACAGCATTTCTAGACTTCTGCAGAGTATTGACTGTTTCAGAGAGGATTATTGTCTTCTGGAGTTCTTTTCTGGAAGGTGAGAAGTTAAATGGTTTCAGTCAACAGGATTTTCTTGCAATTCCTCAAAATATTTAATAAAAAATACACAAAGTTTTGAATCAGCACAAAAGTCTAATGGCAAGCCTTTGTTTTGCAAAGATTTTTTTTCCATAAATACTGTTGATAGAAGCTAGTTTTTAACTTTCTACAGGACTGTTGGCTTTTACTGGTAGTGAACATCTGCATTTCCTGACACACAAGCATGCTGACATGGCAATAACCTCCAAACACTCAGGATTATATTCAGTGCAAGGCCCCCACCCTCCAATCCCCGACCCATCCCCACGCCCCACTCCCAACCAACCTGTTTAAAAGTACTCCCAATAGTACCTACAGTAAGAGAATAGTGAAGGGCAGAAGAAATTGTGGTTTCACAACAGATCAGAACCTGGAATCAAGGAACTTCTCAGTAAAAATCAGAAAATCTTTGAAAATAGTTTGTGATTAAGAGTACCCTGCATTTGTTTCAATTTAAAAATCTATGGAGCAGTGCTTTCCATTAATTGATACCTGAAAATATTTTTGTAAAACATCCAACACATTTATGTTTATAGACACACACACACACACACACACACACACACACACACACACACACACACACACACACAGATAATTAGTCAGCTATAAATTACCATCTGTTGTAGTCATGGAGCACAAATGAATACTGTTGATGCTGTTTTGCTCAAATTTAAAAAAGAGTGAGTAGTGAGGCTTGTGTGTTTGTTTCTAAAAAAAAAAAATCATTCTTGCAAACTTTTACATATCTAAAAGATAAAAATTCACCAAACAGTTCCTCACTGATATCTCAAAAGAGATTGAATTGGTTTGTTCTGATGGCATCTTTAAGCAGTTCCAGTATTTATTTTGGTAAGTCCATCAGGGGCTCTCCAGGCAGTCTCCAAGTCTGCTCAACTGTCTCTTTGAAACATGAGTTTGGCTTCCTTCCACGTGTTTTCTCTTCTCATTAAATTAGCCTGCACAGTCTGATCCAAATTCAGTGACCATTTCCAGAACCATGCCAACAAAAGTCTGTATATGAAACGGAGGCATGATACTAAAGTTTTGTCTACAGGTCCTGATATCCTGATAATCTTTCCCATGCTTTCTCAACATGTGATCAAACATGGTTCATTTCAGAACTAATTTGCTCCTTTTTATTTTTTCTGTTAAAACATAAATAAAATAATTAGAAAAAGTTAGATGGCTTTGTGAAAGGCCTACCTGGGTCACAAAAAAGAGATCCAAGTATTGTTTGGGTATTTGGAAATATTAGATGGGAATAAACCTAGACAAACAACCAGCATAAAAAGCAGGACACTGGAATCTGTCTTGATTTTGGGTAAAGTTGTCAATGCAAATGTTAATGTGTTTGAACTGTGGGAGGAAACCTAACAAGAACAGGGAGAACATGCAAACACGAGAAAGGGGAAATCCTTGTATGAAGATTTAAATCCATTTTCTTTTAGTGAAGTGGTTCTGATGCTAACCACTGTATCAGAGTGCAGCAGAGGAAATCAAGAGGAAAGTGTAAAAGAATGATCACAAATTAAACATGTTTTCTCTTAAATAATGACAAATATTATAGAAAACTGTTCATTTGTGTTGTTGGGTTAAAATCTGAAGTCACTTTTGTTCTTATTTTCATATATATATTTATCTAGTTTTTAGGCATAAAGATCCTGAGCAGTGTTGTAAACAAAACACATGTAGAACTCGTCCTCCTATGACATTATGACCACCTGCTTAATATGAAGCAAGTCCTTGTTATACTCCCTGAAGAGCTCTGACCAGTCGAGGTGTACAGGAGTGTCTGTTATCCTGGATATAGATCCTATGGGCCCTGTGAGTTGTGTTGTGGGGTCTCTGTGGTTTGGGGTTGCCACCCAGAGATCCTATCAGGCCCAGTCAGTGTTAACTGTGAAGTTTGGAGACCAAGTGGACACCTCAGACTCTTTGTTGTGTTCTTTGAACACTTCCTGAGCGGTGAGCTCAGCCGAGGGGCTCCCTGCTGACATGCTGGAGAGGTGACAGCTGCAGGGGAGTGATGTTGCTATGTTGGGGGTGTGATTGGTGTGCAGAAATCTTCAGATGTGTGGCAACCACCCAAAATAAATGAATGTGAATTTCAGGTTTTCCCAGCAGATGCATTGTACAAAGAAGAGCAGTGTTACTCATGTGACCTGTCAGAAGTCATAATGTTATGGCTGATAAGTGCATCTGCACAGCTCACGAAAGCACGGCGTTCTTCCCTCAAAACTCCAGCAACCAGTTTCCTCAATTCCTAGATGTATGTGGACTGTTGTTAGAAGTGGGAATGCTACAAAAGATTTAAGATTCCCCTGCTGTGATGTTTGTTTGCACCATGTTGTTGTCATCAAATTCTAGGTAACGTTTTACAACACTACACTTCCTCAATATGCACATTTCATTTGCTTTTTCTGTCCCTTTTTAAATAAAATATGATGTTTATAATGTATGCAAATAATTGCATTCAGTTTTTTACACATTTTACACACCATCCAACTTTTAGGAACTGAGGTTGTAATATCTGCTTGCTAAGTGACATACAATCAGCCTCCTGTGGCGACTGGACCTCCAGTACTAAATGTGGCTGGATCCAGGTGGCCTGAGAAGAATATGTCATGAAAAATAGTCTCAGCACTTTTTTTCTGTAATGTTGGACCACAGGCAGACTGGTTACTACATCCAGTCACTATCGAGGAAGAAAATAGTGTTGCACAAATATCTACCTATTTGTGTATCGAGCAGCTATTGACCGGATTTAACCAGTTAACATGCCAACCACAATAGTATTTTATTTTAAATTACTTTTCACATAGATGCACTTTATCTAAACTGAAAGAGTGTGAGAACAGGAAGTGATTAGCAATGCTCCCCCAAGGGTGAAGATGATCACTCAATACTCCCTGCTACTGTGAGCTCTGTATTTTATTTATTTTAATTTTTTTTAGGGTTGTGAAGAGGTCAAAATTGAGATTCCGGTTCTAAGTTTTGTGCGCATATGCTTAATTTAACATGAGTTGAGGTATTTATACCAAAGATATTATCAAAAACCAAAAATAATTTTTTTTCAAGGTCATCTCAATTTAATATTTTCTCAAAGATATGTGCGTGTGAGAAAGCAAAGTAAATTACAGCATTCAGGTGCTACTAATCTATTATCCTTAATTAAATGGTGTTCAGTAAGTGTGAAATCTCTATAAAAGAAAGAAAAGTGTCAGCTTGCTGGTCTGAAGCATTTTTGGTGTATTATCACAAAGGTGGGAGGAAGACATTAATGGTATTAGAGAAGCACGGTTGCCTTCCAATAACCTGGGAAGGGTTATAAAACAATAACCAAACTTTTTGGAGTCATCATTCAACAGTTACAATGATTATTCAGAAGTGGAAAGGACGGTCAGAGAAATCCTAAAGCATCCAAGAGTTACATCTCAGACCCTCCAGGCTGTACAAGTCCATGACAGCAAAATGAAAGAAGACAGGAAACGTTCTGCTATGTTTGGAAGGGTTATTCACAATCAGAAAACATTCAAGTAAGTTAGCAATCATCCCAGGAGTGGGAGTCCAAACAAGTTCATAAGGTCATGCCAAGCAATATTCAGAGAATTTTTTATATAAAAGGCTAAATCTACACCTCAGCTAGTAATACAATGAGAAAAATTGGATTTATGTTCTGTCTGTTCTCAGTAAAATCAACATGGCAGAACGGCGTTTAATTTAGTAAAGTTGCATGTAAACTCCCCTTCCCCCCAAAAAAATTTAAAAAAAAAAATTAAAGACTTCTGAACAATTGAAATTGAGATGATTGACCATAGAAACATCGGGCAAAATCCAAATGCAGCATCAACACTTCATAGCAACAAGGACAGTGATAGCCATGTGATGGTTTGATTTGCTGACTGTCCACTTGTCTACAAGTAACACACAGTGAGTGAAAGGATTATTCAGGGTAGCCAGATGCAACGCTGGGTTACTGTATCAAAAAGTAAAGTAACCCAAACCTGAACTGGGGGGCAGATTCACATGAGAAGCCTGATAGCTGAAGGTCTCCCACTCTGAAACATGATCACAAGAACGCCTGTAGTCTGAATCAAAGTGCTCCATTAGGATAAACTGAAAGTGTGAGGTCTTGAAACCTTTCCTGAGCTTGGTCATCAAAGGTTTTGTAGATATGAGAGAAAAAGAATTTGGAAGTTTATTCTGCTTCTCACAAAGAAAGAGAATCCAAAAATGAAGAAATATGATAGAAATCTTCCACAAATTTTCATTGAAACTATCGCTGTGGAATTTGGGATCAGCTGGAGGCAATTCAGAGTATTTTTCACCCTTGTACCTCCTGCCTGCCTGCCTGTTTACATAGCTTTAGTTGGGTAGCACATTTAAACAACCAAATGTATTTTGGACAAGGTTTTCTTCATCACCCTTTTTAATGGATTTGTTTTGCATGTCACTTAAAGGGCAATTTTTGTTCAAAAATAATTCTAAGCTCATTATTTTAAAACTAGATACCAAAATAATGCCATCCAAGATAACTAAATGGTTAGACTGTGTGTCTCTGAGGCATTTAAGTCAAAAGAGACCTTATTTCAGCTTTGTTTGATTTTAGAAGCAAATAATCTCAATATCCCCAAAACATCCCTACTGTTGAACAAACGCAAACACTTTGAGTTAATATAATTTCCATAATAATTTAAATTTTTGCTGACCTTGTTAATAATATTACATAATGAAAAGTGACAAGCATTAGTTTGACTTAGACCAAATGAAAGTGGTTCATTTAATCCCACCAACACTTTGAATATGCTGTAAAAAATGATCTGCTTTAAATTTACAGTGCTGAAATGATTCATTGTCTGAGGAGATGCTAAATGATGCTAAATGAACTGTATTAATATAACACCTTTCTAGCCCTGTTGACCACTTAGTTTACGGAGATCTTTCACTGGAAACATCACTGGTGAAGGTTTAGATCACAATGGGGCAATCTAAAGCCAGACTGAATTTTTTAAACTACAGTAGCTTATCGCTCTTCTGATAGTCACATTGCTATAACTTTTTTTTTTTCAGTTTTAAAGACGAAGAGGTTTTAAATACCTAATTTATATTATCATTATAATTTCTACTCACTGTCATTAATTCTGTAAAGCTAAGCAAAGCACATCTCCAAGATATATATCTACTGAAGACAGAGATGTTAAAATCATTTCATTCTGTTAGAATTGATTTTAAACATAAGTTTACTGTATTCCTTTCATTTTAAATAGCAAAGTAAAACCAATCGTATGCTTGCAGCCAACAGTAGAGTTATATTCCAGTTCATTATATTCCAGTTTTTATCTGTAATGCCTAACATTTTGAATGTTGATGTATCAGAGTAAAAAATGTCTTTATCTGCATCTATAACATACTGATTTACTGCCATTGCAAAAGAGGGGAACCTGGCAGACAGCCAGAGGAAGATAACAGGGAAAGAAATCATTTGTATTTTGCGATTCTGCAATAATCCAGAGCTCTGATTCACTATTATTACACTATCTGACATTTTGCATCTAATATAGAAGTCAAACGGGAATATGGAGATGAATGGTTTTAAACTGTGTAAATTGATTAGAGGAGGAACGTGTATGCCTGACGAATGGCTCACCTGTTGGACTCCACCGGGAAAACAGATCACAACCCATTTAGAAAGAAGGTTTTGCTTTCCACAGTTCAGCCGTATCCTTTGGGGAAATATTAGGTGGCATTTACAGATGCAACAACGTAGACTTTTCCTGCCTAATCTGTCACTCCTGTCTTGAAGAAAAATAGAGGTGATTTCTGTAAAAAGGGGCCTTGCATTCTACAAAAAGAGTTGGTGCTTTATCAAAAGTTTAGCCTTGGACTTGCCTGTACAAGGACAACATTCATCTGTCCTCATTATGTTCATTCTCATTTTCTACAGGATATTTGTGAAAATACTGTATTTTCCATTTTGGGAGAATATGCACTGTAGATCCTCAGTTACTGGACACATCAGACCTATCACTTGGACATGAGAAGGCACAAGAATAAATTACAACATAATCATAACATCAGAACACAATACCAAACAATGACGGTTTTCAAGATGATTATATTTAAAAAACAACAACAAAAAACTGAATGATAAGATGAAAAACACATTTTTTTAAGACTGGGTAAAACAAGAGTATATGCACATTTAAAATGCTCTGCAATGAAAGACTCCAAGTTGTACAGTACTTTTATCTGTTTCCTCCTTTCCTGTAGAACATCCATACTTGTTGAAACATGGCTTAAAACAAAACAAAATGAGACATCGATCATCACAATGGGACGGACAGTGGCAATAAATGTATGTGACTACACCCATTAAACTTTCACAATGCTGGAGGAAAAGTGCATGAACCCTTAGGTGGAGAAGTTTGTCAAACCTTCTTGTGCAGCATAGACTTAAAACAAGCACTTCCATTTGATCTCTGTCAAACCTGCACAACATTCAAGACAGAGTCTAGACAGTTCCTTCTTTAAGAACTGCTTCAGACACATTTAGGAATTCCAGTGTCTTGAGGTCATTCCACAGCATCTCTACAGGCTTAAGGTCTGGGCTCTGACTGGACCACTGACAAGGGTGGATTTCCCTCTTCTAAAGTCACTCTGTGGTTGATTTACTTATACTTTTAAGATACTTGTCCTGCTGCATCAACCAGCTTCTGCAAAGATCCCTCACTTGGAAAACTTAGAATTTCTTTTTACCCCTCAGTGATGGCGAGTTGTCTATTCCCAGAAGCCCAGGTCATGGTTCTGCTTCCACCATGCTGGACCACTGGGATGCTGCTTTAATGTATTTTTTGTCTTGTTTCCCAGATGGCGGAGGTGTTTATTGGCAGACTTTAGGCAAACTTGGTGAACAGAAGCTTCCCCCACGATGTTCTGCTGTTGACACCATGCCTGTTCAAAGATTTATGTATGATATAGTCAAGTCCAGTGATGTCTTCAAGTCTATACCTGTGGCTAATCTTCTCTTTTATTCTTTAATGTTATTGAGGAATCAACTTTGTGTCTTTGCAGTGATCTTGGTAGGTGCCCACTTCTTAGAAGAGTAGCCACAGTGCTTAACTAGCTCCATTTATAGACAATTTATCTAGTACTGGACTGATGATCGTGGAAACACTTTAGGATAATTTTGCCGATAAAAGTTGAAGGTTTATTGGGTGTTTTATGGCCTTAAATTGGTCATTTGTAAGCTGCCACAAAGGTATATGCACCTGATCTTATAAACTGTTCCTGATATCAGAAGATATAAAAGTATTCTGATTCCATTCTCTAATTTTGCTTTTACTTATGCTCACTTTTGTCTGCTTGCTGTTCATTCAAACTTTTCAGATCGATCAATATCAACAGATTGAGAGACATATTTTTAAAGAATGTATGGGTTAAAAGTAAATTTTCAGTCGAATAAGTGCATACAGTCTGGGTATGTTTAATCCCAAATTAAATCCCAATCCCAAACTAAACTAATGAAAATAACATTATGAAAAGTATAAATTAAAAAGAAAAAACAGACTCATTTCACCATGGACATAATTAACTCAAAGTATTTGTTTCATGTTTTTGTGTGGTCAGCTTTGCTCCAGTTCTCAAGATTCACTTACTTTTGCAGGCCAGTACAGCAGTCTAGCAGCTACACCGTCTTCCCGCAGGCCAGTGACTTTATAATTCATGTAAAATGTCATATTGTTGTGTTTGGATTCTACCTGACGTTCCACCCCAGATTCTTCAGACTCCAGGAGAACTGACCCTCTTTGAACAAGGTTAATGTATCAATTCTTTTTTTCACAGTGAAGTTTTGAGTGAACGTAGCCCCTTATGGTGGTGTTTTATAAATGTTTACGGTTGTAAACTCTTGCCATTGCAGGTGTATGACAGGACTGCATTTGAACAAAATAACTAACATGATATACTTCAGTTCTTTGTAATTAAATAAAACTTAACCAAAGTGTCTTTTGTTTGTTGTACAATGATGAGAACATACCATCTCCCTTGGGGAGACCTGCCTAAAATGCAGCGCTGCAATTCCTAATGAATTGTATAGATAGGAATACCATGAGTTGATTGCAGTCATTTGTTCATGAAATATTAAAACATTACATGTTTTCAATGAAACGCTGCCCATTTTCTCTTAAAGAATAAAAATGGACTTTAACTGCTTTTCTTCCTGAAACTAAATTTCCTCTTGATTAGGTGTTGTAGAGACAGTCAGATTCATCTAATGGCTGGACTGAGAGTGTCTCAGGATGCTTTTGGCTGATTGAGAGCGGTCTGGACCCCTTGAATTCATGGGGTCTTTTTTATGGCCAGGCCTCTGGCACCTTACTGCATTAAGTATTTAAGGGGGCAGTAAAATATGGCTCAGTTATATGGCCCATAATCCCCAAGGTAGATGATCAGTTTCACAGGCTAGCAAATACTTCTGTAGGAAAGGGTGATGGATTTGGCAGATACAATGGTTCTCAAAGACACAGTGGATCAGAATGAGTGATGGCGTTCTGGCCATTAGCTTACTGCTGGCTGAGCATAAACCTGCTGCGTCTGGGCTTGGTAAGCCTCCTTTGAAAATGTACTTCATAAACTGTTGAACTTCACACAAGCAATATATATGTTAGGTAGATAAATACAGCAATGTTTAAAGTAAAGAAACACTAATGTTTTCATGCTGCCATGTCAACAATCAGCAGTCTTGTTACTCTTACATAACATTATAACTAATTGCTCAAATTAAACTACTTGTGCCTCACTAATAAGGATGTTAAGTGCTTGACATGAAATTATCCTAAAATTAAAAGTGCTATGTCTTTGGTTTCATTCAACTTTAACAGGAAAGAGAGAGATTGTGGAATCTCAAAGAGAGATTCGGATATGTGTGTGTTCTTAATACTATGTGGTTTTATTTTCTACTTTTGTTTTCCATAACCAATTAATTGCTCAAAAATGCCAATATTATTGATGTATTTTGTAAATGCACATTGACAATGTAGCTTAATCGAGTTACTCGCACACACACACACTATATATATATATATATATATATATATATATATATATATATATATATATATATATATATATGCATACAACAACCTGACAAAAAAAGAAACAAAAAAGAAACAACTGTTTCTTTATTATTATTATTATTTTTTTTAATCTTTCTATGTGTTATGTTATTTCCCAGGACTATCATTTCATATCAGCTGCTAAGCACAGTGGTGGAAGGGTAGTGGTAGGGTACTAATGCAATTGAAGAACTTGGACACCTTGAAGGGTATTGAGTAGACCATGAACTCCTCTCCACACCAGAGTTTTCTGGAATAAAATGTCAAGCCCTCAGGCAGTCTGTCTATAGCTAAAGCTTTGCTGAAGTTGGGTCATGTGAGAGGACATTGATCCCAAACAGAACAGCAAATGTAGATCATCATGCCTGAAATGGGAAAGAATCAAGGTGTTGCAATGGTCAAAGTCCAGACCTCAACTGATTTAAATGTTGAGCTGATGTTATAAGGTGATTGGAGCAGGACCTAAACGCAGGAGACTGAAGTGGAAGGAATTTCAAAACAATATAATTTTGTTAAACAAAAAGTGCTGCAGACGTCCAAAGAAAAAAGATCCTTCATTCAAAAAATAACAAAAACACAAAGAATAACCCAAGGAGAAAGGGACAGTGAAACAGACAGATGGAATAAAGGACAGACCAAGAAGGAGGAAAAGAAAGATAAGACAAGATATACTCACAGGAGTGACGAGACACAGGTGCAAACAGGGAAATGAGACCAAGGAAACAACAGGACAAAGACAGAACTTCAAAATAAAACAGGAAGTGAAAATAACAGAAACAGCAGAGGACAGAGGCAAGATAATAAGACAATACCCAAGACCACCAACATTAAACTGAACTCAGATATTAACAGAACACCAAAACTATAGAACCATGTATGACAAAAGCATATAACTACAATGACCCTACAGCATAACATGTCAGTCCCTAATAAAATCTACTCATAAACAAATGTCTGTAAATCTCAATAAACTGGAGTAATGTTAAACAGAAAAGTGGACCAGAATACCACCACAGCTGTTTGAGAATTTTACATGTTGTACAAAAAAACAGTACTTCAGGTTATTGCGGCTAAAAGTATTTATTCCAGCTGTTGAATCCTGGTATGTACTCAGTTCTGTTTCATATAGTGCTTCTATATGTTGGTTTAGTTGTTGTTGCATAGGGCAGCACAGTGGCTTAGTGGTTAGCACTGTTACCTCACAGTCTCTGTGTGGAGTTTGCGTGTTCTCCCTGTGCTTGTGTGGGTTCTCTCCATGTACTCCAGTTTCCTTCCACAGTCCAAAAACATGTATATAAGACTGACTGAGAACTCTAAATTGCCCTTAGGCGTGAGTGTGCATGTATGTGGCCCTGCGATGACCTGTCCAGGGTGTACCCCTGCAATGGGCTGGGATTGGCTCCAGCAGACCCCGTGACTCAGTAATGGGTTCAGCAGGTATAAAAAATGGATGGATGTTTTTGCATATAAAATGACCATCATGCGTTGGTGTTCATCTGAGGTCTTATTTACCTTCTTTCTAGACCTGACAGGATCCAAATCATTTTTAGTTATGTCCTGAAACATAAAAGCATACAATTGCAGGTTGTTCTGTTATCTTTTACTCCTGACTGTAAAACTTATGGGATCAAACAGTCAGATTGCCAATGAAAATGAGAGATAGAACAGTTCAAACAACAGGTTCATCAGAACAGCCAGTAAATCTCTGAACCCAGCATCTCGTCAGCAGGGCTGCAAGCAGCAAACAAAACCAGTCCAATCAGCAGTGATCAGTCGCACTGCAGCAGTAAGAGCTCAACAAGTGTGATTTTTCTGAATGTATGACTGTGCAAGGTCAGAGTGTGCCCCTGTGAAAATCACCCTCTCCCTGAGCAGCTGTATGAGCCATGAAGTGGTGGTCAAATCACAGAAAGGCCTACTATAAATTGTGCTGCGCAGGAAATGTGGGGCTCGCATTGAGCCACCATTATCTTTCCATCTGATATAAGATATGTCACATTATTCATGGAGTTCCTATAGTTTGGGTGAGTGAAGACTGTATAAGAAAACAATAGATGAGCCTGGAGATTACTTACAAACTGGTACATAACATGCATGATATGCAGTTCCTTTGGGGATGACAGGATTCTAAATATTTGCAGATATTCAGAAAACCACAGCACATTTTAATACCCCCCCCACCTGTTTTATTTTGCACAAACACATTTGTAAATTTGCTTCTGCTGCCTCTCAAATCAGCCACACTTCAGTGCAATTCCAACACTGAATTTATAACATATAGGTCCTACTAACAGACTGTTGGCTGTCCTCTCACAGGAAGCTTGATTTCAATAAATATGCTATAAGCTGCATCCAGCAATGACTGTAATAATAACAATGCCTTGTTGGAAAGAGAGTTGTGTTATGATAAGATGCTCGATAGAGAGGGATGATTTTCAGCAGCTGGTGGGGGCTTTGGCATCTGTCTTCACCAGCTGAGGTGGATAGGTCGAAGCTTAGAGGCCAGACCCAATAGGGGTCTCTAATGGGGCCTGCATTGATCGTAACACACTGTTCACCCCATGTGTCTAATGGAAAAGCCTGCTGAAAAATAAAGGAAACTTTTTATCCACTCTCAGAATTTGAATTACACATCCAAGCTGAAGTGTTCATGTTGCCTTTCAGAAAGTCAAAAATGTTATGAAACATGATTTATTTGACGAGTATGAATAGAGTTGCTGCTGAAAGGTGGGCACATTTTGAGAGGGACTCAAACAGGAGAACCAGGCTTTCAATTCAGTGCTTTACTCTGTTTTTGAATAAATGCTTGCAGGCACCAGCAATGATGTATGGCCTACATGTCCCCCTAATGACCTTAATGTGCTATATTGAATGTAGTCAAGTTTTTGTATGTTTTAACAAAGAAATGTGGTACACAGTGCTGAAGGGGTTAGTGCTGATCTTAGGGTTAGATAAACTGGCTGCCCTTGTAGGCCACTTGGGCTCCAAAGATATGATGTATGTGCCTTGAAGAAAAGCTCTGCAAATATAAAAGAAGGTCATTCTCTGCAGAAACAAAAACTTGAAACTGCTTACTTTACTTTAATATTATGAATAATTACACCTTAGTAATTGCTTCAACTCACCTTATCAAAGCAGCACTGTGGAAGAATTGTGTTTTTTTGCTTTATAGAAGACCCCTCCAGTTCAGATGTGGTCCATCATCTGTAAATACAGTAGATGTCAGGACCTGAGCCATACCCACAGATAGTGGACCATATGGATTTGTTCACCAGCTCTAGCCCAGTATAACCAGGAAAGAAATAGAAGCCTACAGAACCATCAGACACTCCCAAAGACACAACCAGTGGTGAAGTTCCAGCTTTCAACACAGCAACATCATTAGTTGTGGTGTAGGCTGTATGATGTATATCAGCAAATAAACATATTTTTTTGCATTGATGCATTAAACATGCACAAAAGGACTGTACATAACTCATTATTCCACCCTAACACAAAGAAATCTGAACCAAAAAAAAACAACAACAACAATCAAATGCTTAGCTACAAAGTAGACAGGTTAAGTGTCAGTGTTAGAACAACTAGTCTACTTCATTTATTTAAAAAAAAAGAGACTCAGAATCACCCAATATAGCATTAAACTTGCTCAGCATGCTATATATCCTGCACACCTTGATAGGAACCGCCAGAGAAAAACACTAGGAAAGTACGTGTAAAAGGCATATAACTGCAATCAAACAAACATAGCTAAACCCTTTGCATTTTTGTATGTGATGTGAATAGTATATACCTGTGTGTGTGTGTGTATGTATAATCATGATGTTTTTCTGTATGAAAAAGAGTCAAATCTCACATGAAAAGCTGGACTAGAATTGCAGATGGTACAAACAACTGAAATAATATCCCATAATTGTATCATTCATCACACACAAAGGGTAGAGGATAATGGATTGTGTGTGAGCTGCAGTAAGAGTCCTGATCTGTGTGTCTCCCCATGAGAAGAGGTGAGAAATGGATGCAATTAAGAATGTGTCATTGCTTGCATTACCATAAATATTACAAGGTGAGGGGTAATTTGTGTGATTGATAGGAGTTTCTGACCAAATATCCTTTCAAATATTAGTTGTGACATGGTTTTGTGGTTGAATACTGATCAGAGAGAAACATTTTAATACAGATCACTTTAAATATCTCTTAGTCTTGAGTGGCTGTTGCAAACTTTCAAACTGGAAGTAAGTGTACCATTTTAACTATCGATCGCATGGCATTAATTCATCCTCCTAATTTCTTTCACATTATTGGAACAGATTTATATCTCAATAAAATGGCATAAATCGTTGTATGGCATTTCTTTATGTGCTGTGGAGTACATCATTTTATTTTGAATTAATGCAGCTGAAACTGAAGCGTCTTCTTTAAGCAGCAGTGAATTTTAGATCATCAAATGCTCTTCAGGTCCTGCATTTCTTACAGGTTCAGAGTGTCCTGCCATAAAAGTCTTCTCCTATGTTTAAGTCAACATTTTGGAAGCAAAAACCCTACCATACCATCACGCAAAACAGAGTTGTGAAACACTGAAAATCAGTGTTTAACAGTTTAAAATTAAAAAAATAAAAATTCAAGTCTTACGATAATTTTTGAAACTGAATAATATTTTTAAAAGTTGGCAAAAATGTTAAAGATGATATTTATTCATTATATATACTTTTAGGTGGGCTTTATTGACCTATCCTCTAATGAGTGACACCAACAAGCCATGTCCTGCTGGATGAAGCCCAGACACTCTAATGGGCTTCACTGGAGGACAAAAACAATGCATTTACTGTATGTCTTTGTGCAACTTTGAGAGTTTTTAGTGTGCCAGCCTATGAAAATTAAATGTGTAATTAAAAAGAATGTCTCGTTCTGCTGCTTGATTTAGATTCTGCACATCAAACTGCAAGTTCTATGGGAAGGTTAATGAGTTTCTTTTCATAAACAACAGAATTATAAATCCTTCATTTCTCTCTGACTTGGCTGATTTCCTGTTTACAGCCACTAGTTCAGTATTCATTTTTTTATTGCTTCTTTGTGAGTTATTGTTTTTTTGTTGTTGTTTCTATTTTCATTTGGCCATGCATTTACAATGCATTTACATTGCATTTTATGATATTTCATCCATCCATCGATTTCCTACACCCACTGAATCCATCTACTGGGTCACGGGGGTCTGTTGGAGCTTAGCCCAGCCCATTTCAGATGATAGGTAGGGGTACACCCTGGACAGGTTGCCAGTCCATTGCAGGGCCACATACATAGATGCACAACCATGCACACTCACACCGACAGGAGTTCTCAGTCAACCTAATATACATGTTTTTGGACAGTGGGAGGAAACCAGAGTACCCGGAGAGAACCTACGCAAACACGGGGAGAACATACAAACTCCACACAGAGACTTCTGCCAGTCCAGGAGTTGAACCAGGGACCATCTTGCTGTGAGGCAACAGTGCTAACCACTAAGTCACCGTGCTGCCTGTGATATATGTTTTTTATTTTTTAATTCAAAAGTAAATTAAGTTTATTATTAGTCTTACATCTGAGCCATAACCACTGACCAAAGTCAGCAAGGTCTCTGAAAGTGTCACTGAAGTGTTAGCATACTTGATGCAAAAGAATCTTGATTTCCATCTGTACGAGATAATGAAGATGTCTCAGTGTTCAGGCCTTAATTAATGCTCAGAATTTTGTTTTGCATATTTGCATAAGTGATTACATCAGTCTCCAGCATCCATATGCTTCACCTATGTTAACTATTTAATGGTTTGGACTCACACAACAAATGTCCTTCATAGAGGATGTGATGATAACAGTGTTGACAGGAATATAACAGGGTATTTTACTAATTTATTAATTTCTAATTGTTTGGAGCTGAGAGCATAAATGCCCATTCTTGAAAGAAGCTCTATATTGTTAGTTATACTTTATATAAGCAATCCCTCCAATGGCAGAACTAGGATCACTTTTATTCATGTTACATTCACTGGTGTCCCATTGTGGGCAAGTCCAGCTGTCACATCACACTAACTCAGCCACAAGGAAGGATCATCCACACTTGCAGACTGTCCATTTACCATCATGATACCATCCATAACCCAAGTTCCTGGCCCTCTTCCCAATCCAACATTGGTTTTCATGCAGACTGCACTACTGCCACAACACAAACAGTAATTAATTAATTATGTATATATACACATATACATATATAAATATATACACATACATATATATATATGTATATATATATGTATATATATATATATATATACATATACATATATACATATACATATATATATATATATATATATATATATTTAATTTTTTTTTTTCAAACATACAACAATATTTTGTGTCTTTACTGAACAGACTCATCAAAAATGATGTAAATCTTAAAATAACTGGATTAGACCTGGACAGCATCCAGGGTAACTCTCTGACCTGAACTGGTTCAGCTGACATTTTTCCAGGACGTCTCGTGCAAAATGACTCTCCTGAGATCATTTCAGACCAGTGGGTTTAAGGCCCAGCTCTGTCTGGCCCACTCCACAGACAGATTTACTTTTTCTAAAGCTATTCTGTGACAGAAATACTTTATTGCTTAGGGCCACTGTCCTGCCACATCACCCAACAGCCACCATGATATCATCCTGTATGATATCTTAGTAAACTTGGGAATTCATTTTCTCCTCAATGATTGTTATTGATCCATGCACTGAGGTGGCAGAACCAGCCTCAGTCACGATGCTCCAACCACTATGAGAAGTTGCGCACATATTGCTCCACATATAATTAATTTAAGTTTTAGTTCATCAGGTTACAAAACATTTTCCCAGTAACATTATATATTCCCAAAGAGCTCTTTTGCAAAATTCAGGTACACAGCAATTTACTTATTTAAAGTGTGTAGTTGATTCCTTTATGGTATTCTGCCAAGGTACAATGACCATTAAAAGACATGTCATTTCGTGAAAACAGCAAAAAATATTTGGCTTAAAACTGTGGGAGCTTCAAACAAGGCTTTAAAAAAAGGAAAAATCTATAATACACTATGTAATCAGACCCCTGTGGAACACATACATACATACATACATACATACATACATACATACATACATACATACATACACACACACACATACACATGTATATGTGTGTGTGTATAAAATCAGTAAGTGTTCATGATCTGTTGTGTTTTCTTCTCTCCTCATTTCTGTCCTCTCAACCTGACTGAGGTAGATACCCACCCTTCCTGAGTCTGGTTCTGCCAGAGCTTTCTTCTTGTTTAAGGGGAGATTTTCTTTCCACAGTCACCTGGTGCTTGTTCAGGATGAGAGATTGTATGAAAGAAATGTTTTGATGCAATCTATTGGTTTCCTTTGCAAAGCAACAAATAGTTTTGATATTAAATTGGTTTTGTAATAATTGTGCTAATTTGGAATGAGTTGAACTATATTGTTTAAGTGCCTTGGGGTGACATTTGTCATGACTTGGTGTTATATGGATAAAGCTGAATTGGAAAATTAATTAAATATACTGTCTGATCATTAAGACTCATATATGCATTGTGCTGTTTAAATCTTCTGAATCTGGTGATTCAGGTGGTCACCAGTAAACATTTTGAAGCCCTGAATAAATTCTAACAGCAGCTTTTTAACCCTCAGATCAAAACAAAGAGCTGGCATGTGGCAGCTCAGCCTCATATTTGCAGTGTTATCTGTTGAGATAGCATCTCAGTGAATGATTCAGAGAGCATGCTCACCTCAGTTGAGCAACCATCTGACTGGTCTTGCTAAAAGTAAGATATTATATCAGAAAGTTTACTACTTCATTTATGGACATTTAAACTAAATAGCCCTTTATGTTGCTCCAATATACTTAAATATTTCTGGGGCAAGCTGAAATGGGAATGAATTTTTGCAAGCAAAAGCCAGTGAACAACATAATAAGCTGATTACAGATTCTCTACTGTTCATGGCTGACCTGAGGTGGGGCATCAAACAGGCCAAGGATTCCCACAAGAGGAAAATAGAGGAATGTCTGATGGACAACAATCCGCAACAGATGTGAAGGGGTATCTGGGTTCTTTTTTTTTTTTTAAATCATCATCATCAGAGGGTGAATATTCCTCTTCAGAATCTGAGCCAGCGAAGGCTGGCTTTTTTTTTTTTTTTTTTAGGGGGAAATTGAAAGA
>JAOWBL010000017.1:11503363-11532033 GCA_028564865.1 Zenarchopterus dispar | reverse complement strand
CAGACTGAGAAACAGCTTCTTCCCCTGGACTATCTGAACTGTGAACATCACAGATGGACACACACATAGCCATAACCCCCCACCCCTCCTGACAGCCCTGAACAACAACCAACACTGCCTACCTTCTTGAAAATATGCTGTTTAATTACTTTAAAATAGCCCTTTCAACTCTGTTTATTGCGACACTGTAAGTTTATGTGTGTATATATATATATATTTGTTCTATTTCACAATTTTTATTATTATTTAATTTTAATTTTTTTTATTTTTACTCCCTCCTTATATATAATTCTTTTTAATGCATGGTGGCTCTGCAGGAGCAACCCCCAATTTCATTGTATTCCACTGTACAATGATAATAAAAGCTATTCTATTCAATTCTATATGTCTGTACAGAAGATCAGGATCTGCCACAAATGTCTTACAACTGTTAAAAAAAAGGCTGTTGCATTTTCAGGTGTACAGGTTATACCTCTGATGGCAAGTATATTTATTTACTACTCTAAAGACTTCATAACTCTTTGGTCTGTAAAGACATATTTAATGAAAGATGGGTGCAGTGCTTCTTAAGGTGATGTTTTCATAATGGAACAAAAGAATCTGGCCTCGAGACCCGCTACTTCTACAGCAGAAGCTATTATAACCTGATGCTTCTTATGGGTTCCTTTACCTTTCAGCACATACAAAGAATTAATGTTTTCAAGAAAAAAGCCACTATTATAACGTCCTTTTAAATATGAATACATGTGAGGACATGGTTAGTAAGTTACAGACAATACGGCAGCAATACTTTGTTTTTCTATTTTCTTAGGTTAATAAACAAAAGGTGGGCAGGTTTTAACTGACACAAAGGAACCTCTGTAATCTTTAGCTCAGCAGGTCCCCTGTAGGCGTAGAGGTTAATTCATTTTTACAACCCTATAAGATTTGCTGTGCACATGTTTTCTCTCGTATTGGGTCGCTCTCTCATTTTCTCTTCCATCATTACTTTCTTGGGTACTTTAGACATCTCTGCCATGTCCAGTGTACCTCAGCAAGCTAGCTTCATTACGCTCGATGTTTGACACACTGGAGTAAAGAAATATGCAGTTGTTGCAGGAGACAACTGGGAAAGAAGTTCACTTCTGGCAGTTTTTGCCAGTTATAAGGAAATGAAACTGCAAGAAATAGACTGCTTTCTCAAAATAAAAAAAATATTTGTACAAATTAAATTTAAATTCATATTTATCATAAAAAGAGATGGTGTCTTTTTTGTTTGTTTTATTTTTGTTCTTCCTTGTTTTTTTAAAGTTAAGACATTAAAAATTTAAATAAAACTAAATGAACTAAATTTTCTGTGTATTCTGGTTCATATAGCTGAAGTTATCAACTTTAAACTAGGCTAGTAAAACCTCACATTTCTCAGACCTCAAAAACTGATTGAAGATTTTGCTTATTATTATGGTTTTTCTAAATTTCTTTTTTTAGGCCTTAAATGCAAGCCCCACTGTGACACGGACACCAACATGATACTGACATTTTTACATTAAATTTTTGCCTTACAAAAACAACATTCCTTTTTTCAGATTTTGTATGTTTTTCTCTTCTCTTTATCATGAACTTATTCTGGGTGCTTCTTTGTTTTGTGCTAGATAGGAGCTACTTTGTGCAGATCAAACAACTGATGTTAATAGAAGGTTTACATCTTAAAGCCTTAACTACAACTGCTGTCAAACAATAGAAGGATGTAGACAGCATGAAGATTCACAGTAAACATGGATCACAATGTCTCCTCAAAGGATCAACACTTGAGAAAATCCATTTTCGCCCTCCAGCACTTCTATGGACTATGTGAAAGAACACAACATGTCTACTGGTCCTGTGGAACCACTCCAGGACAACCACGGTATTTCTTCACCCACTGCTTTCACTGTGTCTCCTGCTTCCCTCTGTCATCCTGGAGAGTGCACATGTCACCACCATGGAGAAAGTCAAGTTACAATA
This sequence comes from Zenarchopterus dispar, assembly GCA_028564865.1. Classification (NCBI taxonomy): domain Eukaryota; kingdom Metazoa; phylum Chordata; class Actinopteri; order Beloniformes; family Zenarchopteridae; genus Zenarchopterus; species Zenarchopterus dispar. The sequence goes on along the minus strand of JAOWBL010000017.1, from coordinate 11,530,050 downwards.
GGTAACAGAATGTCTGTAAAACCTTGTCTTTCTCTGTTTGTCTTCTGTGTCCAAAATTACTTCCATCAGTTTCAGCATTGCTGTGCTGGACTGTGCAGTGCAGATCAGAGACACAGTCCAGTGAGCTGGAAGTTCGTTGTCATTTGTTCATTGTTTTCAGCCTTAACTGGTGAATGATGACTAGTTTAATGGTGTTGATAATTTGTTCACTTACACTTTGAGAAAAAATAATGATTAATCATCACTTAATCTATTGTTTCAGCCTACTGCCATCTTACACTAGAGGGCCACATAATTACTTGTCATTGGATGTTTTTATTTAACTACTGTAAATATGGAACCATGTGGCTCTGCAATGGACTGGTGACCTGTCCAGGTGTACCCCTGCCTTTCACCTGAAATGAGCTATGATATGTCCCAGCAGATCCCCGTGACCCTGTATAGGATTAAGAAAATGGATGGATGCAAACATGGAATCAAAAGCTCTATAAAGAACCAGCAAGATGCTTCCAGGAAATTCTCCAGATTGAAAGTAATTGGGGGTTACAGCCTTGGAAGAAGCATCCAGGCTCTTTGCTCATCCCGCTTCCTGTCCTACCTCATCCCAAAGGGAGGCCTTTTGAGTACAACAACACTAGTGTCATGCTGATTTGAGGTTTGTGATATGGAGTTTTATCCTTTTGGAAGTAGCTGTCAAATGGGTTCAGAGTGGCTATAAAAGGACAGATAATAATCAGGTAGGTCGTGACACGAATATTCTCATTTGCTTCCAAGCAAACCCAAAGTGTGGCAAGACAAAGTACACAACATCATGACACCAACACGAGAAGTCTGAACTGTTGATACAAGACAGAATGGATTAATGCTATTGATGGCAAACTCTGACATACGCAGAAATCAAGGCCGATCAGACCAGAAACGTTTTTTCAATATTGACTCCTGATTTTGGTGAGCTTGTGCAAAGTGTGTCCTCAGTTTGCTGTTCTTGGCTGACGGAAGTACACTAGTGTGGTTTTCTGCTGCTGTAGCCTAGATGAGGTGTCTGAGCTGTTCTGTGATCAGAGATGGTCTTCTGCATACATTGGAGGTAATGAACAGTTAATTGAGTCACAATTTTCTTTTGAACATCTCTTCTCAATCTGGTTATATTCCTCTGCCCTCTGGTATCCCTGATGCAATCTCTCCTGGAGACTTTGGTATGTTTTTCAGACTTTTTTCTGTCAGCCTAAAGATGCGTGAAAAATCCCAGAAGATCAGCAGTTTGTGAAATATTCAGACCCACCCGTTTGGAACCAATAGCTATACCACCTACAACTATTCGCCTTTCGTCCCTGCCTACATCCATTGACCTGCGGCAATTTGATTGACTAATTAGATATTTAAGGCAACAAGCAGTTGAACGGGTGCACCTAATGAAGTGGCCAGAAGGTGTTTATCAGCAGTTGATAATTAGGTCCAATAAAGTACTCTGGTTCAGTATCTGTTGACGCTATGTTTCGTCTAACTCAGGCTCATGTATTTCTTTTTTTATTATTTAAATAAAGGCCACATTGTCCTTGTTGCATTGTACACTTTTAAAGTGTGGGTGCTTTAATGCAGGCTGTGAGGGGTCATAATTTTAAAACTTGCAGGCTGTAGATCCTCCTGGAACAGGGACCTGTTCTCTGCTGTAGTTCTTAGAGGGCAAACAAACTGTGCATAGATTTCAACAAATATAAGAAAATATATTCCATTCATGTTAAGTTCTCTGCAGACTTTTTTTAAAAGTAAATGCTCAGTGAAGGTTTATAGCATATTAAAAATCAGATTTATGGTTGTATTTATCATGCATCCATACATGAAGCAACATAATGCCTTCACATTTTCTCTTTGTTACTCACACTGACTTTATCATTATCATCACATTGACTTTATCATGTTGACATGAAAAGTCTGTAAATGTAGTGACAAAAATGTTCTGTTGGAAACAATAACACAACAAGCCTCTTCTGTATTTTCACAAATTGATGAGTCTTGTCTGTGCATTAGTGTATTCATTTAGTGTTTGTGCCAAGTAAAAACAGAAAGTCAAACCAATACATTTTAAAATATGGATGAGAAGATATACTTTTGCACAGATTTTATTTAACAAAGCCACAATATTAATATTGGGAGAAACACCAAAAAGATACTGTGTATAATTTTTTCTTCTCAAAACAAATATATATATTTGTCTATCCTTATGATGTTAATTGGATGTCAAAACAAGAGGAAACACTACTAACCTTATCAGTGAGACTACTTGAACTAAAACTGCTCTCCCTCCAAGTTCATCAGCCTATTTTCACGAGTTCTATATAGCTTTGTTTAATTTATATCTAAATTACACAAAATGTGCGATATTATCAAAGAAAATAATAATGCAGGTCAAATTAATTTCAACATAACACAAAAGAACAAATCCGACTTGGTTGGTGAAAACATTGTGTTTTCTCCCTCCTCAGCTCATCTTCTGGGTGCAGCAGCTCTCCATGGACAGAACTGGGCCACTTTTCACTTCTCAAACCAGAAGGAATCCCTCAGGTTCAAAGACCTTGGAGCAGTCAATGAGTGCCTTACTACAGTCTAATGAGGATTAATATCTTATACTGAGGAAGCATGTGGCAAAAATATCAGGACCCATGGGATATGGACTAAATATGACAACCACAGAGACTTCTCTGCTCTCACGGATCATACAAAGGGATTTGAAAGGTTCACCAGTTGTGGAAGAGCACTGAGGGAGGAATATAGAAAAAAAATTACATTCTCAAAAATGTTACAACTGGTAGAGAAATATATATGTACCAGTAACAAATAAAAGCTCCCTAATCTGTAATAATTTACACTTAATCTAAACTGAATAATATAAATAATTATTTTGGTTTAGTTGAGCTTATTCTTGTCATTTCCTCAGCGCTGATGTCATTGAACATGAATTGTTGTGATGTGATTCAGTTCACTACAACCTGATACAGTTCTTAACATTTGTTAAATGTAGTTTCTCATTTTCCATTGCTAATGAAAAAAATCTATTTCTGTGGCATTTGTTAGTTTTCCTTAAAAATATATTAAAGGGAATCACAAGTATTATACTTTATAAGAAAGGGAGAAACAACAAAAATAAAAGACTATTTTAATTGACTTTGTTCTTAATTTGATATACGTGTCGTATAAACATTAGTCTGTGACATACAGTCTACTTGGTATTTTTGACCATGTCGCTGATGTGGTTGGAAGCAATCATTTTCAAGCACACTCTGGGACTGTAAATCTTCAACAGTAATAGATTCTGTAATTAATTGTCTTTGACCTTTTTGGGTTTTTACTGCAAGTAGACTTTTGACAATGTTGTCTCCATATCTCGTGTGTAGTTCTTTGTGGTGTTGGCTGCATTGGTGTCCAAAACAAAAGCTACGGTTCTGTATTTGTAAGGTATCACTATAGGGTATGGTGTTTCCATTGAATGATGTTTTTCTGTTTTTATGAGCATATCTCTCCCAGTTCTTTCTCCGTAACTCATCCTGTGAGACTTTTTTCAAATCAAAGAAGATCTCTACTTCGAAGAAGATGAACAAAAAACTTATTTAGTCATTGGTGAACTGCCTAGTTGAATGAGATTGAGCAGGGAAGCATATAAAACATGAAGGGTGAGAACCGGGACTGGAATTGGTCCCTTGAACAGATTTGTGTACTTAAAATCCCAGATACCAAAATGTTCTACCAGGACAGTATTTTAGATCAGGAAAATGGTACCATCAACTTTCTCAATGTTTGTCAGCATGCCGGTAAAATAACAACATATATAGCACAATCCTGTATATAGTACAATTCTTTATGCAATGTAATCTAGTGTGAATACAGTCCTGTGTGCAAGGAGATATAGTTCGCTGTGCATTTGAAGGAAACTTGAGTTTCTGGGTCTGTAAAATTTTATAAAGAAGTTTTCATTCAAGTATACAGATAAATCATACGACTTTAGCATCTCTGACAAATAAGCAAATATCCACAAATCTATTGAACCTAGACATGTGTTTGTGTTTTTTAATGGAGCTTGCAGTAAGTATTGGAGAGCAGTTGAAATTATTAAGTTTTTTTTCTGGGTCTCTTACTTTATACTTTACTTTATAGATGTGTATCTGGAGCATATCCCGTACTAAGATCTGTTACAGATCAGCTCTTCCCATATGTCACTGGAAACATTATGGATATGTGGCAGATACGTGAACTTGGATCTCTGGATATTAGGGTTTTTTTGTCCAGTGTTATAGCAGAACTATGTCATATAAATGAGGCCAAAAAAAGCTGGAAACTAGATTTTAATGACTTTAGATTGACCGGCTAAATCACATCCAGCACTGCCAGAGATGTGCAAATGCTCAAAAATGTTTCCATTACATTTTTGCAATAAACTGGACTATCGACACATCTGAAAAACCACTTTGTGAAAGTGCAAAAAAGTTTTTGCAATATTTGTCAGGTTTTTTTTAATTGTAGGCGTTTCCATCACAGGCTTTTCCTTGGGATATTTAGATTTTGTGCTAGCCTAGTGGAAATGGAAATGTGACTCATGTCGTCTTATCAGGTGAATGTTCACATTTTAATAAGTAATATTCTGCAGACTTGTCTGATTAAATCCAGTCCATTTCCAGATGTTTCCCTGGATTGTTTACTGTAAGCATTGTTCAATAGATATTGTAAATACATGTCAGATCAAAAATATCATCAGGTCATCTTTCATTAAACAAACACAAAGCCAAAATGCAGATTAAGTATATTTGCTGCTTGTAATTACATACACTTCATTCATCAGGAAAGATGACCATCTCTACAACTGCAGGAGTTTTGTCGGTTTTCTGGTCTGAACCATTCATATGTGCTATCATAAAAACCTTTTCCATGGTGGAATCCATAACCTGCAATAAGAATGATTGTTAAAGCGTGTAAAGGAATTTCCAGTCTTTAAGTGTAAACCTCCGAGTAACTTCACCCCCTGAGGTTTGACCGTACACTGCTCAAAGAAACTGTAAAAAAAAAAAAAAAATCAGACCTGAGTGTCAGAGCTGTATCTGAGACCCAGCAGGCTTAGATTAACATGCAAAATGTTAAAGCTCATGATGGTACAGAAAGAAAAAAAACCAGAATAAGTTAGCTTGTGTGGACTGGACACCAGGAGAAAGTGTTTGCTCTTTTAAAAATGGTAACCTGGCTTTGTGCATGAGATCATATGAAAAAAGAGGGAGAAAAAAATAATTCTGCAAATGTATACTTGAATCTGTTTTTAGCTGGAATATATTTCAACAATGATTTGATATGTGTCTCTCTACAGGTCTAGACTACACAAAGGCAGGGAGCTGCTGGATATGTCCTGCAGCTGGCCAAGGCCAAACAGATGGCTGCAGAGGATGTTTGCAACACAGCATTACAGGAGAAACTGGCCATGAAAATATACAGAACACAACCAGTGGAAGGGCATTGCCTTAGTTACATGTGTGTTTTGTTATTCTTTTGGCCTGTGTATTGGCTATCTTGCTTTTGGTGCTCATTTGCAGAGCTTACAGACTCTAGAGGAGACCAGGACTGCAACGATGGTCAGACCTGTGGCCTTTTCTGCCCCCCTGCAGATTCAGCTGCACTGCACTCTCTGTACATGCACTCCAGGCAGTGATCCAAGACATGTGTTGTGGTAGAGTGTAGCCCCTGTAACACACTGTAAATGTACGTATAAACAGAGGAAAGGCCGGATACCTCCACCCCAGTGCTGTAATTTTTGGGAGGTCTTTAGACAATCTGGGTCTACTGAACACAAAACTCGGCTATTTTACTCTCCCAAATACTTGCTTTGTGAAACAAATTTAGAGCAATGTGCTGCCAGCTGTTATAATCGCTACTTTATAGCTCTTGTTTTGCACGTTTCCATTTAGCTGTTGGTGGTTTATTGTCTTATTACAAAAAGAACTCATTGGCTTCCCTGATTGTTATCCTGGGAAATTTAACTAGGAATGATTTGATCAAATATTAGATAATCTTTCAGCCTCTGTTTTTCTTTGTTTGTTAAACTCAAATTTAACATTGTTCACAATAATTCTTCTATACTTATTTTTTTGGGTGACAAAAATTCCACTTATATGCACATCTAACACCTATGGTACACAGTGTGCTGTATAATCAAAGGCACATAGGTTAAAATAATAAATAAATAAACAAATCATCCTGATGAATTCAAATGTGTCACTGGGCAGATTTCACTGATGTCATAAGCACTGTTGTGTATTAGCAGTGTTTCTGTCAACGATGAGATAATTAAAACCACCTCAGACAGGCTGTGGGGTCCACTCCCCTTTCCACTCGCTGTGTCACACTTCATTTCATTTCACCAAACATTTAAATAGGTGCCGCACTTGTTGTCTTTGCAGCTTTGGATCACTGTCATTCTGCCAAATGAGCACAAGAAATGCACTCTCCTCCCAGTCCCGTCTAACCCAGGCTGCGTTTCACATCGACACAAACTCAATTATTGTCAGTAATTACAAGTATCTTGGGATGTTTGAGAGGAGGCTGAATTACAAAGCTGCAAAACATGGATTAAAATCCTTAAGCTTTTGATGGGTGGAAAGGGGGCCATTAAACTGTCTCCCAGACTTAGTTGGTCCAATGAGTCTAATTCTGGTGTTGTGGCCAGAATTGTGTCATTTAGAAGAATCTTCTTTTAGCTTCTTCACTCACAGTCAAGCTATCACATGCTGTGACACATTTTGTGACAGGTATTAGAGCCCCTAATGTAGTTGGGCATAGTGTCTACTGTATTGATCTTTCTAGTGGTCTTGGTCTGGGCCTCTGATTTCCAGCACCTGCCTTCACTGGTGGTACAGCACACTGAGAACTATAATCTCCACTTGTGTTGAACTTTCTGATAATTTCCTTCCGTTGTTGAAAAGATGCAGGGTGAAGAATTCAATCATGTGGAAGTGACTTATGTGCCATTCTCAGTGGACTAAAATTACCTCTAGACCTGTAGTAATTCTAAAATAGCACCTCAACATCTGTGTTTAGTTCTGTCCATTCGCGTTGAATAAGGGAAATGAAAGTCTGTGTTGCAGTTTACAGACATTAATCTCACAAGTGGCCTTGCGTTTTATTAAATACTAATCTTTTATTTACCATTAACTTTCAATACTGAGGTAAAAGCATCTGATCAGACGCCCAACAGTTAGATTTCAGGACTACACGTCAGATTTTGACAACTGACAAAATCAGACAATGGCATATCAGCCTATGTGTTTACATTGCTCTGGTAACAGTAAACAATTAACGTGACATCATCCTACTGTCATTCTTCTGCTGATCTGGCCTGGTTTTTTTTTCTCACAAGTCTCCACATGAAGCTTACTGTTGATTAATTTCTCTATGTTTAATTTAAAATATCAGATGGTTAGGCTGTATGTGGTGGATATGGGATAAGAGAATATAATATCACACTATTTACTGCATCTATCTTAACTATGATGCGAAAGAGCCAGAAAAGTTGATGAGAGGAAATTTTTTAAAAAGATTCCTGCCTGAGCATCACTGAAGTACAGATGTTCATCTGGAGAGGATTAGAAATCTCATGACCTCAGTGGTTGCTGAAATATGGAAAGACAATCTGTGGTAAAAATTTTTACTTTACAAATCACAGACATGGTACATACTTGCTGGAATAAAGTCACACATGTCTTCTGTAATTATTACAAATTACCCCTGGTTCTCAGATCATTTTAATCCCGTGCCATTAGAATAACTGTTGAAAGGATTCCATTCAGGTAGTTGGTCTTCTCAAGATGCTTGCATCCAAGGAGGGATGTGTCTGACATGTCCTGGGATGTCTGTCAGAGCTGCCCTGGGATGGATGGATGGAGTATTTTTTCAGCTCACAGCTTTTAATTTCGGAAATTTAAATGGACATAATGAACAACACTGAAAACTGTATGTGTGGAAACAGCTTTTTATGAGGCCAGCGGGCTGAAATTCCAGATGTAAAACAAAAGACCATGAGGGTGTCTTTTCTTTTAGAATGCTATGTCACAGCAGCTCAAGTGTTATGAAAAAGTTTGAAACCATGGTGTTATTAAAAAATATATATTAATTTGTTGACTAAATTAATATTTAAATTTGCTTGTTTTCATAGTATTTTTATTTTGAAGAAATGCTGCATCTTGTTGTGGAAATAAGCACTGTCATGCCACAGCAAGTTTCTGGTTCCAATCTTGGGTGGTATCTTTTTGTGTGGAGTTTAAAATATAAGACTGTCTTGATCCCTCATGGATTATTTAGACATCATAGCACTGACTGTGCAAAGATTGCAAGAAATATTACAATGCCAACTGGATTCTCTGACCTAGTCCTAACCCTAACAAAGATTGTTTGGCTGAAGCTTGGCCCACAGCTGCAGTTTTTTTAGACCCACATTTGGCTTTGACTGATTGTATTAATTCAAGATGTCCAGACATGGACAAATTATTCATTTTCTCTGAGCCTTTAGAGCTCACCTAGCCCTCACAATGCTTCTTATATCTAATGTCAGAGCTAGCTCATGAATTTTGGGCCTCATCTGGCTTATACAACACATGCCAAAAGTCAAGTTTAGAAACCTCAGGATACATCTGATCCACATAGCACTTGCCAGTGTCATAACTGAGCTATGGGTGCGAAACATAGCCCAGATTAGGCCAACTGTGTTTGTTGCCTGGGTTTTTTTCCAGGCTTCCTCCTGAAGACCAAAAACATGCATGCTGGCTGGACTGGTGACTCAAAATGAGGTATCACAGTAGGAATTATTCTACTGTGGGGCTGGATGCAGATTGTTGTTTGCCTTGTTTTTCTCCACCCCCACTCATTTGCCTGTGCTTTAAATCACCCCAAATGAACTGTGATAGTTTTTGGCTCCTGGGTCCCTCTACTGACACGGAGGTCAAGTGGTTTCTATGAACATGTCCAGGATGACTAGATGGGTCTCTTACTCTTACTCACTCTTATTTTCTCTTCTGTCATTACTGTCTTCAGTCTATTAATTGCTTCTCCCATCATGTCCAGTGTGGCTCTGTGAGCTAAAGTCATCATTGTTAATGCCTGACAAAGTGCCATAAGCAGCAAGCAGTTGTCACAAGGATCAACTGGAAGGGGAATCAAAGTTTACTTTGCATACACACACACACACACGCACATATATATATATATATATTTGGGAGTAGGGACAAAAGACTTCAACAGTTAGATGATGCCTCCTGAAAGTAAACAAATATTCCTTCAAATGAAATTAAAGCTGGCATTTTTAACATGAACGAAAGTCTTTTGTGCTCCTTTAACTCACCTCTGAACCAATCACATTGCACCTCTTTCACAAACTCCTGCTACAATACTTAACACTGGTTCATGTCCTTCAGCAGGAAATACCCTCTTGAATTTTCTATTATGAGACATACACATTCTCTCTCACAAGAGTAATAATCTCATTTAAATTCATCCCATGAGATTATTATCAGTGCATGCAGCCTAGAATTTCAAAGAAACTTCATCCACGTATCATATACATCAGGGGTGTCCAATTCTGGTTCTCAAGGGCTGCTGTCCTGAATGTTTTAGATTTTTCCTGTCATCAACACACCTGATTTTGATTAATGAATAATCATCAGCTGGTTGTTGAGGTCTGTGCAACTCTGCAAATGACACAGTTGTTTGTATCAGGGTATGTTGAAGCAGGGAAACATCTAAAACATGCTCAACAGCGGCCCCCAAGGACCGGAAATTGACAGCCCTGATATAGATAGAGACTTACAGTATGTTGCCATTTATTGTACATAAAAAAATTGTCAATTTGTTTTACTTGACAAATTTCTAGTTGTTCGGGTAGAGCACTTCTCATTAATTTAAATGCGTGGATTATAACAAGTGTAGGTAACAGTACACATCTACAGCCACACATACTCCACTATCGCCTCCAAAATGATTAGATACTGAACCATACTGCTCTATAATAGTTTAAACAAAACTAAGCTCATCAAATATGCTTTTGTTTCCCCCTATCAGTGATGAAAAATATATAATTGTCCTAAATGTTACTTTAATTTTTACTTTAATAATCTCAACTATAGAATGTATAGATTCCTCCAATGCCATAAATGTTTCACGGTGGAGTTAAAAAAGACACAAAATATTATAACTGTATGTTGCCAGCTTAAGCACATTATGCTTATGCTTAAGATGGATATCATATCACATTTTACAGCATATTAATGCAATAATAATAACAAAAAAGGATAATGTAATTCCAAAGGGTTAATGTAGGTTGTTTTTTTTTTGTTTTTTTTGCCGCTATTACATACAAATACAGTACGGTGTCTACTCATGATGGCGCAGGAGAAGCCTGCTGCAGAAATACTTCAAACACAGATTCCAGAAACGGCGACTGTTTTCAAACCACATCCACAGCAGAAGCTGCACAGTTGGTTGAGCCACTTTTAGCTCTGATGAGGAGTGAAGTGTTTGTGTTCAGCTGAGTGGGAAACGGGTGCTGGGGAGATGGACAAAGAAATAAACATCCTTTATAGCTCACCATCATCACCTAAGATAAGATCCAATGCCTGGGCATACATGTCTCATCTCGCCATGGAAACCGTCTGGGTGTCAGACAGTCTGAAGGACACTGGCAGGCATGGCAGTGTGCTCTGTGATGGGCCATCACAGTCGTTGCTCTTCTCTCTGTTCCTGACCTAACAACTATGCTTTCCCGCTACTGTCATCCCCTCTGTTCTTCATCTCATTTACATTTTTCTTCTCTCCACCTCTTTATTCCTTGGTCTTTGCTTTTCTCTGCTTTTCAGAGAAGATGTGAAGAGCTTTGTCCATAAGTAAAATTGTGATAATTAATGGCACAACATGTTTCTCATTTAAAATCTAATCTAAAGGAGGTGGACACAAATTATCCAGACTAATTGAAAAGCTAAAAGTAATAGAAAGCTCACTGCAAAGCTAATGTGATTCTTAAAATGGTGGGCAATGGAGTAAAAGGACTTAAAGTTGGGTAACATCAGCACTGATAATGTAGCTTCAATAACGTCCCTCTTAGTGCTGCTTGCCTACACAGAGCTTCTGTGGGTGTGGACACACTGTCTGAGATCCAAATTACAAGTGAACATGGTGCTCTATTGTTTGAAGTTGAAAAGAGATGGGGTGTAAAATTAACTTTGATGCCTCCATGACAACTGAACAAATACATCCACTAATGGGGTGGTTTGGCTGAAAGTGCTAGAAAAAGCAGGTCTTGCTGGCTGTCTTCCAAGTTATCAGTTTCCCCAGATAATAAATGATAAAAACACCACCACAACAAAATCTGCACATGAATGGTGATTAAACTTAAAAACATATTCTGTGCATCTCTATTTGAACAGAAACACAAAATCTCCTGATAAATGCTGAAGATTCTCATCCATACACACACACACACACACACACACGTATAAATATATATATGTATATGTATATATATATATATATATATATAAATATATATATATATATATATACATACACACACACGTGTGTGTGTGTGTGTGTGAGTGTGTGTAGGGTCTACATTTTAGGTTTGAAAGATTTGAATGCTAGGTCACAAGAAGCTGACCTTTTTCAATCGTCACCTTCATAATTTCATTGGGGACCCGGTAAAAATGTCTCACAGTGGGCGAGCTCTCAGACATGTTCAGACAGTGAATAAAAAGAAAACTACTGGCTAATTACCTCCGACCTGGGTGGATTTGGAGAACCTGTCAAGCATCTTCTGATTGGTTCTCTCGCTGCTTGTCAAGACCAGGATTAGTGGGGACAGCCAGGGACAAACCCCCGTGGAGAGCCAGTCAGAACTCCACCCCACCCGACGAGAGCACAAATAGGCCTCTTTATCAGGGTGCAGATGGAAATGCCTGCAGAGAGGGCCAAGTGTGTTATGTGACTCGCTATTATGCCTGTCTTTTGTTGAGAGATGGCACTGGTGGAGAGAGTGCAGGGGGATTTAATCTTTTTGTATAGCAAGCCTGAGAGCAGAGTGTGATCTGGTAAGTTTGTTCCTGCTGAGTATTTCAGTCTGCAGGCCTTCAAAGATCCAAAATAGTCCTTGTGGCTTATCTCAGATAAGATTTTGGTCTTTCGATTTTTTTTTTTTTTTATTATGAGGATGCTGAAGTACATCTCATGATGGATTCTTTGAATCTTGTCATTTAAAAACTGGAGGTGATTAGGTGTGTTTTACACCGAGGAAGATTCCTCTGAAATTGTTTTGTAATTTGTAGATGCAGTGTTTCTGCAGATTGTGAGAGAATCAACCTCTGCAAGAGGCTCTTTTATACCCAAACATGTCACTGGCCTTTTGCCAATTTACATAATATTTTGCAAGATGTTCTGCCAGTTTGTTTGTTTTTTTTTCACACCACTTGCTTTTCCAGTTTTTTCATGCTCATATTCCCAATTTTTTAGCATTATTGCAGTCATCAAATTCTAAATGAGGTAATATTTTTTATGAAATATTACTTTGTTTTTACTTTAATTTTTTTAATCTATGTTCTATTATAGATACAAGTTGGTATATGAAATCTTTCAAATCTGTTTTTATCTACATTTTTAAACCGGATTCCAACTGTTTTGGAGTGAGTGAATATAATTTTGATGGGTTTTTTCCCCCTGGATATTCTGTGTTTTGCAGCCTTCATTTAGTTTCCTGTTGAGCAACTCTTTGGTCACGTCCTCAGAGTTTGTGAGGGTCTCATTGGGTACAAAGGTATTGGCCAACTCTCATCAAGATCCAGTCGACAAAGCTCCTTACACACCCAGCAGGATAATAAGTGTGTCCGGAGCTTAGCAGGTTAATGTGTTTTTATTGCTGTGGTGAAGCTAATAGAGTTGTGATGACTCCACACCTGCCGCAGGCAACTGTGGGGGGAACGGAAAAAGTCACTGTGAAGTCTCCCACAGGGCCCAAGGCTGTCCACGGGCAAGAGTGCTGCTGACAGGTAAAGCTTTGACAGTGACACATTGCAACGAGTTGACATAAAAAAAATGACTGGAATTTAAAAATGCACGTTGCCTCCTCCTCCACCTCCCACTCTTTCTTATCCCTGGCAATTTTTGCAAGTTGTTCCTTCTCTTAGTTCCATTTTACATAAATAGATGTAGAAGTGAGAAGATCACAAAGAAGTACAGACATTAAGGCTCATTCCGAGTGAATTATTCCACTATTATTTCTTCTCAAAGGGAAAATTTGCAGGGTTTTCTTTCACGAATGACCACATTTCACTCATCCACCCTCCATAAATTCTTCAATTATTGATCATTACATTACCTAAAATGGTCTTCATTAAGCTTATGTCCTTTTGTTTGGTATGAACCCTAAAACTACCAGTTGCGAAGCAATACAGCAAATTAAAGACTAACATTACCTATATGGCTTCATTTGACTTCAAACAGTCACAGAGAGATTGTGGAAGATTGCTATTAAAGTGTCATCTGCTACACAACACTGAACCCCACATTCAGGTTATAGACAGGATTTGTTAACTATTGGGAGGGGGGTCGTGGGGTGGGGGAGGACTGAGTTGCATAGGCTAAGAAACATTTAATTTAAATGCCTTAATGTGTTATGTGTTAACACAGCATCCTTGAACTGACTGTAAAAAAAAAAAAAAAATGGGTTTCACTTCTCAGACCAGCTGTTACACTTTATTTTGGAGAAGGTCCTATACTTACTTCTTGCAACTGTACACAGACAGCCTGTAATAACTCCAAGAGCTTTTCATCAAATTGATTCATGTTTACAGGGTGATTAGATAAGGGAAATGTTTACCCATATTTCACAAGTAACATCTGTATAATTTTTATATTAACATTTTTAAAAAAAGTAAATGAACAGTTAAATAAGTTAAAGTCTGGCAAAATAATCTAATGTTTTCATTAGAAGGAACACTCTGAAGAACCACCAAAGAGCTGACGATGATCAGCGTTGGGGGGGGCAGAAGGAAAATTGAAACATCAAACCAGTGCCAAATAAGTAGTAGACCGGCTGCAAGAACGAGCTTCGGTACTAAACTGCTGCAATTCCTTCTTTGAAGATCATCCAGCTGATCTAAAATGCTGCAGCTGATGGGGATTCACAGGAGAGATCATATTTCTTCAATATTAGCTCCTTTTCATTGGCTTCCTGTGAAATTCAAGGTAACATTTAAAATTATTCTCCTCACATATAAAGCCCTTAAGGGACAAGCCTCTTACAAACCTCATAGTTCGATATTATCCTTACAGAGCACTTTACTCTCAGACTTAAGTGCTCTTTAGTACTAAATAATGAATAATAACAATTAAATAATAATGCTGTTATTATTTAATTGGAAAACAAATTCTTTACTTTTACTGTAAAGTGACTTCAGATGACAGTTGTTATGAATTGTTGCTCAAGAAATAAAGTCCAGTGAAACTAAAATTTATGAGGATGGGGCAGGCTTTATGGTTGAAAGACACATGAAGATAAGAACCAGAACCAGTTAGAAGTAGCTGGTATGACTGTGAGAACAGGCCTGCGAGAACAGAAGAAACCAGGGCAGACATTCAGCAGTGATGAACTGTGGGACCCAAAACCAGACACAGTCCACTCCTAATATCTTGACTTAATTGGGTTTAATTTGCACTATTATTTAGCTTTGGGATTGTCCGTTTGCTGGATTGTGATTGTGCTGGACTGCTTCCTTTGCTTGTGTACTTTGATATAAGATATTCCAAAGCAACTTCTAGCAGCCTCCACAGAAGCTCTCTTTGATCAATTCAAGACAAAAACACTGAAAGTTACAACAGATTTACAAAGTCATAGCAGCACAGTGCTTCAGGTTAGAATTTCCCTTTTACTCCAGTCATGCGCAGGCACTCATGTGAAACAGTAGTTAGTTGCCAGATAAGCTTTAATTCTGAATGATTCCTGTCAATTAAGCATGGTATAACCAATCACTCAGCACCTGAGGGACAGGTTTAGTCCGTCACAGCATCAACAAGAGATTTTAACAAAAAAAAGTTTCTCATGATAAAATGTAATCAGTTTGGAATTTATTTAATCCCCAACTCGTAGGGTGAGTAGTAATATGTCTTTTCCTTAATCATTGTGTCTCCAACAGAGTTCAATAGAGACCTACATTCCTCCCCCGACATCTCAGCCGGTGTTCACAGAAAAGCCTTTCATTCCCTGTCACGTCACCCTGACAACAGTGTGAAATTCATGGAAGATCTAAGCGCACCACAGCAGTCCCACACTGTGTCGGTTCAACCCCAACAATAATCCACCTCAGATCCCCCTAATTCTGATAAAACAACAGATCAGCGCACCCACAACTGACGGAAAGATTTCAGAAGCTTATCTTCCACCTTTACAGCAATATATGAACTATATTCTGCTTTATTCTGGAATGTTTGAGCATGTGTGTGTGTGTGTGTGTTTGAGGGCGTGAGTCAAGACTACAAGTACTGCAAACATTCTGCTCTCTTTAAATGTATGAATGTGGTAATAATTCTGTCCTTTACATCCCATACATGACCTCAGTCCAGTCTGACCAAAAGACATGTAACATGTATGAATACAGTTACACTCAGAAACAGTATAATACAACAATGCTGGTCACAACAGTGGGTTTTAGTGGGTTGAGTCAATGTTGAAACTTCACCTTTTTCTAAAGGCTGTTCCTATTTTGAAATTGGTGTTAGAGCTTTAGACCTCCCACTGAAGACAGACAGTAAATGTCATAAATATGGGGAAACAGCATAATTCTACTCTTATAAGTGTCTGTGATGTCACAGCACCCTGCAAATCCAAACAGCTCAACCACATTTTCAGAATGCTGCGGTTTCTCATATAAAAGGCCAAAGGTCACACCTGGATCTTGTACTTCATATAAACAAATCCAACACACATTACCCTAAGAAAAACACACATACACACAATGTATGCTGTACCTTTAACCTGATCTGTAGCTTGATTTTATGTGAAACCCACACAGCTCTTTTACACTGTTAACAGTGAACATGACACTATAGTGGGCAAAATTAACTCTCCTACACATCGTCACTTCACGCTACACACACATACGTCCACCTGAGTCACATTTCTGTAATCAACCCAGTTTAAACAGCAGGTGCTTTGTTCACATTTTGATTCAAGGTTCCTGGCGTCCTTGCTCATCTCCCCAGGTGGAGGCATTGTTTGCACTGATTCATAAAGAATCTGAGATCCTGGCTCTTCTCCATGTTGCTTCCATCAGGTCTTCCTAAACTTGGGTCTAGAGCTGTAAAGCTTCTTATTGTGTGGTCACACGGGAAAGCTGGACTTTTATCTGTTTTTGCTCAGAAATATTGCTCTGTTCAAAAACTTCCCTGTTTTTTTGAGAGCAGGATTACATCTTGGTAGGGGCATCTAAGTCTCAAAACCCATTTACTATTCTACCACTTGATTGATAACATTTATTTTTTATGTTACATTAAAATACAATTAGCACCAGTACCCAGAACAAACTGTGTACATCAAACGAAGGGCTGTGAGAAAAGAATGAAACAGATTCCCTTCAACAATGTCTCCAGACGTCTTCCAGCTCACAGCCCTGTAGTGTTTTAGCTCTGACTCTAGATGAAACAGCTCTGCCTTGTAATAGGAGTCCATTAAAGACAAGTGCATTGACTTTAGCTGTACAGCAGAGTAACAAAGTCCTTCAGATGAGAGTACCTTTGGATTGCTCCCTATTAAAAGAATAAAGTTTGATTTACTTGGCAAACACTCCTTTGCTTCTTTGTTTTTTTGTTTTGCTTTCCTTTCCACTGTACAAAGGAAGCCTCTGCAAAAAAAAAAATAAATATCAACCACTCATACACATACCCCCACACACTGTATACACGTTTAAATTGTGGTGCGGTATTGTTAGCAGATGGACACTCAACATTTTTAAAAAGGGGTAAAAAAACCAACAAAACATTTGATCAACTCTGACATGGAAGCATCAACTTTTCCATCTATTGACCACAGCAACTGCCACTGATTTAATATGCCTGAAAACCCTATACTGCAACAGACAAACGCAGCACAGTAAAAGACAGTGTGCTTCAGAAAGACAGAAATAGCAGTGAGATCAGCAGCCTGCATTGCTGCATGCTGTGCTGCATGCTGATTGAGCTGCCAGCATTGTATCCTCATAAAAAATGGATTGACTTTACACAGGCCGGCAGACAGACTGTCTTTCTTTGATAACCTGTCTTCTCCCTGGTCGAAGAGGCAGTTTTCTCGATATGGTGGTATTGTCATTGTATTCAGTTTAGTTAATTCCAGCTAACTCAATGTTGACAGCTTCCTGGGGACAACTTGGGGACAATAAAACTTCATTTTAGAGACTGTTCTAAAGTCTACCCAGACCAGTCTATTTTGACAAAGCTGATAAGTAAACTCAAAATCATTACCATAATGAAACTGTTTAATGATAAAAATGGGGCCCAGGTAGCTCAGTTGGTTGCACAGTGGAATATAAACAGAGGCTATTGCCTTCATTTAGGCAGTGCAGGATCAAATGGCTCTTTGCTGCATCCTCCCTCTCCCCACCCACCCAAGTTTCCTGCTTAGCCACTTTCAAAATAAAGGCCACAAGAGCCACCAAAAAATAAAAAATCTTAAAAAAAAAAACAAAAAAAAACAAAACAGCGCTTGATAAACTGCTAGATAATCTGTGAGATCTCAGCAGTCTCCGGCTGGCCAGTTTATCTCCCAATCATCCTGCTTCCCACTGTTCACTTGCCAAGAGCTTAAGCCATCTTTGCATTTACGATTTCACTCAATGACTAGTGCTCCTTCATGATTTACAAGTGGCTGGAGTCAAAGAGATAATAAAAGAAAGATTCAGTCTGTGATCTGCTCTTATGTTCACTCGTCTTAAATGGCTGCTAGCCGATCTTCAGGTTCAGTGTTATTAAATTATTGTGTGGGCTGCTATCTGACTGGCAGACTGACTTCAAGCTGATGTTAGTTCCAAATGGAAGAAGTTACATGGCAAGTCGACAGCAGCGCACAGACAGATAAATGAAGTTCAAACCTATGAAAAATGCAGAGAGCTTTAACATGATAAACAAAATGCATTAAATAAATGAATAATAAACTCCCTTAAATTGCAAATGTTTGGTACAATATGTTCTATGTTTACTAGGTATTTAGTTATAGTACCATAGCATGAAATAAGTTATTGCAGTACAACTTTTTTATTTTTTGTTAGAAGTTGGCAAAACAAGGTGTGACATGCTACAAAGTGTACATGTACACAGAGCAGCAGATAGCTACAGTGGAGGGCAAACACATCTGAAGGAAGGCTCATCTAAGATGTCGTCACTGCAGAGATAACTTTTTAACAACCTAATTTCAATTGATTTAAAGTTGATAATGGATAAAACCTTAAAAAAAGTTTTAAAAATGTACCGGCCTGCTGATTTTTCCTGAGGAGGATGATGCTGTTGTGACTGAGGATAAGGAGCAAATGTAATGATATGAGCAAATGATGGTCACTTGATGTTTGGTAGTATCACTTGTAGATAGCAGGTGTAGAGTAATCATGTGCAGATTTAAGTCAAGGCCATATGTACTCAATGCATGAGGAAGTTCCTCAATACAAACAACACAACATGAATTGCAATAGATGATTTATACATAATGCCAGTAACTTACACTTTCACAGACAGGAAAAAAACACTGTGCCTCATCTCAAACTTTAGACCCTATTTACACAGACCTGTTTGACCTGTAGAAAGAGTCTACTGTGAAAACCTGCTCTCATTTTCTTCTTTTTTTCCTTTCTTCTCCATCTAACCCTATGCTCTTCATCTTCCTCTCTCAGACCAACCACACTCATTGTCCTTCACCACATCCATATACCTCCTCTTTGGTTTTCCTCTAGGCCTCCTACCTAGCAGTTCCCACCTTAACATAATTTTTCCAATAAATTCACTATCCCTCCTTTATGCATGTCCAAACCATCTCCATCAGGCCTCTCTGACTTTATCTCCAAAACATCTAACCTGTGCCGTCCCTCTGATGGTCTCATTCCTGATCCAATCCATCCTTGTCACTCCCAAAGAGAACCTCAACATTTTCATTTCTGCTACCTCTAGCTCTGCTTTCTAGCTCTTCCTCAGGTCCACTGTTTCTAAACCATACAACATCACTAGTGTCACCACTGTCTTGCACACCTTTCCTTTTATTCTTGCTGACAGCCTTTAAGCACACATCACTCCTGAGACTTTTTTCCACCCGTTCGAACCTGCTTGCACTAGTTTCTTCACGTCTTTTCCCCACTCTCTGTTGCTCTCGACTTGTGATCCTAAGTACTTGAAATCCTCTACTTTATCTTTTTTTTGTAACCTCAGTGTTCCTCTTGTGTCCCTCTCATTCATGCACAAGTCTTACTGGGGCTAACCTTCATTCCTCTTCTTTCCAGAGCACACCTCCACCTCTCCAAAATCCTCTCCACCGGCTCCCTGCTCTCACTACAGATCACCAAACATCATGGAGATTCCTGTCTAACCTCATCTATAAGCCTGAACATCACCATAGCAAACAAGAAGGTGCTCATAGCGGATCCTTGGTGCAGTCCTACCTCCACCTTGAACTCTTCTGTCACACCACACCACTCTTACAGCTCTCATTTATGTCCTGCACCACTTTAACATACTTCTCTACCACTCCAGACTTCCTCATATAGTACCACAGTTCCTCTCTAGGCACCATATTGTAAGCATTTTCTAGAACTACAAAGACACAATGAAGCTTCCTTCTACCTGTGGGAAATAACAACTCTTCTACCTGTGGGAAATAACAACTGACAACATTAAACAACACACCTTTAATTTCTCGCTTTAGACTCATAACTATCTCCAGAACATTCCTAACAAACCCCTCTTTCAAGATAGCACCTACTCTGTTCCTCTTTCCATCAGCACCATGATAGAACATCTTAAATCCTGCTCCTCGGCTCCTGGCCTTGCTATGTTTCCATCTGATTACAGATTATGCTAATCCTATGTTTATAGGGCTTTAGCAGTACTTCAAACGATATAATGAGCAATCAGGAAACAGATTTTTTTTAAAAAACTTTCAGGTTGAGGTTATCCTGTGAAAATAAAAAAGAATCTAAAAGTGAAGAAGAGCTCAGAAGCCTGTCTTTTATAGGCATTGGTCTTATTCAAAGTATTTTATGAGGGGGCACACATTTGAACTTCAAAACATTCAAGTAATTGCCATAGCTGTCTAAAGCCCTGATTTTTGAGTAGTCAATTTTGGGAAAAAACATGTATAAATATTTAAAAAAAAAAAAATCAGTTACTGTGAAACTAATAAACAAGTACTTCTCTGTAGCCAACTGACTCTTACACCAGGCTGCCACTGTACGCTGAGCTTCGAAGTATCTTCTCTTGAGGGTGTACCAGGTACAGGAAGAAGGTCATGCTTTTACAGCAATCAATTTAGGAACACACTCAGGTAAAGCTTGTCTTTCTATTCTCCTGGTTACTCTTGCTTTATTTCGGTTAAAATTGAGGTTGCAAGAAAAAAGCAAATAGACTGGAAAGAGTAATTCTTTTTCCCCCATTTCTTTGGGGGATGTCTTACAATGCTATGCCATCACAGACCACAGAACATGTTCATCATTGTCTAATGAAATTAAAAATAATATGTAGATTTTTCTAAATGAAAGGTGACACTAGTCTGTAATGGGCTCAAGGTGATGGGCAATAAATGTTTACCACCATGTCCCAAACATGGTTATATCGATGCATTATATAAAAAGAAATAGCAAGCCTTTATTTTTAGCTAGGACATGACTGATATGCATGGCTTAGTTTTGTAAATGTCCAGGTCCACTCAACCGAATGACAGACAAAGGAATCTTTTTCAGGCTAAAAATGTAGTATGTGCTAAAAATGCTTCACAAGTAAAGTTTCAGTTCTCTTGTACAAGGGCCCAGTCACCTTTTGTATGTAGGATAGCAGGTATGAGATTGACCTGATGAGCAGAATGACAACCCTGTTAATAGAGGGTTGCTCTGACCTCTCTGGGGAAATGGAAAAATTATCAGGTATAGTACATGTATCCCTGGGGGAGCTTTGAATGGACAAATCCTTATTATTTGGTGCAGTAATGGCATTGAAAGGCCTGTAAAATCCACCACTACTAATGTGATGGTGATTTATGCAATTTAGGGAACAACTAACCCACCCAGCTATGTTGTGCAGAAACAACAGCAAACCTCTGTTCATACCAACAAGTTCAGAATTCATCTGTCCTGACAGTTTTTTTTTTTAAATTCTTAAATATAACCCATAGGGTGTCCTCCAAACTGCACATCTTAGAATTTTTGTAAGAGTTCACATAAAAGCAAAAGAATTTCCTTTAATAAAAGGCACAGGCAGGTGATGGGATGGTGCCTTTATGCACTGCACTTTTAACCATTTCAGTTCCAGACCAATACACAGTTATATTTTTATCTTTGAGTTACATTCAACACAACAACAGTTCATTAAATTATGTTGTCTCTTCCTGATTGCCATTAGTCAACAAGATTAATTGGTTAGAGGGAAAAGTTAAAACCACTTGTCTATGGTCACAAAAACGCCTGACTAATTTTTTTTTTTAAATGGCGTTATCACACTTCAGTCAACATGCTTTGATCATTAGTATGACAAATACTTGTAGTAATCTAGCTAGGAAGTCTAAGTTCTGACCTCCTTACACCCCAATGAGATGTCGGAAAGGATGAACAATAACTTAAGGTAGTACTGAACACTAAACAATGTGAATGTTTCTGCCTGCTGTTGGGTGAGACATGGTTGTACAATTAAACTTGAAATTTAAGTATTTTAGTTGTAAAAAAATATGTTGTGTCCCCACATTTTTTCTAGAAGGCTGCACACATCTTTTTTTTTTTGCAGGCATCTTTGAAGAAGCCCAAATGTGATACCACTGGCAGGTTTCTAGGTGGATTTGCTCTTTCCTATATGGGTTTAATATGATGTCAACTGGATGTTGTTAATTTTTTTTTTTATGGTAGAATAGAGAGAAGGGATCAAAGAACTTGGAAAACAATGAATATGTTAATGTTATATTGTCTCAGGTTTCTCAAAGGAGTATAACCGAACAGATAACCAGAGTAACCCAGTGTTTTATAATGTTCTTCCTCTGAGGAAGCCACAGTCACTGTACTGCCAGTGACTTTGGCTTGCTCAGGTGGATCATACTACAACAGTATGATCTACTGTGGGACCAGGAAGTCTGCAGTGACCACTTTAAAGCTTCTGTTTAGTTGGAGAAGGGAATCTTTAACAAGTGTGAGAAGTTTGGCACCGCACCACAATATAGCTGAAGGTTGGCATCAAGACTGTGTCACCAGTGTTCATTTCCGGAGGCTACAGTGTCGGTGATACCGACAGACCAACTGCTAAATTGACAGACACATTTGTCCACTTCAGAGAAAGGACACATAAAAGAACTTGCAAGAGGCAGAAGAGAAAAAAGTAAATTTGCTGCTATGTGGCTCATTTCATTTATTAGGCCTCAGGGGTAGATTTAAATATAGGCGACATGGACAACTGCCAAGGGACACATCTTGACAGGGACAACATGAACACACACACACACACACACACAAAACGCAGTAAACATTTTTTTTATGATTAATTTGACATTTCAATTATATCCTTGTATTAATATTTTGTGGGTCAAAAAGAGAAGCAGCTACTCTTATAAACTACTAGTTTGTCAACTGGAAACTGCTGACCTGATCTCTGGGAGTAAGAACTCCCAAGACACCAGACTACCTATCAGACAGCAATCACACTCAGACAAGAGGGCGATGGGGAGGGGGTGATGAGTAATAAGACCGCATTGATTATAGAGTATAAAACCAGTAATGTAAACTAAGACTCTGTCCGAGGACACTACAAATCAGTTGGCATAGGCATACAAGCACCACACAGCACCACATAGTATTTCCAATGTGTTGAAATATGGACATTATTTTTCTCAGGACTGTCATCTGCTTCAGTTTGTAATCTTAAAAGTCTTTCTGATCTCAGTATCACACATGATGGCTGCCTGTCTTGGTATGTGTATTTTCCCACAGCATCCAAATCTTCCAGATCCACTGAATGACACACAAGCAACTAGTTTATAGCAGTTGGCAGCAACTTAGAACTACCACATGCTTATTCCTGTGATGTTACCCATGGCAAAAGCAAATATTACTGTCTGGTGCATTTAAAGTGAAAGTCTAAGGCTTGATTTTGTGATTTATCCTTTTTATGGTGCATCAATAAAACTCATTGACTATTCATTTATTTTGCTGTTTCGCTTCCCCTTTAACTTACTGAAATTTGAATGATTATTTTATTATTCTTAATTATTCTATTTAGTGTTTTGAATAACTCAGTTTAAAAAGTAGTATAGAAATAATTTTTTAATTAACTAATTGCTTTTATAAAAGGTCCTGTACTGATTCTTCATTAGCAGCCTTACTTCTTTGTTCTACATTCCATTCCTCTTAATTTATGTAATGGTTTTTATCTGTCTTTTTGAACTTTCTATCTTATTTTCAAGAACTTATTTCATAAAGGAAACATTTATTTTCTTTTTGGGTTTCATAATTGGATTCCTTTAGTAATTACAACATCTGCATCATGTCATTCATTACCTCCCCCAGTAATTATACTCTGGAGTTTCCTTTGTTCATTAGCTAAGCTTTTTATTTCTTTTTTTCTTTATTAAGTATATAATCATAGTGCTTTTTTTTGACTAAATTTGATGTGATCTTCATTGGCATCAAAATAATAAACACACAAAATATGTTTAGGTTGATTTTAGGTTGATTTTTTTATTTTTTTAAAAGTACACATTTGACAATGGCCACAAATTTATGGCTTTAACATCCTGATAAAAACTAATGGAGCTAAACTAGAAATCTTATTGTCACTATTTTATCATTGCCACAACACAATGCACTCATTAAACGCATTGGGTGCCTAATTACCACCTCATATAACCTGTAAATAAGACAACGCCCATTGCCTGAACTGCAGCTACACATCTAAACGCTTCACTTCTTAGATTTTAGGAAAGATGACTTCAAATTTGACAAGTTAAGCTGAACAGACATGATATTGATAGTATCAGACACTGCAGTTGGGAAAAAGTAGACTTTATAGAAATGTGTCTAGTTAAACAGACTCTACCGAACAAAAATCAGTAAATTTTCCATTTCACAATACACCAGTTGGCTATAACATTAAAGTGAGCTGAGGTGAATAACAAGACTTAACTTGTTACAAAGTGTTGACCTGCAGGAAAACCTGCATCCTGGCATTCTCGACAATGATACAGTAAAGTGAACAATGAAAATATAAAGATATAAGAGGCAAGTTAAAAAAAAAAAAACCCACCAACAACAACAACAGGCTGTTGCACTGGGGCAACAGGATTTTAGATTAGAAACAAATGTAGTCAGGAATCAGATCACAACTTACAGGTCTTACCTCTCTCTTTAAAATATATTTTAGCTGAGGAACACAAACTTCTGATTGGGAGCTCTTTTTTCACCAAAAGAGGAGCTTAGATATCTAAAAATGAGGCATGAGTGGTATGGATGGATGATTTAATTCTTATGTAAATGTTGTTCATTGTGTTCAGGTTTTCAAAAATGAGAAGAAAGACACAACTGATTAATTTTTTATTGACAGAAAAAATCGTCATACTATCTCTGGTTCTGTCTATTTAGGGACTATTAGATAGCAACTAAATAGATAGTCTCTGTGGCCAATAATTTAATGTAGAAGTTCAACTAGAACAGGGGTGTGAAAGTGCAGTCCTCGAGGGTCGCTGTCCTACATGTTTAAGATGTTTCTGTGCTTCAACACATCCTCATACAAATGACTGTTATTAAGATATTTGTGCAGAGCTTGATTATAAACTGATGATGATCTATTAATTTTTATTTAAGTCTGTTGATGCAAGGACACATCTAAAACACACAGGACAACGGCCCTCGAGCACTTTCACACCCCTGATCTAGAAACTCCAAGCAAATCCTAATTTTGATATTCCTTTGATTTGTGCATAATTTCATGATAAGTAGGTGGGGGCAAGGATGTGTGGTTTCGAAGAATAGGGCATTTCCTTGAATTAAACTACTCCTCAGAGCAAAAGGAATCACTGAAAAACTGACCTCTCATGTTGTGGAAATACAGTGTAGGCTATTACAAAGAAAAAGCTAAACATTGTGAACAAAATGATCTCTCTCTCTCTCTCTCTCTCTCTCTCTCTCTCTCATATATATATATATATATATATATATATATATATATATAAACACGTGTGTGTGTGTGTGTGTATCTACCAGTATGCAGACACCCAATAGTAGTCATGCACTGTTTTAGAAGTATCATTATAATAACCCATTGTATCTAAATCCGTCTCTATTCTTTTTTGAGAGAGGGATTTTATTCTGCTCTTTGGAGTCTCTGCTTGATCTGTCACACACTGACAATTAGTGACAATTACAGAGCCCTGGTCTAATTAGGCTGTCAGAAAGCATGAATTCAAATGATGCGGCATCGACTGCTTGCCAAATGACAGGCTGTAGTGTGATTTTCCAGTGGTTTGACACGGTGCGTGCAGGGTAGACCTCCTTGGAGGCTGCAGACTGGACACTGGATGGGCCTCTTCACTGTGTGTATGCATGTGTCTGCATGTGCACGTCTGTCTCCTCAAGCCAAGGACTTGGCTCTGTAACTGATGAAATTACCACGACTGTTTGAATGCAAGTTTCAGTCATTTTCACTCAATGTCCACTTCCAGCTGCTGCACACACAGAGTGCATGCTCTTTTTGCTTTTGCTTCTTTAGATAATGGCAACAAAAATATTATAGTCATTATGATCATTATGATTCATTATCATTATCAGTGTACCATTAGGAATAATTCATTTTATTGTAAACAGTGCTGCAATGTCCTGCAAATTTGCCCTGATGACGTTATGTTCCTGTCAGACTTCCCCACCATTTAATGCTATTTGCATTTCTCAAGAGGGAGTTCAGTACTGGCCTCGTGCCTGTAATGAGCTGGGATAGGCTCCAGAAGACCCCCGTAACCCATGAGTATCAAAAATGGATGGATGGATGGAGTTCAGTACTGAACTATCAATGCCTAAGGAACCAGTGATCTCAGAAAAAAAGGTTCTCTTTCATGTAAGTTTTATGCATAGTCGGTCAAATTTTATACGAAACCATGCTATATGTGCATTTGCTGCATGTACTGCTTTCAATCACGTCTCCAAGAATATTTTCTGTCAAAGCCTTAACTAAATGTAGACATGACTACAGTTAATTTAAATACAACAGCATTGCATCAGCACCCTTGTGTTAAAGCTTTTTTAAAGAATTTTGCACTAGGACGGATATTTTGACTCCAGCCAGTATAGCAGTCTTTTCAATCCATTTCCTGCCATAAAATATAACTGAAAAAGAATATATATATATATATATATATATATATATATATATATATATATATAGATAGATAGATAGATAGATAGATAGATAGA
>JAOWBL010000017.1:11458187-11474458 GCA_028564865.1 Zenarchopterus dispar | reverse complement strand
TTAGTTTGTTTTTTTTTAATTATTAAAAAAATATGCAAGGTTGACTCACCATGTCCCATTTTCTGACTGATGTCAGCCTGAGGCTTTGATGATGAGGTACATTTCTTTTCTCGGGTGTTCTGCATTATAACACCAAACACAAAACAAAGTGGTTGCCTTTTTTGTATGACATTGTAACTAACAAGCAGTATATTAAGATTACATATGGACTCTGGCTACTGTCAAAATATATCTAGGTTGCTGCTTTTTTTCTATATACTGCATCATCTAACAAAATCGCCATCCACATAAGGGTGTGTAAGAAAGAATACCATGGAGGAAATCACTCCTATTTTAAAAAATAATACTAATAATCCTCGGAATCTGAACAGCTAACTGAATATCTTATTTTCAGACTTACTTACAGAGATGTAAAATAAAGTGACAGGCTTATATTGATGTTTGAGCAGGTAGACACCCCAGGCACTCATAACAGTATGTAGTCAAACACAAGTTGTTTTTTTGTTTTTGTTTTTTTTTTTTTTAATAATATATCACCAATAATTTTGAAATAGAAAAATTATTTTTTTAAAACTTTATTAATACAAATTGTTTGAATTCGTTGGATTTTGAATGCAATCTCACAAATAAAAAGGGTGGATTACATACAAGTAACTATTAAAGAGAATTTATGCCATTTGAAAAAAAAGGGGGGGAATTACACCCTCATACTAATATCAGTGTTGTATGGAGCTTCCTGACCATTTTATACCATGCTTGCAGACATGTAGTGTTCTCAGTTCTGGCAATCTACAAGTAACAGACAAACCACAAGGATAAACTGGGATTTTGGAAGAGGCACGGGGGCACTGAAGCGAACTGGCAGAGGAGACCACTTTTTTACCTCTCGCAGTGAGAGCTGTATTGATTGGCAGCCCTGCTCCCAATAGTACATTTTGAAAAGATTTTCTATCACAGCACAGTTGAGGGGAAAAAAAGAAAGATAATCCTAACAGCAGTCTCACAAGCTGTGCTGAACACATCCTTCTTAAACCTGCTGAAGCTGCCCCCTTTAGTTCCAGTGGCAGCTCCGGGAAAATAGTAAAGTGCACCGCAATGTGACAGCCACTCATAATCGGATACGCTTAAGGACAGTTGCAATGCCAACAACAAGGTTATCAACATCTTCCACAGACTGCCACAGGCATTTTGCCTCCTTAAAAGGCTGCCACAATGACCTTGCACTGACCACAATTCTGGGAGGTTTTTTAGGTGATCAGAAAGGAGGAAACAGGCTAATGGGTGCTGCACAGTGGTGAGATGTCTCCCTGTCACACTTCATCTAGACTGATGCTTCAGGATTGTTTCACCGCTCAGGCCGAGCAATTTCTGTCCAATTCCAATCTACTCCTCAGCACCACTATAATGAAAAATAATTAAGAGGCTGAAAATGAGTTTTCGCATGAAATGGTTTCAGTGGTTGAACACAATCGTACTTGGCAGATGGCTACGCAAGTGTGTTTTAATACAGCAAAGACAGTTAATCATGCACCAGGTGCATTTGGCAACCTTTAATGCCATTCCTGTCAGCAAGAGAGGGAGCCAACAGCAGATTTATCGTTATGCTCAATCTTCACTCAGCAGAGCAGCATTGGTTATGCAGTGTTTTTCTAAAAGATGTAGGTCAGGACACTGTTTTTATGCACAGAACATTTAAAAAGTGCTTCGGGGAAAACTAAAAAAAAGAATTTTAAGCAGAGTTGAAGAAGGTCAAAGAACGAATCTCAACAAGTATATGACATTGAAACACAAACCAAATGTTGATTTGTCTTTTTTACATTTTATAGTAACTTTTCCAGTCTTAGATTTCTTCTTCGGCTAGAGAAAGGTGCAGAGGGTGGACTGATTTACCAAAACATTTGGCTTTTGTGAGAAAAATGAAAATGAAGCTTTCTGCTTCAGACAATAATTCTTTGTCAAAAAGCCTCCCCAGTATCAATGAGACCTCTAGATTTATGCAGTTGGAATCACATAAACTGGATTCAGTGCTGACTGATAACCTTCAGCTGATTTCCTGAATGTGATGGATCTTCACTGAGCAAGACCAAAGGGAGGATGAGAAGACATTTACCAAGAAAATGCAGAAAAAAGTCATTAGATCAGTTGATAACTGGATGTTTTTCGAAATCTCTTTTTATTAAATTACTTTCTTCGGAGTTAGATGTATATATACAGTTGGTTAGTATCTGATAGAATTACCTTTAAAATAGCCTCCACAAGCTTCTCATAATGTCTTGCTGGAGTTTTGCTCCATTACTCCTCACAGAACTGGTAGAGTCGAGTCATGTTTGACCTTTTTATACTGTTTTATGATATTGTATGCTCTAGTCTTTCATGAAGCAAAACAACCCCACATGATGTCACCATCAGCACGCATCATTGTTGGGATGACATCCTGAAGCCTGAAAGCTTCCCCTTTTTCCCATGAAACATCATGATGATTATTATAAGTACTTCAGTTTTAATACTACCATACATTTGTATACAAAAATTTGCTTACAAAAATTCAGACATCTGTGCCTTTTGTGCACAACTACAAAGTGCAAAATCCACTCCAGATGAAATTATTTGAAGTGGATTTTGCACTTTGTGTGGCCTTGCAGCTCATGTTAGTCCAGAACAAGTTTGACTGTGGATAATGACACTCTCTTCCTGGTTTCATCTTTTGTTTGTATTACCATTCTCTTCTTTGCACATTTTGCACCAAAGCATGTTCATCTCTGTGACACAGAAGCCATTTTCCTTCAGAGCTGTGTGATTGCTGTCTGCTCTCATGCTGGTTATTGTTGTTTGAACATATGAGCGTGGCATCTGCAGACATCTGGGAATTGTATCCAAGGATGAATCACGCTTGTGAAGGTCCACAGTTCTTTTCCTGTTGTCCCCGATGATGAGAAAAAAAGTTTATTTTTCTAAATTGTACATGAACATCTCACTGAAACTTGTAAGAATGTATTTGAAATGTTTACTGTCTGTATATTTTAAGTATTTTTTAACCAGTGGTTATTGGTAATGTTACTGCCGATTAGTTACAGTGAACTTGACATGGCAGTTAACCTTAAAAAGACATACAGAAAGGGAAAACATTTTATCAAGTTAATATGGAATAATCAAAACAGAAGTTGAGTTTGTGGGCAGGACTGGTGTAAGAGATGAGGCTGAACAGGATTATGTGTGTATTATGGGGGATGTTGAATGTCTTTCCAACCACAAGGTAAGACACATGAAAATGCTCATATTGTAATATTGGAATTTCCATCATAGATGTATTACAAAAGCATTTGACCTAAACTGTAGAAGTTATGAAAGAAGGTGAAACACACATCTTCAGAAGCTACTAATGTTTTGATCAAGGCCTACAGTGCATCGAAATAAGTGCTGCGAAATTTGTTATACTGAAATGTATACTGCACACTTTTCTTTGTTGCATTTTGTTAAGAATGACAGGTAATCTTAGTGTACTAATCAGATTATTTGTATTCAGTTTCAGTCTATTTGAATAATATAGCCTTGTTCAGGTGATTAGAGAACATTTCAAATAATCAGCAGTAGTGGTGTAAATAAAGTCTGTAAAAAATACATTTGATTTAACAACTTTACAAGATGAAAATTCTCATGAACAGCTGTTTTTATTATGGTGTCTTTAGACTACCATCCCTTGTTCCCCTTCAAAATAAACAACACAGCTGCATCTGAAGACTGCTATACTTATTCCCCACATTTTTTTCTCACAAGAATGATCGCATGAATAATCAGTTATTTGATTGAAAGAAAAAGACTGTCAATAGCTGATCAGAAAAAAAAAAAAATATTACAATGCACCCAAAATGAAAAATCCAAAATAACTCTTTCAGAACTTAGATATGGCTATTGTTTTTTATTTCTTCCTGTTTTTTTCTTAGCTCCTTTTGTGACATTGCCTCTGATGGAAGCATGGCAATGTGCCTGCTTATGTAAGTGCATAATATGAAAGTGTCATTCTTTTCTGTGTTTTTAGAGTTGACTGTGGTTACTATGTTTGTTTGTTTGTTTTTTTTACTTTATTTCATCCCAGTATCTGCTCCTCCCTCTACTGTTTTACACCCCACTGATAACACTTTTGGAATCCAGATGGTTCAGCTACATGGGTTAAATTTGGTGGAGGAACCCAACCATTTTACTTCATACCTCCCCAAGTGATGGCAATCCCATCCGTATGGTGCTTTATATAACACAGTGTGTTCTTATTTTCAAAATGCTTAATAATGATGTTAATCACTTCAATCCATAACAATTTCAACTTCTTCTGCCACAGTAATAATCCACAGTGCCAATTATGCATTCGGAGTTACACCACATTTAATATTTTAGATTTTCTGCATTACTTGCCATAAAATGATCTTCATGTAAGTCAGAAGTATTGACAAACAACCTGATTATGGACAAACTGATCTAATTTCTTGCCTTTATCAAACACAGTTATTAAACATTACCAAACAGAGGAAAATATAAGTGAACTCATAACCTAATAACCATCAATCTACAACAGGCATTTTTCTTTTTAATTTTTATGGTTCTAGTGGCCTTTATTGACAGTGTAGAGACAGGAAGGGTGGTCAAAAAGAGTAGGGGAAGACACAGAGCAAAGAGTCACAGGCTGGGACTTAAACCTGGGCCACTGGCAGGAGGACTCAAACTTCTTTATACAGGGCTCCTGCTTATCACGCTGAACTAAATAGCACCCCAATTGCTATTTATTTACTTAATTTTTACTACTAGTACATAAAGAGCAGAATCACTCATTGAAAGACACTAAATTACACAATTCAAAGGTTTTTATTATTTTTTTACATCTGTATTTATGGCTGAAATTTTTAAATTGTTCCACTTCCCCTTCATTTAATTCTTGCCAATTCCATTCAGCTTCCTTGTGATCACCGTGGTTCTCTCCTCTTTCCTGTCCTCTCAACCTCCAACCAGTCGAGGCAGATGGCCAACTTTCCTCAGTCTGGTTCTGCCACAGGTTTCCTCCTGTTAAAGGGGGAGTTTTTCTTTCCACAGTCGACTGGTGCTTGTTCGGGATGGGGTATTGTATTAAAGAATATTTTTAAAGCAATCTGTTGGTTTTCTTAACAAAGCAGTAATTATTATTGTTATTTTATTGGCTTTGTAACAACTGGACGACTTTGAAACAAGTTGAATTGTATTCTTGAAGTGTTTTGAGAAGACATTTTTCATGATTTGGTGCTAAATAAATAAAGCTGAACTGAATTGAATTCCTGATGTATTGTATTGTTTTACTATAGACAAGACTATGGACAAAAGGTCTATAGTCTTTTGGTGTGTTTGGAGTTGTAGATGGCTCTACAGCCATCTTTTTGAAGTGAACCAATCCTGCTTCCCCCTATTACTAAAAAATAAAGACACAGCTGTGATGACCCATGGTTTGTGTAAAAACTGAGGAGACAGGCTAAGTGGAACGGACAAGACTGAATCGGAGCCTAGAGCCCAGTTAATTAAGTTAAGGTTGCATTCAGAGCGATGTTAAATGTTATTAAAAAAAACTCACATATTTTAACATTGTTGTTCATAGGAGGCACCTGTGAATGTGAAAATGAACTCTCTAAAGATTCCCAAATCAGAGAGGTTCATCTATGTAAGGCTGAAAAGATACAAACTTTCTGTCCTTCCACAGTTAGGACAAATTGTTAATGAATGGGGACAGTTTAATGATTTTTTTATTTTCTTTTTATTGTGCTACCCTTTCTACAAGTGAGTGCCCACCCAAGATGACCCAAATGGCAAAACAAAGAATTATAAATGAAAAAGAATCTCACATAAGTAACAGTTTGTCCAATTACTTGGAACTAAACACACACAACTCCTTTGAGTTTCTGTGAAATTGGAGGATCTTGTTTTATGAGGATGTGGAAACTGATCTGGTTCAGGCTTTTTTTGTTTTTTCCTCCTTATTCGGAATTTAGTGAAAGACCACCACAGGCCAACGCACTTTAGTGGCCTAAATGTGTAAACGTGACTGGTATTGTTTATGAAGATGTGATGAAGCCTCAGATCACCACCTCTTACAGCAAACGGGAATATGTCCCATCTGCTGAGGAAATAAAACATAGAATAGTAGACATTGTAAAAGAGTTTATGTTTTTATCACAGTAGAATTCAAGTTTGACAGCGGGACTGAATGGTAGAAAGCTCAGTGCCTGAGCTGTTGGCAAGGAACCCCTAAGTCATTGATATTGATCAACAAGAACAACCTCAGCTGGGTGCTGAAACTTTTTGGAGCAAGTCTGCTCTGTGTGTCTCTACAAGCAAGTGTTCAATAACTCAAGCTGATTTTTGCTTGGTGATATTCTTGACTGGATACCACTTCAGTGGCAAATAGAAAAAAAAAATGCTTGTTTTATGTATAATCGATATAGCCATATCACTTTGCACCTGGATGGTAACTTTTGTACAAGACCATCTGAAAAAGATCATAAGTTTCAGATATAGCTGCTGTCCTCAAAAGTTAGACCCCAAAAATGAGTCAAAATGGGATGCTCAGCAAATCATTAACACAGATGCCTTAAATTGTTTACTTTTGATTTAATTTCAGTGTTCCAGATTATTATTATTATATGAAGTATAAAGTTTTGTGAACTGTCATAGTAGCAGAAGTAGTAGTAGTATTAGCTGTTACTGCAGTTGAAGGATAGCTCAGATGCTACAGTATACACAGTATACACAGAAGCATCTGAGCTCTCCTTCATTCAGACACCAAACCTGGTGCATAGATTCAGGATCCCCTCATAAAAAAAAAAGAAAAAAAAAAAAAGAAATTTGATATACTTATGCATAGGCTTCAGATGTGGCACCTAAAAGTCGGTTAAATTTCAGGCCAATATTTATAAATGGGAATGATGATGAACCATTATAGGCTCTTTCATATGTGAAAAGACTGTACCAAATTCACATTCAAATTTAAAAACACTTTACTAATTCCCAAACAGAAATTAGTTAAAGAAAGTAGAGACACTATAATTAGCAATTCATTCTTTTATGCAAACATAAATCTTGAGAATAGAGATTTTATTTCCTCCAAACATATTATGTCGAGTTCACTGGAAATCACATTTATATCCTTTAAGATTTCTTTAGATGTGTAATAACTTCACAAACCCCTACACAGTTATTATGTATATAGGCTTGTTGCATTATTCCCAACAAGACTCATGGCTGTACTAGCTCAACGGGGTGCTTCTACTCAGTACTGAGCAAAGGGTCTGAATACTTACAACCATGTGATATTTCAGTTTTTGTTTTTTAATAAATTTGCAAAAAATTCTACATTTCTATTTTTTTCTGTCAAGATAGGGTTCTGAGTGTACATTAATGAGAAATAAAATGAACTTTTTAGCAAATAGCTGCAATGAAACAAGGAGTGAAAATTTTAAAGGGGTCTGAATACTTTCCATACCCACTGTAGTGTTTGATTTTTTTTTTTTTTATATTGTATTTGAGCTGCCATGGCCAGTGAATTTCCCTGCTGTGGGATCAATAAAGTTTGATTTAATCTAATCTAATCTGATGACATCACACGGGTTTATGAAAGACTACCTCCAGGAGACGGGTGTGGAGAGGACGGCCTGCCAGCAGTCCTGACCTCAACCCCACTGAAAACTTGTGGGATCAGCTGTTTGAGGGATCAGCTGTTTGCAGCCAACAAAACCATGTTGGCTGACTTGGGACAAATACTGGTTGAAGAATGGGATGCCATCGCATAATCCCACAGCTGTGTGTGACCAGGCTGGTGACCAACATCGGGAGGAGATGCCAGGCTGTTGTGGCTGTTTTTGTTTCTTCCACAGACTACTGAGGCTCCTGTTTGTTAAATGGATAAACTGTTAAATTGCCAGTATGCATTGTTTTCAAACTTCAGTCATCCAATCCACCAAACAAGAGTCAATAGAAAAACTGGCAGAGAAGATTTTGGCAAAATTTCATGGTCTCAACCGACATACTCAGCTCTGCTGCTCATCCCACAAATACATGTTCCTTACAAATGATGCACATTTAAAAAGGAAATAAACGGTATAAGATTTATTACCAAGAAGCATTGTTACAACAAAGAAATAATCTATCAAACACAAATTTCCTGGCTACATTTAAACTGAATTTCCTCATAACCTGGTGTCACTACTCAGTTTGGGCTATCTGGACTGTACAGAGAATGAAATGTGACTGTTGTATCATGAAGCAAATCAAAATCCTGAATAATGTTTTCTGTCTTCTTTTTTTACATTGATAAAGACCATTACTAATCACATACAACACAAATTAATTATAGCATTTCCTTTATACATTTTATCTCATAGACTTGAGATTTTCTAAAAGCACATTTGGCATGTGTAAGGGAATTTAATTCCATTTTCTGCACCTTTGGTGAGTTACCGAACAGTCCCCTGTTGTCCTAATTTTATTTGTATAACTCACAGCATCGTCACCCTGATTGATTGGGGTGAAGGTTAGCTCAGCTGTATCTTCAGGATCTCTGGATAAATCTCTGGCTCTGATCAACACCTGCCACATATACCATTTCTCTTTCAGTAGCAACATAGAATATCTGCTGAACAACATTGTCTCGAGACATCCAGACATCTAGAGGCTGCCAGTTTACTTTAATGGGACCTTTAAGGTGCAACAAGAGTTTGGATGCATATTAATAGCAGAGTTTGTTTTGATTTTTTTTCCCCCAAATCCTAGCTTCTCTTCACACAGGATAGAATTTTAAAAAATCCTCTCCTCACACATGAAGTACTTAAAGGCAAAGCTCAATCATATATTCATATATTAAGACCCAGTAATTCCATATTATTGTTCCAGTAGAGCTGTTTATGGGTTAAAATTAAAGCCAAGAAGATTTGAGCATGTAAATTAATACTAATTATTCCAGTTTCTAGCTGTAAAGCAAGTGTTGTCACATCGTGAAATAATACTCCCTGAAAAGTTAAAGCACATATAAGTATATTTGTGGAAGAATTTTTATTGTTTGGAAAATATTTGTACTTTTAGAAAAGAAATGCAAAATTGTATAAATACTAAGAGAATTCAAGTTCCTTGTCCACATTTCTGCACAAGAACAAAACAGGAAATCACGTAAAAAAAACAATGCTCAAATATTTCCAGGGTCTAACTGAAATTATGCTTTTTTATATCAGATATTGTGATTCAGCAGACAGACATCCTCACTGCCTAAAGGACGAGACTTTAGTCTTTAACTTTGGGCAAGCCAGTCCCAAGTCATCCTTTTAGTAATGTTGCTATTATTGTAGGTCTAGATGTAAGGTAGGATCCAAAACACAGACCATGGAATACAGTTCAGTCTTTATTTCAAGTCCAGTGAAAACGAGGCAGCCAAGGAGCAGGTATGAAGACGAGGACAGGTAGCCCAGAAGCAGGAGCGATGACGAGGACAGATAATCCACAAACCGGAGTCCAGGAACAGATAAACGAGGAGCTGGCAGGACGCAGGAACAGATGGGAACTGAACACAAGAAGACGTAGTTAAATACCATTAACAACAAGGACCAAGGTAGAGAGCCTGATAGCATTACCAAACGGTGAACAGCAATCTGGCGCTAGCTGAAGTCTACGGGTGTCAAAAATACAGGCGAGTAGACTGGCTGATCAGTAGCAGCTGAGTCTTCAGCTGCCGCGCCGGAGCCGCGCTCACAGGATCACAGCTATAAACCTAGTCTGCTGGTGGACCTTACATGGACACTTTCCTCCCTCTGATCTTCTTACTTTCCATGTAGCTTCATGTCATTATTACTTTTATTAACATGATTTCTTTTCTTCTGTTTCCATGAAAGGTACCCCTGGACTTTCTGTATTTATTTCTGTCCCATCACCCTCCAAAGCAGTCAAGCCAGATTGTGACCCATTCTGAGTCTGGTTTCACTGGAGGCCCCTTGCTGTTAAAAGGAAGTTCTTCTTCTCCACTGTTGTCTGCCAGTCCCACACTCTCAGGGCAGGAGATTACGTTAAATTATAGATTTGTTGCATTCATCTATATGCAACCCTGCGATGGACTGGAAACTTGTCCATGGTGTAGCCCTGGGATAGGTTCCAGATCTGGAACCCTAACCTCTCAACCCTAACCTCTACACTGACTCTAAATAGGAATAAGCAGAAATAGACAATGGATAGATCACTTGCAATGTTTTTTTTTTCTTTTGGATAATATTACTGCAACTGTGATAAAGAGGACTAAAATGAACTGGAAGAGAAATAAATTAGAGCAAACTGAATTAAACTAAAATATAATTGGATTATAGTTTTGAAGAAACTGGACAGTATCTAATTGCTAAAACTTATTGCTTTTTCCAACTTCCCTAAAATAATAGTAATAACATCAACTGCAGTCTGGAAGCACATCAAACGAGAAACCACTCATCCAATCAGCGTCATGGTCTCAAGGTTTTTACCTGATAGTTGTGTTTTCTGAGCTACCTTGAAGGCATCTGGCCCTCTTCAGCTCTAATGGCTGATTCCCTTCACCTGTTTTGTTGCCTATTTGAGCAACAGCCTTTCCTCTTCCCAGTGCCAGATTGTAAGATTTTCCTCTCTGTGGTCCAGCCCCCTGCTCCTCTGTTCCTGGATCTTTGCGTACTCTCTGTACACTTGTTTTTACAGTCTGTGTGTTCTCCCTGAGCTATCTCTGCTTGTGGCTTTGGGCCTGCCTGTTGTTTTTGTTTCCTTGATTCTGAGATTTATTTATTTATTTTTTACTTCGGGCCATTTATATATATATATATATATATATATATATATATATATATATATGAGAGAGAGATATTCTGGATTGGATTATTTGATCTGCTATGGATAGACCTCTTGTCATAAGGATTGGATGTTGGATTCTGAGGACAGCCCTTTGGACTTCCTGCTGAAGTGTTTACATGAGTTGTCCTTATTCACCCGAGCCTGTTTCCAGTTACCAGAAGTTTTCTACCTGTTCTTCACTGACCATCTGCTGGACAATCTGTCAGAACTCCTGGAGATGCCTCTGCTTCAATATGTCAGTCACGGTATAAAATTAGATCTTTTCAGTTTTAACTGTCACAGGAACACTCATCTGTGTTCATTTCCACAGGAGAACCACCGCACAAAATTAAGACACCTGAGATTATGGTTTATATCCTCAGCACCACCTCTGAGCTTTCATATTACTATTTATCCAGTTCAGAGTTGTCAGTTTCAGTGGGTTCAATCTGCTAAACCACTACAATCAGTACCTAGGGAGATTTACAGCAAAAGCTAAATTCTCCTTCAGAACCACTTGGCTATATTGGGTCAGTTCCTAAGTGGAATCTTCACTGCAACAGACAGTGCTGCTTACTGACAATTCAATAATATTTTATTAATCCCCAAAGGAAAATGATGTATTGTAGTAATTTAGTGTCTTTAATGAGTCATTCTAGCTGTGGGGAAGTGTCTCCTGTAGCAGGCTGTACTGGATTGGCTCTGAGCAGTTCCAGATTGGTTGAACCACTGTATTGGGAAGAAGATGTTCAGTGTTGTCCATTATGTTTTTCATTTAATGAAACATCCTCTTTGAAAATAAGGCCAACTCTGATTGAGAGTTCTTATTGTGCAATTTTGTTTGTGGACAGTGCAAATTTTTATAAGATGTACAACATCGTGCTGCAAACACTGAAGGACTTCAGCTTCCTCAGATAGTGCAGTCTATCCTGTCACTTTATTGTTGTATTTCCAGTCCAGGTGAACATCAAGACATTAATGTTCCTCCACTTCTTCTCCACTGACAGTGTCTGACTTATTCATGGTTTTCTTCTCATCTACCATTGTCTCATTTGTTGTGTTCACAATTGTTCCCACATTTTCACATATCTCCTGTAGTTACCTGAGTACTTTTACAGATTACAGGTGATACAGAAAGTCCGAGCTGTTAAGAGTACAGTCCCCTGTGGAGCTCCTGTGCTGCTGACCACCCGGCATACATACCTCACATATTTAGAGTTGCTTGTTATAAATTTTTAATCTCACCATTGTCATAAATGGTTAATTTTTACTGTTTTCTGAAGCATATTGAAGGATACATGACAGTAAACTGTAGCATTTGCACAAGTATAAACACTCTGGAGAGGGAAAAAAAAAGCTATTTGCATGTTTTTAAATGAGGATCTGTCTGCTGCTCAAATCAATGGAGCAAGTCAAAGCTGTGCATTATTTATGAAATCACAGAACAAACGCTTGTGGCAGCATTTTGGTGGAAGTCATTTGTGGTGAAATATTTGCTGTGTCCACTTTTATTGAAAATGTAGACTGACCCATTAGATTAAATGATATTTGTTGTTGTCCCCCCAAAATGTTATTAAAGTGGTGTAATCTCTGTGTTCATGTATAATAGAAGTCTTAATCACAATAACACAAGTACAACATTATCACCTTGAAAATGAAATTAACATCAGTTGAAAGTGTGTGTGTGTGTGTGTGTGTGTGTGTGTGTGTGGGGGGGGTCTCTATATAAAATAAGAACATATTTGTTTTATAAAATGCCAGGGAGATGCATTCACAGTGAAGACATATCACTGCATTTGGAAAGATTTTTATACCATCTACTGATTTATATTTGCACTTCCACTAACAAAAAAAAAAGGCAATTAAGTGAAGTTGTACAAGAATGAATTTACTCCACTGAGCATAATGGTGCACTTATTGTAGAAAACATTTACACAATATTCATTAACAGAAACACCCCAGAACTACTCAGTCCCTTATTAGTCCAATGCTCAGACTTGAAATAATTCAACTCCTAAGTGAAATTTTATTTATATAGCATCTTTTCAAGATAAAAATCACAAAGTGCTTCACAATAAAACAAATGACAAAACATAAAATATAAAAATGGATAAAACAAAGCAAAAGCAAGTTTTAAAATATATCTTTTTCAGCTGTTTTTTATAAGAGTCAACAGGTCTCAGGCTGAGAAGATGGTAGGTCCAGAGGGATGGGGCCCCTGCTGGAAAGACTGGCACCTTTAGTTTTCATCTGTCTTTTCTTTACAACTAGCAGACCTTGATCATGTGATCTCATGGACCTGCAGTGGACATAAAGCTGCAAAAGGTCTCTTATATAAGCTGGTGCTTGATCATTAAGCGGTCTATATGTTAAAACCAGAATTTTAAAATGACACCTGTAATAAATGGGGAGCCAGTGCAGCTGGATTAGTAAAGATGTTACATGTGAATACTTGGAAGATTTTGCTTTTGGCCTTCCAACAGCATTCTGGACAACCTCAAGATGTTCCAGGGACCTTTTATTCAAACATGTAAATATAGAATGACAATAATCAAGATGTAATGAAATAAAGGCATGAATGATCACCTCCATCTCAGATTGTGACACAATTGGACTCAGCTAGGCAGCGTTTTTAAATGAATGAATTAGCAATGTTAGAGTCCAAAGACAAAACAGGGTCAAGAGTTACTCCAAGGTTTCTCACTGAAGGTGTAATAAATGCGGAAAGAAATCTTTTATTGACATACAGTGTGCATGACTGCAACCCGAGCAAAGAAAGAGGGACTTCAAAACTGGTCTTCAAAAACCAGTGGGTCATTTGACCCAATACTTTGTCCATTGTTTCATACAGTCTATAGCTGTACCATATCTGTCAGCTGCACCTGTACTCACCTCAAAATTTTTGGTTGCTTTTTCATTATGTTTGTCATGATATATTGTGGAGAAAAATGGTAAGTATACAGTTCAGGATGTATTAGACCTGTTTTTTTTTTCAGTTTAACGTTCACATCAAAAGTCCTCTTGAGGCACTTTACATAGAAAACAGGTTATGCAGTGCAATTAAAGACAGTACAGTTTATTTCCATCGTGTTTCAATAGATTCATTTTTTATAGTTCACTTTATTCAGTTAATTTACAAATCAGTTCAAACTTCATATGATGCCAACTAAAAAAATTGGGGCAGTGGTAGTCTAGTGGTTACAGAGGTGGATTTGGGCATGGATGACCCAGATTCACTCCCCCGGGTTAACAGAGGTGTGCCACTGTTGGCCCCTGAGCAAGGCCCTTAACCCCCAACTGCTCCTACTGTAACTAGTGATGGGTAAAAAGCAGAGGACAAGCTTCAGTGTGTTTTGTAAGATATGTAATGACAAAAATAAATATAATCTATTCTAGCAAAAAAACAGCCAAGCTAAATAATTTCATGAAGATAATGGCAGAATGGCCAATTTGGAGCACTTGCTTAAACATCCATTTTCTAAATGATATCCCCTTTTCTAAACTCTCTGTTTGACTTTATTAGGATCATTCTTGGGACCTGTCCAGAGTGTACCCCTGCCTTTCACCCAACCCAGGATAGGCTTCAGCGGATCCTCATGCATTGAAATAAACAGGTAAAAATAACAGTTGGAGGGATTCTTGGTACAAGTAATGGTAACATATTGTCCAATGGCCCTCTTGTTTTGGGTATGTAGTTGTAATTTCCAAAAGAGACTCACTGTTTCTTTGGGAAATTAGAGTTAAAATGAAAGCCTAAATTTACTTAATTTTGCTAAATTCCATCTTCATTTAGTCTGACCAAGTTATGTGGTTACTGGTTTTTACACTTTTTTTTGCATTTTTTAAGTAGAAGTGTAAAAATTAAGTGTAAAATAAATTTTTAAATTTACACTGTAAATTTAACATTCTTAGTTTTGTTCGGGGACAAACAGTCCACAGACTTTTTGACCAACAGGAGACTTGACCTGACTTTGGTTTTTGCAAGGAGGTGATGGCAGTGATGGCTCTCCACACTGAGAGGAGCCAGCGAAGGTGGTACCAATATCTACAGAGGATGCTTTCTGGACTGTTGACTGGAAGAGCTAGAAGAAGTGGCCAGGGAGAAGGAGCTGTGGACCATGCTGTTGGGACTGCTCCTCCCATGATCCGAATCAGATAAGTGGAAGTTACACAGAGATGCAAACAGAGGAAAGACTGTAAAAGATAAGACAACAATATAAAATTAAAAATAAAAAAGAGAAGAAAGTGAGCACCATCGCATCTACTGGGGGACTACATATTGGAAAAAAGAATAACTTCTCAGTGACCTGACATAGAAGACAGGCAACAATAATTCATTTGTATTATCTCAATTTCACTTTCTTCCTGCAACCTATTTTTGCTGCTGTGAATAATTCATCATTCCTCACATTGGTTTTATGAACCTTGGGAGTAAGCAGCAGACGCTTGCCCCCATAAACAGAATGTGATCTAGAAGTCAATTTTGAGCCACACAACAGACTACACTGACAAATTCCTCTTAAGTAGAAATGTAAATGTATTTGGGTTAATGATGTCATTAATCCCAGTTTTTGAACTTGGTTTCAAAAGTGATATTCAGCTGCAGGAAAACACAACAGCATTCACAACCTCACAACATATGGGCTGTTGATCACGGCCCATTAATGTATGTGATATAAATGATGTGTATGGTGTGGATTACAACAATCATTGTGAAAATCTTATCTGATATTGCTGAAAAGATGTGTTGGAATTCAGAAGTGTTTTTGTTTGAAATTGAAAACATTTTAGGCTTTGATGAAATTTCAGTTTCAAGTTCATTTGAGTTAATATTTGACTACTTTAAGAAAGCATCATCAGATAGTTCTCATGGTCTCCTGTCCATACTGTTGGCAAAAACTAGCCACAAGTTATTCTTGAGACAGCTGTGTATCCCTTTACAGCACTATGTCACACTTCAGTAACAATGAAGACATCTCACAGCCCAACTTTGAGCTTCAAGAAAGTAATTGTAAAATCTACTTTCTAAAGGAAATAGGAAATGCTTTAGAATAGCTTCCTTTTATTGGTTTTGAAAAATTAACAATAACAGGCTCTAAAGTTACACTGAAGCCCAGAAACTGAGCAAATTGGAAGAATCAGAGCCTTCACTGTATATGTGCTGGCTGAGCAGGCATCAACTAAAGGAAATATTAGGTCTTCCTCACATCTGTCACACCTTTGACATCTCTCCTTGAGATAAATGGACACTGGAACTTGAGAGAGAGTAAATTGTGTGCTGTCCTCAGAGGGAGGTGAGCATGAGACAAGCAGGAAGTGGACTGCTGACAGAGCTGACAGCGACATCACTCCTCATTTCTAGCTTTCCCTGTGGCCCACAGGTGAAGATGTAACAATCTCTTTCTTAAAATGGCACATAGTAAACAACAATT
>JAOWBL010000017.1:11430799-11448111 GCA_028564865.1 Zenarchopterus dispar | reverse complement strand
CAAACAAACAAACAAAAAAAAAAGCAATAGAGTCACAGTCAAACCAATGTGATGCAGCTAAACACTACAGGCATTCTCATCCAAATGTTAAATACCTCCCAAGAGGCTTTTTATTGGACAACACCATATTTGATGCTCAACAGAGAGTAGAGGATCACTAAACAATACACAGAATACAACTGACCTGGTGTACACAATCATCATGTGGGAACTTATAGTTTAACACCTTCTAGACCAAAGAATGTAGCAGCACCAGCACAATGAACAACATTCTGACAGCCGGTCAGGATTGATCACATCAAGGCCAATCAAATTAGAATGAGGAAGCTTGCAGGAGCTAATGCCCCATGTACTTTATGATGGTTTAGGCAAAATATCATGCAACTGGTAAAACCAATAAATCACAAATATGTCATCATTACTTCAGTTAAGCTTAATTTGCATTGGCAAGGTTTTCCAGCACCAAACAAGCCAGACATGACTATTACAGACAGAAAATATAAATAAAAAATTAACGATGTGTTTTAACCAGTCCTTTATGTAAGCTGTGCCTCAAATTCTGGGGGATTTTTCTACAATGGAAAAGGAAAGAGTAAATTTCTAGGATGAATTGGATCTTCCTCAACGTCCAATCACATACTGACTGCATGTCTTTTCTTCATCAGGTATACAGTACATCAATGTAGAGTTGCAAAAGAACCCGAATCATCTTGAAACTAAAAGAGGAAACACTCCATGCAGACGTGTGTCCACTCATGATTGTGACAGACAGGTGTGTTCCAGAATATTCTGGAAGAATCCAATTTATGAGAAAGGATTAAATTTAAACAATTTATTGAATAAGCAAGTGAATGTAGCAATTACAATAATACAGTAATTGGTAAACAATGAGAAAACTACATTAAAGATAGAAACACTATCAACCAGCCTGAAGTGTCCGTCTGTGCAGTGTTCCCATGACAATGGTGAAAAACCACTGGAATCTGACGTCTTCAGTGTAGTGATCCTGATCACAATATCCTGAACGAGATGGTTTCCAACAATGTTCAAAGAAAGGTGAGGATCTTGAGGACGACTAAGTTCGTAACCAAGAAGTATCTGTATAAACCAAAATCTGTAACAGGGGAAAAAAATAGTCTAGCTTCCAGGTATACCAAACTAAAAGGATGATCCTTCTTTTCTCTCTCCTCCCTCACTGACTGCAAATTCCTTTTTTTTTTCTTGTACTCTTGCATGATGTCATTAGGAACATTCCAGAGGGGGTGGAGCTTCATAGATGGCCCTGGAAGATTACAAAAGGGGGTGGAGCTTCCCAGATTGGTCTTAATGTTTATACATACACATGAATATTCATTACTGTTACATAAGTAGATAAACTACTGGCTGTGCAATATTACACTATTAGGTATTATAAACGGTCATAACGCCACATGATAACAGGTTTATTGATAACAGGTAACATTGTCACAGTGAGCTGTTCATTCCATCTCACCAACAAATAAATCCTGATTAATAAATCCTGATTTATTCCTCTGCCAAAGCTGCCCTGTAGCTACAGTGTACATGTGAACCCGACAGCTACATTGTAGCCCAAAACAGCCCAACTACACATCGTATTGACACGGACCACAATAAACATGAAGATTTATTCTTCATTTTTGAATATCCCTGCACTATTTCTTCTTAGTCGTTAAGTACGGTACAACAATAAACTGCTGCAATGTCTGTAAAAATGACTAATGCTCAACTTTTATCAGCTCCAACTCGCAATTCACTT
Organism: Zenarchopterus dispar; assembly: GCA_028564865.1. Taxonomy (NCBI): domain Eukaryota; kingdom Metazoa; phylum Chordata; class Actinopteri; order Beloniformes; family Zenarchopteridae; genus Zenarchopterus; species Zenarchopterus dispar. The sequence goes on along the minus strand of JAOWBL010000017.1, from coordinate 11,446,334 downwards.
CTTTGCTATGTCTGAGATACATACAGGAAATAAACAAAAGTAAACTTGGAACCGTGATCTACTGCTCTGCAGAAAAAAGAAACTACACCTACCAGTACAGCACCTACCAGTGCTTCTTTTTGGTGTGATGAAATTATCACAGTCTAGAACTCTCACACTGATATATTTTAACAAAAGCAATGCAAATACATTTACAGGGGAATGAGATTAAATAAATTACCCTTTAACACTAGAGATGAATTGTGATATAATCTCACTGGCCATTGTATTAGCTCCACCGAGTATACCCAATAAAGTCTCCAGTGAGCGTAGTTCCAGTTTATGGGCTAATTCACACACACTAGTGTGGTTTCATTTTGAAATGTGATTTTTTTGTTTTTCTTTTTTTTGTTATAGTTATGCTTGGCAACAACACTGTGCTGGTAAGTTCAACCTTCAAAAACAGTTGTTTGATCCACAAACTAATTTTAGTTTTAAGCAATACTCTGACGTGAACTAACAAAACCTTTAGAAGCAATGATATAGTTGTGAATAGTCCCTTTATGATTTTGCTACATATCATTTCTTGATTTGCCAAACCTACATTGTGTTACCATTAGTAGAATTTAGCAAAAATACACATTAACTACAGTGTGTACAACATTTATGGTGATGTAGTGTGGATGGTCATCTTTTCAGACACAGAGTTGAAAATGCTAATGACAACAAAGATCGCTTTCATTCAAGATGCAGCTGGCCTGTGGATCTAGCATTTAAGCACCTTCCTTTAAGAGTCCATGCAATGTGGTAGTTTCTTTTCTATTTCTTTCTTTCTCTCTTTTTTTTAACTAATTGACATGATATAAATGCAATTATTGTGAACTGGATTTAATAAAACTTTCAATAAAGTTGTTTTTATTTAAACTTCGTTGAAATGGCACAATTCAAACAAACACGTTATTAAAATGTTTTAATGAAAATATGTTGTTTAATTCATTTAAATTACTTAGTTTTACAGTTTTAGAGCAGAGCACTTAAAAACAGTTTAATGATCCTCAGCAGGAATGTTGTTCACCTCCACTTGCCCAATCACCAGGCTTCCTGTTTGTGTTCATCACAAGCTGTGCATCTCTCCACCGCTGTTAGCTCAATTTTAGCAGTCTGCCACCTTTTTGTTCCCCTCCCAAGTCAAATCAATATCGCTCTCCATGTCTTCCGCTAGAGTATAAACTCTTTAGAGACCCCTTCAGCACAACCTTGAAACATGCTGTGCTGTGTCAGCAATACATTTCAGAATACCTTAACCATTGGGTGTGGAAAGAATACCAAAATATCGCACTAAAACAGGAGTACCTTTTCTCTGATGGAACTTTGTATTGACAAAAACAAATAAATGCATATTATTTTCTCTCTTAGTTTTATTGGTTAATTCTGATCACAGGAATACATTTGAAATGAGGACACTTGGAATAAATGGGTTTAAAGTACCTTGTCAGTGGTATTGAACAATAACCCTATGAGATCTAACCAGACCTCAGGAAGACTTGCAGTTATAGTTACATGCCATTTAATGTTCAGCAGCTGAGCATATCATTTTCTACCGAGCTTGCACAATGATAGAAGATAATCAGTTTTCCTTACAGTAGTCCTCAAATTGTTTCGTGGATTTTGTGTGATGGTGCAGTTAAGTAGCTAAGATGCAGAAATATGTGTGCTTAAAAAATGCTGAGATTGATGAGTCTGATTTTATTTTGGATTGGCACCACTGAAAATAATTGGATGTTCCTACAGCAGTGGTTTCATTTTGTGTATCTTGGTGATGTACATAGGTGTGTGTAGGAATTCTGATACTTTTTTTTGTTCTCCTAAGCTGAAAAATGTCAAGTGAAAGCAGGTTCAACAAATCTTTATGTGATGTGGCTTAACTAACTCATAATTTGACTTTACGAAACAGCACAGAATGATTGTCAACTCAATAAGTGAACCCAGGTTTTCTGAGTACAGCTCTTTGAGAGTTCATGTAAAAAGGGTTGTGTTGCCATAAAATCACTAGTCTTAAACATGGATTCACAAAAATATTTGATAAATAATCCTTTACCAATGTTAGAGTTTAATAAAACAGGCTGTAAATAATACAGCTGATTCAATTGAGGAAGGGAGGAAAAGTGAAGGAAAAACAGTATTCTGAAGTAGTGAGGAAAAGTATGTGAACACTTGGAATATTTTGACTTTCTTCATGAATTTATCCAGTGAATTGAGCCAGTCTTCATCAAAGTCACAATAATAGAAAAATACAAATGTGATTTAGCTGATAACACACGCACACTTATAACTTCTACTTTCTTTATTGAATACACTCATCAACCTTTCACAGGACTAGTCAAAGAAGAAAGTATGCTATGTGAAATCAATAGTTTGCACATGTGGCATTAGTTAATGGTTTGGTGGATGTAGTTTAGAGCTGCTGTGACTGATAAAAGATAGTCATATATTTTTTGACACTGTTCATAAAAAGCTTTCGTGAATGTGAACCATGGGTTTTCTGAAGACATAGACTCAAGTTTAGTTGATATGGACAAGGCTCATAAGGCATTACAAAGTAATCTCTTAGTATTTAAACATCCATCGATTCACAGTTAGACAAATGTCCACTTTTGGACATGGGGTTCATGGAAGAAGAGGATGGAGAAACCATTGCTACTAAAAACCATTGCTGATGAAACTTGCCCCGGAATACCATGGTAATCTGTCAGGCTACTGGAAAAATGTTTTGATGGCTCAGGAATCAAAAGTTGAATTGCTCATGAGGAATACTTAGCACTGTTATAAAAACAGCACAGCTCACTAAAATCAAAATGTCATCCCAAAAGTAATGAATGGTGGAGGGAACATTTCTGGAGTCTAATAAAACAGAGTTGTAGAGGAGCTCCATTCATGGTGGTTGCTTGTTGCAGTAGCTCTTTCAGTTGTTGCTAGCTTTTACGTATAATTGAGTTTTTTTTAACAAATTCTATTTCTTAATATCATTCATTTTTTAATTCTTTTTTATTCTGGTTTGGATGTGGTTCTGCTTGAGGGATTTGTTTTATGACTTTTTAAAATTTTTTACCCCTTATAAACTTTGGAGGACTGGACCAAAAGGCAAGACGGAGACAGAGGTGAAGGTAAACAGTTTATTGGCGAGTGAAAATGGGAGTTTGCTGGATGGTCTCTGTGGTGATGGAGGAGATGGCGGTCAAACAGGCAACAAGTTGGCAAGAAGATGATATTTATACTAAGCAAAACTAGACTTCACTAAACTTGGTAACACTAACTGACGCTGAGTGAAGGTAGTCAGGCTCTTTTATGAACGGCAGAGTGATGAGTAGGTGAGAGGAAAGTTGCCAGGTCCTGTCTCCAATTAGCTGACGAGACCCCATCCAGATGCCCAGAAAAAGGTCGAGGACTCAATACCAGGAAATTCCGTTTAAATAATCTATTTTCAACAAAAGGCGATCCCAAAGGCTGAAAAAAACTACTAAGAAACAAAATTTGACTAAAACAGAAAACAATCCTGCAGGACAAAAAGGCTATGAAACTGATAACTAAACTAAACATGAAACATTAGAATCTTATAAACAAAAACTATTAAACAAAGAAGAGACTATGGCCATGGCTATGAGAAGGCTTCTGTGAACGACGAACAGAGACACTTCGGCACAAGACAAAGGGAGACGCAGACTATAAATACACCTGGAGGGAAAAGGGGAACAGGTGGACACAATCAGGAATCAGGGAAGACAATCAGACACATGACACATGAGGAAGGGCAAGTGACCTGAAACGAGAGGAGAGTTAAGATTTCAAAATAAAACAGGAAATGCATGCGAGACAAAACCCCAGACAAGACAACTTCACCGCTGTGACAGGGCAAAAACAAAAGGCCAAACCAAGAGGGAAAAACAGATTATGATGAGTTACCATAGCAACAAACAAGTTGTTTACAGGCAGAAGCAGTTGACCGAGATATCAAGAAGCCAAATTACACCCAAGACTGAGAACCTAAATCCCCCATGAGTTGAAGAGGAGACATTGTGGATGTAAAGTAGGACCAAAGTGGAGAGAGAGAAAGAGGAAGTTTAAACTAGTGCTTCCAAATTTGATCATCACTAAAATCCATTCTCTTGTAGATAAGATGGATGAGCTTGAAGTGCTGACCAGGACAAATCTAGAGTTTTGGCAATGCAGTATCATGTGTTTCACCAAGGCGTAGGTGCAGGTGCATATTCCTGGACACTTGAAGAGGATCAGAAAACACAAGGGTGGTAAGATTGCGGTGTTTGTAAACAACATATGGTATAATCTAGGACATGCCACTGTGAAACATTGTTTCTGGAGCCCCCTTATTGAACTGTTGGCTGTGAGTGTCCATCCTTATTACAGAGAGAGTTCACCAGTAGTATTGTGATGGCAGTTTATGTCCCGCCATCAACTGCTACAGACGCTGCTTGTGAACTCATCAGTTCTGGTGTTGCTAAGCTACAGACACAATAGCCCAGTGCATTTCTAGCCATCACTGGTGATTTCAACCACATCTTTCTGTCACATTTCTAATGTTTCAACAGTTTGTCAAATGGTCCACTAGTGAAAATAAATTGTTGTATTTGTTTTGTGCAAACATCAGAGATGCATACAACTCCACTGCACAGGCTGTTCTTGGCATAATCTGGTATTTCTCTTCTCCACCTACAAACCCATTATCCAGAAGCAACCAATGACCAAAAGGACTGTGAAGTGGTGGCCACAAGAAACTGAAAATACTTTGTGGGGGAGTTTAAAGGCTACCGACTGGCATGCACTCTGTAAACCACATGGAGAGGACCAGGGGAATAGATTACAGCAGAACAACATAAGAAATGGGTAGTCAGGGATGAAGAAGATCACAGGAGGAGGTCCAGAAAAAAAAATGGAAGCCTGGACAGAGCCAATGAACTGAACATATTTTTCAACAGAGTTATTTCAGAAACAACCCCAACATCCTCCTCTCTGGCTCCAGTCAAAACCTCCCATCCTCTCTTAACCCACAGCTTCCCTGTCATACCTCAGTCTTCTCATCTTACACCTCAGTCATGGATCGTGCTGCTGCTCGTGGTTGTCAGAATATCCTGGAACCTTCTCCCCTCTTGCCACTCTGTCTCTTCAGCCAGGTGAAGAGGCAGCTGGAGAGACTGAACAAGAGCAAGCATGTAGGTCCAGATGGCATCAGTCCCAGAGTCCTGAAAGCTTGTTCAGATCAGCTGTGTGAGATTCTGTAGCATCTCTTGAACCTCAGTCTGAGCCAGGAGAAGGTACCAGGGCTGTGGAAGACATCCTGCCTTGTTATAGTTTCTAAAAGATCTTATCCATCTTCTCCTAATGACTATAGGCCTGTAGCCCTAACAATCCACACCATTAAAGTCCTGGAGAGACTTCTATTGGCCTTCCAGGACCTCCTGCAGTTTGCTTATTGTCATGGGGTTGGAGTTAAGATGCCTTCATACAACTGCTTCAATAAACCCAGAGTCATCTGGACAAAGCAGGCAGCACTGGAAAGTTCATATTCTTAGATTCCTTTGGTGCATTTAACATCATTTACCCTAAATTACTGCATAAGAAACTTCAGAAGACCCAGGTGGATGTCTCCACAATCATCATGATTGTGCAAAGAAGGATACTTCATATACTGAAAAAGATCATGGACCACCCTAAACATCCTCTTCACAACACAGTGATTCAGCAACAAACTGTCTTCAGAGGCTTCTTCAGATCCGATGCAAAACAGACCATTACAGAAGATCCTTACTGCTCAATAAACCTCTACAATGAATCTCTGAAGAGACTGAAACCATGAAAAACTACTGCAATATTATATTTCCCTTCCAGGATTAATAAAGTATTTTTGAATTTGAATTGAATTACGACATGGGCTACTTTTGTAACCTCAGGAACCGGAACACACGCCATCATTGAAGGGAAAATGAATTCCAAGGTCAACCAACTTATCCAGGTTAATGTCAGGATAATGCCAGGCTGATATGCACCAGATGAAGCTTAATAGAAACTAGTGATGCAGCCAAATAAAGACCATGAGCACCTGACGTGCATATCTGATCCAAAGCTATTGAAAGCATTTGTTAAAGTAATTGCTGCTAAGTGATGTTTGGCCAATTATACTTTATTTTTACCTCCAGAACTGTGAATGTTAAATAGGTTTGGCCAATAAAGGCAAAGGAGATTACAACTGTATGTGAGTTATTAGTTTAAGTACATTGCATTTGTCTATCATTCTGACTTTGATTATGACAAATTTATGCAGACAACAAGTTAATTCCAAATGGTTTGCATATTTTTTTCTTATACCTGCATGTAATTCAGTGACCAAGAAAAAGGTATTGTTGCTCCATGAGCTGTGTTTCATAAGTCAATTGGCTTCAGTATCAGCACATTTAACTGAAGCTCTTATTCTCTTATTTTAAACTCCAGAATGACTAATAAAGTTGAACTGCACTAACAACCAACCAACCAGCACAGATTCCTCAGGCACCCCGGAAGAAATTATTGCAGCAGTCTGCTCCAGCCTTTCATGTTTGTATCAGTTTTGTAATAGCTCAATATTCACAAGATCTCCTTCTGAAAAAGCATGATGAAATTTTCCTAGGAGCAAAGTGCAATATATTGTGGCAATCTCTTTGACATGAATCTAAAAAATAAAGCATTGGTAAAGAGCAGCAAAGGGGGAGTGAGGTCACACTGTTGAAGAACAGTTTGTTGGCATAGATTTTAAAGGGAAAAATGCATTTTCATAATTGTCTTTCCTTGAAATGTAACTGATTGTACTTTTATTGCAATTCTTTATTATTTTGCAAGTTCAGATTAGCGATGCCATAAGAACTTCAACTCAATTACTTGGTGGTGTAATAAAAAGTCACAAGTAAAAAATGAGGCCATAGGCCATTACCAAACAATGGGTAAACGTACTAATGCAGCCGTTAGCACTGTCATGCTATGTTAAGATTACTACTCAGACCGAAGCACATTTTTTTGTGGATTTTTAGGTTTCCGGGGTCCTGGAGCCCCGCCCCATATAATACATCCATCCATCCATCTTCTTGACCCGTTGTTCCATTTCTGGGTCACGGGGGTCTGCTGGAGCCTATCCCAGCCCATCCCAGGCATATAATACGTATACATACATATTATTATACTTGTATTTTTCATTGTGTGCGCTGGAGCCTTTAAAAAGCGAGCCCTATGCGTTCGCACGTTTGACACACGCCCTGTCATTTGGTTGCTCCCTGCTGGCAGGCCACCAGCATGGTCGTTTTTTTCTTTTTGTTAGCGTTTGTTAGCTTTTTTTTTTTTTTTGTTTGTTTGGCCTGGTGGGTCCAGACATCCTGTTTTCGTTTCTTTATTTTTATTAGGGTAAGTTTACAGGGTTGTTTTTTTTTTTGTTTGTTTTTGTTTTTTTAGGGTAGGGACAGTGGTGCGTTGGGGAGCTTCTACGGCCCTATATGGGGTTGGCCTGTCCACCGCACTGTGCTTATTTTAAGTTTGCCGGTTCACCATGGTCTTTTTCCTTTGTTACTTTGTTTTAGTTTTTTTGGGGCACGGTTTAAGGGTTCTTTTTTGTTTACATTAAACATCAAAGAAAATTCAGAAATTAAGAAGATGAAGAAAGTAAATGATTATCAATAAAATAAATGTTGAACTCTTATTTTGGTGTCTGTGTCCTTTTAAATATGTTTGCCTTCAGGTCATAACAGCCATGCATCTCTCCCCAAATGGTACTACACATCACGTCAGCGTGGACTTCAACAACTGTGATCGGTCCACCAGGTAGCATTGTTTACCTTTTTTGTATTTATCTATACTGCTAGTTCTTCATTGTTTTAAAGCCCAGTATACAGATTTCTTCAATGTCAGTAAAAGTTACTTATGTTCAACAAACTGCAGCAAAGAACCCTCACTGCCACCTAGCTTGTTGTGGTGTCATTACAAAGTGTAACAAATAAAAGACAGTCAAATAATGACAAATATCCTACATGTGGGCTATGTGTTTAGTTGCTACATAGAAGAATAAATCAGTTCTCATTCTTGGTTCAGCAGTTATGACAGTAATGACAGTAGCAACTACTGGAGCAAAGGAAGTGAACAGTATACATTGTTCTGTATGTGGTGTGATGGACAGTTACGGGTTCCAGAATATTCTGGGAGAAACCAATTTATGGGAAAGGATTGACTTTAAACAATTTACTGAACAACTGAGCAAGTGAACGTAGCAATTACAAATACAAGAACTGGTAATCAATGTGAACACTAAATTAAAGACCGAAACACTATAAATTAGCCTCAACTGTCCGTCTGTGCGATGTTCCCATGACGACTGTGAAAAACCACCGGAATCGTGTGTCTTTGATGCACTGATCCCAATGACAATTTCCTGAACGAGATGGTCCAGTTCCCAAAAATGTTGAAGGAAAAGGCAAGGGTCCTGAAGCTGGCTAAGTTCAGACCCAAAAGGTATTTAGGTAATAGGAAGTCTGATTATAACAAAATAAAATGTCTATCTTCCGGTGAGGCAAACTGAAAAGGATGATCCTTCTCTTCTCTCTCCTCCCCCACACTGACTGCCCAAAATCTTTTTCTTTTTCACCCCCTGCACCCTTGCATGATGTCACTACAAACATTCCAGAAGGGAATGGAGCCTTCCGACTGGTCCCAGTGTTTGCAAGTAGATGAACATTCACTACTCCTACACAAGCACTTAAAAACTACTGGCTGAGCAACATTATACAATCAGCTATTATACAGTCATAACATCACAGGGGAAACCATGAGGAGGCATACCAACTGTTGGAAAGCAACATCCAACACTTGCTAATGAAGATCCAAGCTAAAGATGACCTACTCAATAACTTTATATCAGTTGCTCTGGCACCAAACCTCCTTCATGCAGGCATCCCCTGTCCATGCTACTTCAGAGTCATTCACATGTTGTTTCTCATTAGTGTATACGGAAGCAATTTCTTATACATGTACCTTCTCATAGAGAGAAAGGGGATCATTTCTGTCAGGGACCATGCTTTGCTCCATAGACAGAATTGACCTCTGTGTTTTTGATGACGGTAATTTACATATCACATGGAGGATATGATGTATTGGACACATTAAACGTTTTCCATATTTATTTTTCAACATGAAATCCTTTGTATGTGAAACAATCAACATTTTCCTCCAAAACAAGGATATTTTATTCATCAAGTGCACGTACCTGTACACAATACATTTCATCCTGAAAACAATTTAAAAGGAGCAATTTCTGAACAGGGAACTGCATGAATAATAGAGGTTATGCTAATATGATGCTAGGGAAAAAGAGGTAACTTGTTTTATCCACACTCTACTGCTGCTGGCTTTTCTTGCTGTGCCAGAAGGGTGTCCCTTTGAAGCTTTTAATGAAGATCTCCAAGTGACAGGAGAACTGAAAAAGTGATGTCTGTTGAGTTGTAAGCATGTTCACTTTCACAGATGTGAAAAACATTACCCAGAATTTTTGTCCAAGTTAATGACCTTACAGAAATCCATGTCACGTCCAGATGGCCGTCACTTGTTGCTAATCTACTACTGCTCACTAATATTGAGTAGCTGGTGAAGCTGTTTGCAGTTTAATCATCTATTATTAACTACCCACCAATTTGCAGGGAGACGATGTGTAAATATGTGCTGATGGAGATAGCTTGTTCATTCTTTCTTTTTGTATTTGTCAAATGGTGTTCTACTGATTTCAAACAATGGAGGACAAAAAGTAGGTTAACCAATGTAAGTACCACATCTTTGTAAGTTTTGAATTTATAGATTAGTTGTTTGTCTGTTAATGAGCATTTATTGATTTGTATTTTAAGTTATCATGCCTTGTAAAGATGAAAAGGAAAAACAATCTTGAGTGTCTTTTCCCAGGGTATGTAGGTCCTCAGTCATTAGAGATTTTGAAACATTATGGTGACTTCCAACCTTTTTTTTTCTGACATTATAAGTACATCATAGAAAGTAACTAGAAAAACATTATTCAGCTGTCACATTTCCCTTCTATGTGAAAGGTCAAAACCAAACAACATTAGATACTGTCCAGAATGTTTGAACAAAGGTATTTTTTAACAAAACCGGTGGGGTAGAACAAAAGCAAGCAGGAAAGTGAACTAACACAACCATGAAGACATAGACCCAAGGGGACAAAGGTATAGGGTAAATACACAAGAAACAAAAGGATAATGGTGCATTAATAATAATAAAAGCAAACAAACAAACAACAACAAAAAAAAAACATTTTCCAAGATGGCAATGTATCTCTATGTACTTGCTTTTGTGTTTGGCACATCAGAGGCATGACCCATGAATAATACAATGTGTAAAGTTTAACTAAAACACATGCTCCAACTTAAGCATGTGTTTTGTGACATTGAACGTAACCACATTAGAAAAACAACTGATTTGTAACTTTTAATAACGAGTCAGAGTGAATTGGACAAGTGAAAATAATGTGTGGGATGGTGTTTCAAACTGGACCTGGGCCTCCTAATGCCTCCACTGCCTCCCTTGTCCTTCTGACAAAGTCCAATCTACTAATATTATAATGGTCACAAACATGAAACACTTGGAGAAAAAAAAAAGTTTACTATTGTGATTTCTGATAAGAGCTCATTGGCAGATTTATATTGGGACAGGACACATTTGCACACTGTGTATGTAAGAACACTGTAATGCTCGGGGTAAGGTGTACTCACAACAATATGCTACTTGGTACATATCATAGGTGTGGGGTCTGGCTGAACTGACTAGCGAGTAAATCAGTAGAAGGCCAATATTATACAATGTATGACTTTCTCTCATTAGTCATATCTCAAATTGCACATTATTCATGTATTACTTTTTTAGAAAAGTGAAACCACTACTGAAGTTGCTTAAGGAGTTGCTCATGAATGTAGCAGCTGTGGTAAAACATGTTTTCTATGCAACTCTGAGGGCAGGGGTGAGGGAAAGGTCATTTCCTCAGGTGATCCCAAAATCTGTAGACTAGACACAGGGTAATCATGTTAGAGAAAAAAAAAGAAGCTTTTTCTGAGTGTGTGTGTGTGTTTGTGTTTTATTTATTTGTTTTGTTTTGTTTTTTTTCTTGCGGCATGTTCCTCCATAACAAGTGTTCAGATAGCATGGTTGTCCAAAAGCAGGTTGCTAGGCTGACACTGGTACAGGAGGTGGAAAGACTGGAGCGAGCTCTTATCCTGCACTCTTCTGCAGTCTGAGCTACCAGAGATGCTTAATAATATCCCAGGGGCACAGATGAAACACTTTCTCCACAGTGGCTGTTTACTGAGGAGTGTGTTTGAAGTTGAGCTCAAGATGTCTTCATTTCTGTGCTAGAGAAATGTTCCAAGGGAAAAAAAAAATGTAATTCAGATGTGGAGCAAGAAGAGAACAAAAAAGGTAAGGAGGGGTGTGCTAACTGGAAAAAGAAAAAAAGAAACTCTATACTCCCCAATATTCTCCCTTTACTACATATACATAAATATATTTAAATAATGAATTTCACAAGCAGACTCATCTGCTGTTTCCATATTTTATAATGTGATATTTTAGAACCCTACTAAACCATGTTGAAAAGGAGTGTTAAAAAACCCTTCAAATTAAGAAGTGTCTAACGTTGGCACCAGCAGGAACATTATTTATTCATGATACTCAGTCTGCTCTAGCAGAGCCAGACTGCAAGAAATCCTGCAGTTAGAAAGCCGATCTGTAAATGTTCAGCTACTTTACAATAGACAGCCTTCTTTTGAGCTCTTAGTTGAAAGAAAGAAGGAAAGAACAGTCAAAACAAAATAATGCACATAATAACCCCTAACTATGGGATGCACCCCTCAGAAACATTTATATCATCATATCTGATCTCAGGCTTTAGCCAGCCAGCTAGCTTTACTGTCAACAGACTGGTGCAACCTAAATATTCTCCATTGCTTGTACTAGCTATGTCTCCAGTCTCTGACATAAAAATCAAAAGCCAAATTTTGACCAGCAATGACCTGCTGATTTGCCACAGATCTGTTGGCAGGTTGTGGGACTGATAAATTAGGCTCAAAATCTCATAGTCTGAAAGAATCTTTAATAGTGGTGGAAAGCCTTCAGTACCCATGTTTTAAGTTGTGGTGTTGTGTGTGTTGTTGTTCCTATATCCTAGCTATTGGCATCTGGGAATTTAATATGACACCTGACTGCTTGTAATGAAAATTTTTGGTACAAACTAAATAAACCTTTTAAATATACTCTTTTGTATATACTCTTGTATATACTCTTGCTTAACCATGTATTTTTCTAATGTAACCTAACTAGAAAAATAACAGATTTGTAACTTTTAATAGTCAAGTCAGAGTGGACTGGACAAGTGAAAGATTTTCTCTTTCTTACAGTGATTGTAAATCTAAAAAAGCAGGAATGTCATGTGTTCATGTATGTGTACATAAGGATGTGAGATATGGAAATGTGTGCATGATATAAGTGTACATCTTACTTGTAGATAGGAAATATGAAGATGTGTGCATGACGTGTGTGGATATGAGTGCACATGCATGACTGTGATGTGATACAGAATCCTTTGATAAGGTCACTCTGATGTCAGAAAATATATTTTTCCTTATTCCAGAGTGTAAAAGAGCTTGTTTGTCCTATCTATAGTGACCTTGGCTAGAATCCCTTTCTATTAGGGCAAATTCATCCAGTTGCAGCTACTGATGAGAACTGAGCTAAACCAGTTTCTGCCTTAACAGTTTTCAGCAGAAAAGAATATGATCCTCCTTTGTCAGGGTGGTTCCCATTTTTATTGGTATGGTTATGTGTGTGTATGTCTAGTACAGCTTGAGAATAGCAAAGACGAGATAGTTTTGACTTGTACTGTTCCTCTACTTTGATCAAACAATAAATCTGATTCTATGTTGGACTTCTCCCTGTGCTTTTATTAAGGAAAGTTTCCACCACACTAGTTGAGTCTCCTGATGCTATAGCTATTTTTAATTGATTTCCAGGAGTTATATTTAATGGTGAAGTGCTAGCCATGTCATTGCTGCTTGTTAGACATTGTATTTGTTTTGATCCCACATTGATCTGTTTTCAGTGGCCTATATGCTACTTTCACCACTCTTTTCATTTAGGGACCAAATCGGATGACTCCATAAATTGTAATCAGTCTATGCTCAGTTGCTGCATATTTTGGTCGTGGTAGAAACACACAATTGCATTTTACAGAAATTGCATATTAACTCTGTGCAGGATCGGAAACAAAACCTCAGTCAATCAAATTTGAATTTTTAGACAACTGATGGTACCTTTTTTTTCTATATAAGCACGTGCATCACATTTTATTTATATATTTAAAGTAAAATTCAAGTCAATTTGATCCAAAATTCAAAAAGACTTTATTAATGCCCGAAGGGAGATAAATTATTGCAGTAGTTTTCATGATTTAAGTCCCATCAAAGATTCATTGTAGAGGGTTATTGCTGTGGGCAGGAAAGATCTCTTGCAGTGGTGGGTTCCAGTGTGGATCAATTTATGTTTACATCCCTACATCTGACAATTCTTGATGTCTATATTCAAACTATTCAAGTAAGTCACTTGTTGATGCTCTGCATACAGTGCTTTATTTTATTTTATGTTTTTTTATGTGTACCTTTTTCTTATATGCGCAAACAGGGTGTTATGAAGATCTGAGGGATCTTTAATCTGCTTTTTTGGATCAGTTCTTTACATACATTTTGTTGGGGCCATTTGCTCAAAAGTTGGGCAGTTTATAAAGCCCAATGCCAACATGAAAAAGGAGTTATTCTCCCCTACAGAAAACACTGGGCTTTCACTGCTTGAAAAGCCTGGCTTGTTTCCAGTCTTTTCTTACATTACTTAACAACACAAATATAACACATTTGCAAAACATCTCAATAAAGCATGAGTAGCTGTCTGGCACTCCACCATTTCTGAATAGTCTTATTGCCAAACAGAGCAGACTGTTCCTTTCAAGGAAAGGGCTGAGGCAGCAGCTAAAACACCTTTCCAGACAAAAGATAGAAACAAGTGCAGTATCACTGGGTTGTTTTGAAAAAATTTGTAGTTTTAACAATAAAGCATGCTTTAACAGATCTACCAAACAGTGCAAAATAAAATATATCTTCTTTCATTTCTATGTTTTTATGTATAAGTATATTATAAATATAACCTAGTCTTCACATCAGATGCACAAGCAGGGAAAAATGCACTCAGTGATTCAATAGCTAGTAGAACTAACTTCACAAGAAATACCTAAATGTAATCATTTTCTTTATGACATTGTCACCCATACATAGATGTGGAGGAAGTGGCCCAGTCTTGTTTCCAATGTTGCACTACATTTAAGGTTATAACTTTGTGTCTGGTGCACGGTTGTTCTATTGTCTGAAGTAATCCAAACATTCTAGTGGAGCTTAATGTTTGCCTCAACTAATTTAACTAACTCACACTACATTTAGCAAAGGCTCAGTATAAATAGAAGTAATGTTGCTGTAATTTATCTTAGATCAAATGACATCCTTACTGATCTCCGGAATATAAAGTTAGCAGCAGATGTTTAGCTCTGTCGTCTATGGATTTAGGAAATTGAAGAAAATAAACTTTATTGCCTATCTTATCTGGATACCTGGCATTGGTATTACAAGTACTCTAGAAACATCTTATTTATTTATTTTTGGCATAAACTTTAAACAGATGAGCGTTCAGAATGTCCAGAGTTTGTCTATAGAGCTGAAAGATAGATGTCCAAGCTCTTGTCCTTGTGCAACTAATAATCAACAGCCTTTGACCTGAGCTGAACCTGACTTGTAATTCTGTCGGACAGAACAGACTCTCTCCTGACCCTTTCACACAAGCCATGTGATGCCAAGTTCAGCTCCATAACCAGTTATATTATCACAATGAAATTTTGGTGAAGGAAAGTGAAAAACAAACAATAAAAATGTTGGGTTTTTTTCTCAATTTAAAGTGAATTTCTTTATTCTGGTTGCAGCACTTCAGCTGTTAGATGGGTTGGGTAAAAAACAAACAAACAAAAAAAAAAACAAAGAAAACAACTGAATTTATTTTATAGGCATAATGGCACATTACATCTAAACAAAGAGATCGACAGACAGGGAGACAGGCAGATTGATGGATGGATAAATAAACAGTCATACGTCTGATGATTTTATCTATCTATCTATCTATCTGAGTGTTCAATCATGTGAATGTCTCCAAAGCTGCCTGACACACTCCAAGCAACATGGAATTATGTTTTTGTCTCATTGCTGTTGCTCCTCTCATTGGTGACCCATAAGTCAACCAGCCCACTGGGAAAACTCCCACCACTCCAGATGGCTGCTTCGCCACAGAGCCTGACTAATTACAGTATCTACTGTGTGAAGATAGTTAAAAAAGGAAACTGATGTGGCAGGGTGATTTTCTGGATCAAATGAGATGTTTTGCACCACAA
>JAOWBL010000017.1:11404453-11419322 GCA_028564865.1 Zenarchopterus dispar | reverse complement strand
CTCTCATTAAAATGAACCAGAATTTATTAACACAAGTGTCAATAGTTGCAATCAACAGCACGTGAAATAAAGTTCTGGTCTAAACTACACATTAGCAAACGACTCACTAAGCGGGAAACAGAAATCTCAATCTATATACATGAGTCTGTGTATATGTATGTGTGTGTGGCAAGATGGCCGCGATGGCACTTGATGTAAACAGACAAGATGTTGGACCAAATCACATTGACAGTCTCGTGATTCAAAATGGGGGACGAAGTCACGTGGTGACTAGTCTCCCCTGTTTCAAAATGGCTGACGAGAGTTCACCTCATGTTCAAGAACAAAGGAGATCTGAGGCCCTATGGCTGAGATAAGCATGCACGTGTGACAGTAGACAGAGGAAAGTATGAAAGTTGGTGTGACTTCCTACTATCTGTGCCCTGATTGCTCCGCTGCTTCCCACACAGGAATGAGAGTGTGAGTGTGTTGCGCACGGATCCTCTGTCCCGGTCGTTGGGGCCCTGGAACATCTGAGAATCGCTTTGATTGGCGCGGGTAGGTGAAGAATGTGATCACTGGTTCTTGGTAACCAGTGGACTTTCACAGACACAGCTAGACGGAAGGCCTTACAGCTGATGGCTGGAGGCCCTTCTCTGAGTTTGGTTGTAGAGGCGTTGCTTTGGGTGGAGAAGGTCACAGATGAGTTAAAGAGGCCGAAGAGAGCAGAAGAAGCAAAAAGAGACAAAAGAGAGGGAGTTCCTCCTATTTATAGACAGGTGAAGCTCCTGCACGTCAGTAGGGACCCCTGCTGTGTTTCAGGGTCTGTGCCCAATGAAGATACCAGTTCTTTATCTCAAGGTGTCATAAAGTGCAAAGCCTGTTGAAGGTTTGAGCCATGTCTGCTCCTTTGTCTGAAACCATGCGGTCAGGCTTTGCTGGTGAGTTTAGGCCTTCTTGGTTTCAACACATGGCTGTGGCCCAACAACTCTAATGGTGGTAGGTAGAAATGAGATATCTGAGATACTGAAGGCTTTTAATAATGATACTAACTTTCCTAATTGTTAACATATTTCTCATAAATATGTTTCAAAATCTTACAATATGATTATCACATTTATGATCCCATTATTAATGTTTGTGTATAAATGTACTTTACATTGTAATATTTTGGCTTTTAAAGGGCCTATTATACTTTGACTAAAGGTTATTACTTCCATTAGATAAACAAAATAAAATCCCTAAAATTTGGCCATAACTCCAATATATTACACAGACCATTCCTTCAGTCTTACTTTCATGATTCACTTTCCATAAAGGAGCTTGAAGGTCCTGGAATTCCTTGACGTTTACCAAAACAGAGTTTAGTACAAGAGTCTGACGCCACTTGGGAAATTGATTATATTTCACATGTGTTTCAGGTTTTTATTAACACAGCTGATACAGAACAATTGCAATTTTAAAACTGCCTATTGGATTTTGTGAAGATGTCTCTTGCTCTACCAAAATACACTCTGTCCTTGTGGGGCCACCTGCAGTGGTCTCTTTTTCATTCCAGTGCTGGCTTAACACCCTACTAAAGTAGTAGTTCATAGTTGGAGCATGGCAGAGGATCCTTTCAGAGCTGTAGGCTGTGAATAGAGGCCTTCCTGGATCAGGAACGTTCAGGCAATCCTGCTATACACAGGTGAATTGGGACATAAGAGAGTCTCAGCGCTCAATCATTTTTCAAGTCACAGTTCCTTCTTGTATCTAATTCCTCAAACGCATGGATTATTTCAAGTTTAAATGAAAATGTTTTCAATTTTTAAGTATGAATTTGACTTTTGCACCCAGTGTTTAACCTGCTCTATTCTGTTGGCAATTGCATGCTTTTAAAGTGTCAACATACTGTGATTGCTGAGCCATGATTCACTGAAAAGCAATGAGATGCTGGCTCTCCTAAAATGAGCTCAATCCTGACAGAGCTGCATTAATAAAGCAGAAGATATGCTCAAGGTTATTATTGCATCTACAGATGGTGCACTGCTTAGTGTGACTAAGAAAGAAAGTTAGTTTCTATTTAAGGAGAGAGATATGACATTTGCATATTACCTGCCTCCCATCAGTTTCCCCTTCTACTCTGTATAATTTCCTGAACTAAATGTTTGCCAATCAGAAGCTTCAGCTGGATTTTATTTATTCTTAAATATAATTATTGCATTGAAAAAAGCCTGCAGGGAAAATATAAATTATGTAAATGCTCTTCATCTTTTCTTTACACCAGCAGAGTGACCAAATTATGCACCAAATATCCCAACTATAAAACTATGGAGCTAATGTAAAAAACACAAATGTTGAAAAACCCTTTAAGGAGCTTCTTAAACAACAATCTGAGTGAATTTGTACTAGATTTGAAAGCAGTGTAGCAATTACTTCTCTAAAAGCACCATCACCTCACTTTTTCCATCTCTCTCAACTCTGCCCCTACTGGTTCTACATCAAAGACTATCATTTCAACAGGCTGATCTCCTGGTCTTGGCTTACCATTAAGAGAAATGAATGTTTTGACCAGTTAGTATAAGTTACAGACACATTTTCAAAAAAAAATCTTTGGAATCCAGTAACTTCAAGTTCTTTGTGATATAAAATTCACCAAACAGACAAACATAACAGGATCAAATGACTACAAGCACCTGTTAATAAACTACTCCTTCTGCAGGTCACATTGACTGAACAGACCTGTTGATGTTGCTGTGAACTTGGCCCTGCAGCTGACACTAAAACGCCAGTGATATGTGACTGTGTATCTTGAAGATTACAACCATGTCTTTTAAGTTGTGAAAAGATGACTTCTAATTTTCTGCTACCCAACTCAGATTAGACTAATATTGTTATCGTTGGATCTGAGTACTTCAGGCATAGCCCGTGTAGCCAAGTTGTTACTCCTTGTAGCGTTGCTTTGGCATCTAGTATACATTGAGGAGCATTTGAGCTAATTTCAAGCAGAGTTTGTCTTTTAATTTACACATAAAACACATTTCTAGAACTGCTTTCTTTCATTGTCAGAACATTGTCAAAGTAAGGAATATATTACCACAGAGTGATGTAGACAAAGTAGTCCATACATTTGTTACTTTAAAGTTGGACAACTGCAAATCATTATTTTTAGCCTGTCCCAAATTTCTTGTGCACGGCCTACAAAATGCTGTGGTGTGAGTTCTGAAAAACTCAGACTCAAGAGTGCTCCAGATTATATGAGGTAGAAGTTTTAATTCTTGCAGTAAGGAGGCAGTTACATGCAAAGAGTATTGCAACTGTTTAACTGACACCAGGTTTCCGTTATATCACTTTACAGAGACAGACAGCTCTATAGTCATGTACTTTCATAGTAGTCACACTATACAGTGAAGAAGCTCTAGCTGCAAATCATGAGTTTAACATAACACAAGTCCTCATCATACATGTAGTTAACAATTCACACAAGGCACTTATAACATCATAACAGACATATAACAAATCTTTGCAAAATAATTACCACAAAGAATAGTATGTTTTCTATGAGATTGGCAGGAGAGGTCACGTTTCTTCTACCTTAGCTTCTTATCTTTTGCTTCACATTATATTATGCCACCAGATAATTTTGATCTCAGACTGTAGGCTTACTTGTGTTTTTAAAAACAAAATGCGAGCCTTCTGCTATTAGGCAGCCCTGCTGTAGGAGGAGCCCTGAGTTTGGCTCATATGACCTTGAACCATCCCTGTAGTTATAGTGATATTGGTCTAGACTACTGGAAGACCTGGGCTGGGCACGTTTCTCACTCTGCTTTCTTTATATTTCATACATGGAATTGTCAAAGCAGTCTGTATAAAAATTCCATCAGTAGATGAATCACAGACTTCAGACAAGCAGAGAGCAGCAGGAGCAAAGACAAAAGCACATTTGAGTTCAAGGTGTTTTTCAGCCCTTCTCTCTAATCTTTACATAAGTACAACATATCTAGTGATCCAGCGATGGAGACTTGGAAGTTTGATGATGATACTGTGATGAGTTTTCTCATAACTGAGACTGATGAGTCTGTCAGCAGGAAGGAAGCTGGTGGAGTTCAAACTGTGGAGCAGCTGACTCCATATATCAAACAAGAAGTGCAAAATGCATAAAAGTGCATAAAACCAGACCATTCAAATATTTCTCACAGACCTACAAGGAAGAACTTTTCTGTTCTACACACAGCATGGGTCGCATCTCCATCCTTGCACCTTTGGGATGAACTGAGAAACCAAAGAGTAAAGCCTTGGTCACAATGACCTATATCAATGGCTGCGAACAGTCTACGAACAATTTTTGGACCATTTCCTATGGCTTCTTTGAGGCAGAATCCAGCATTCATATCCCATTTCTAAGTTTGTGGTCAGGCCAATGGTCATGTCCAAGATTTTCTACAATCAGCTGTGTCAGAGGGCTGATGAACAAATACCTTAGGAATAACCCATGAGAATGATGCACTGTATTCATGTAAGTATGGTGGAAGAACACATAAAGTTGTAGGAGGGCCAGCCCTTACACCGTTCCCATGAACAGCTTTTGAACCGAGATTTGTATGGCAGAAGTATGGATCTCTGTGCGTACTTTCAGAGGTACCTTAAAAAGGCAGAAGTACATCATATGTGCACCACTCAGCTGAATGAAGGCAGCGGCTACAACTGCTAGATCTTCTTCCTGTAGCTGTAGAAGGTGTAGCAGCAGTCTTCTCGCCATGATAGCCACCCAGAAAATTATAAATATTTCCATGAATATTCTGGCATATAAAACAATCAAGACACACGTGTGTGGAGATATTGGACAGCCACCATGTATATAGCCCGACAAAATGTGCTAAAAGCCGTAGGATGTTCCCACCAACAAGTTGAGATTGGCATGAGTTGCACAAAGGGGTCCCAAATGGCTACCTTCCAGACCCCTGGCAACAGAAAATCACCTAATTTTCTCAAGCATGTGTCACATTGCTGTTGTGAATTGAATAGCAGCCATACCAAGGTCCTAAAAAGGTTGTAGGAAACTATGCCGTCGTCCATGAATGTCTATGAACTCGACATTTCGTGCAAACTGGGAGATTTGCTGAAATCCACCACTTGTAGGAGCCTTTCTGACCAAGGGTTAAGTTGGATCTTGTCAGTTAACATTACAGTTCAACAGTACCAATTTTCTTGTGACCATGAGTATTCAGATGTTCATCTACAAAAACTCTGAATCTTCTTTTTGTATAGGGTTGGAGACATTTTATTACATTCATGCAAGATCATCAGTACAATTAAATATTTGAAGGTTAATTTATGCCCTCTATGAAGTGCTGAATGTGGTTCCTTCAAATTCAGGCTTCCTTGATTCTTAATAATTATGTGGAGGCTTAACAACTACGCAACTCAAATGCACAACCTCACTTAACATTTTGGCTGCCCACTGGCTACAATTGACCTGGATGGCCTTCTGAGTCATAAGATATACATGAATTAAGAGACTGTTAATTGCATCCTTCAAAGTGCACTCTGGCCTGAGGCTTTCTTGCTCTCCGTTCCAGTGTTAGCAAGAGTCTTCTATACCACTCTATACTTCTAAAAGAAAAAAAGTCAGAACAAAACATACACCATCATCACTGTCTGCAAGGGTAGCAGCATATCACATCTATCAAATCTCTATGCATTTTTTAACAAGCACTGCTCCCAAACAGTGTACTGTAGTAAATAAAAACAGAATACCCCTTTACCAAGAGACTGAGAGACTCCTGCTATTAAGACTTTAATTAGTTGCTGGACTGCTGAGTTTGTGGAAGCTTTGAGCTGTGATGTGTTAAGCAGTGTTCTAACAGCATGTCACTACCTCTATGTTTTCAAGAATACTTGCCATCGTAAGAGGTGGGAATTAGGTTCTTTTTGTTGTCAATGTCATCCCTTCTTCACCCCTCTAAAGATGGCAGTCTTGTAACAGGGAATACATGGACAGTCTTCCCAGACAGGTTCCTGCTAGTATTTCTGCGGATTAGCCTTAAGAGATGTTCACTGCCTCCCTAAACAATGCTGCCCACCAAAGCTCTGTGCAGATTATAATGAAGACACAATATACACACAGCCATGAACCTGCTGGCCCCTTCTGTCACCAAGCCTGTTATATCTGTCCAAAACACAGCCAGTGTAGAGACTGCATTAATCACCCTCTCCAGAGGTGTCACATCAAGGTGAGAGCAAGTATCAAGAGTTGTTTTTGTTGTTTTTTTTGTTTGTTTTTTTCCATCATGGCATTGTAACACAAAAAGCAGCCAATCATCCTTGGATGTCTTGCAGCTGGCATTTTTCACAAAACTGGGAGGAATGAACAGCTGATTTTTTTAAATGTTTTGTAATTTATCATGCTTTGATCATCAGGCACTTAAAGGATTACTCAGGTCTACATGTACAGCAACATCACACACAAAAAGTTCCAAATGAGAGAATGAGTCAGAAGTGTTTAGGATTTATCCATGAAACTAAGTCAAATTTCTTTGAGAGATAAAATAAGGCAAGCATTGCAGTAATAAAACCAACTGACCAACATAAAAAAATTCAGCAGCTCAAGAGAAGGCAGTACTAACACTGTTTTGAACAACCTATAAAAAGTAAACTATAGTTGCATAGAGTGAATCAAAGACTATAAAAGCATCTACATACTATATGTACATCATTAAAGCAAAGTATTGTTTATCCATCCATCAATTTTCTTCCTCATATCTGTGGTCGGGTTGTGTGGGCAGTAGCCTGAGCAGGGGGACCCAGACTTCTCTCTCCTTCAGCCACTTCATCCAGCTCATCTGGGGGGATCCCAAGGTGTTCCCAGGCTAGGCAAGAGGCATTGTCCCTCCAACAGGTCCTGGGTTTTTCCTGTAGTCTCCTTCCAGTGGGACATACCCAGAAAACCTCACCAGGGAGGCGTCCAGGAGGCATCCTCACCAGATGCCCAAGCCACCTCATCTGGCTCGTCTTGATGTGGAGGAGCAGCAGCTCTACTCTGAGCCCCTCCCGGATGACCGTGCATGTCACCCTATCTCTAAACATGGACACCCTACAGAGGAAACTCATTTCTGCCACCTGGTAAATTGAGAGCTTCGCCTTTTGACTCAGCTCCTTCCTCATTATGACAGACTGATAAAGAGTCTGTATCACTGTGCACACTGCACCAATTCACCAACGGATCTCCTGCTCCATTTTTCTCTCACTCATAAACAAGACCCCTAGATACTTGAAGTTCTCCACTTGGGGGGGTATTGAAGAGGCCACTCCACCCTTATCCAACTAAGGACCATGATCTCGGAATTAGAGGTACTGATTCTCATCCCACCTGCTTCACATTCAGCGAACCACTCCAGTGAGAGTTGAAGGTCCTGGCCTGGTGAGTTATGCTTTGTCTGGCTTCTCACCTAGGACCTGTTTGTCTTCGGTGACCCTACCAGGTGCATAAAGTCGCAGATAACTGATCAATGGAACACTCAAACTCCTCCACCATGATAAGGTGGTGGGTCAAGGAGGAGCAGTATTATTGAGCTATGTACAATGTCTCCATCCAACCACAGCCATACTTAAAAAGTGTCACATACAGATGTTGGTCATGTCTCCTTTTGCACCAATGCAGAGTGTTAATTTCATGTTATTTTGTTTGTGTTTGCTAATCCTAAAAAGTTCACAAACAAAATAAGATGATGTGGCTTTTTAACCAAACAGTAACTGAAAGTGAAAAAAAAAAGTGCAATACAGCAGTATAGTGTATAGTGCAACAGTCCAAAGCTCCTAAGTAAAGTCTTGTGTCTTATGCAATGTCCTGTATAAGTTGTTCAATAGAATGGAATTATGTATTGAGCATCTGAAATTAAAACTTTAGGTTATTGTTTTAAGGTTATTTAATGCTTTAAGGCACATGGTTGACTGTGAAGAACTGATAATAGCAATCATAAATGGATGTTTTGACAAAGTGATCAGAGGCAAACAATATCCCAGCCCAATCTACAAGCTATTCTTAGCCCAGTCAGAATAATGAACAAGGTCCTTAGAGTTTAAGATTAATGCTTTTATTGGGTAGATAAAACTAATAGAGCTGTGACAATACACTTATGATTGTGTGGCCTTACATTTAAGGGGTGTGGTCTTTATGATTGTAAAGGCCACACCCCTTCATCAGCACTTTGCACTTCACAAGAACACAGACTGGCCTTGCCCTCTCCTCACTCAAGGAGATCTGCCGAGACTGTATTCCCATGTCATTCCTCAATGGTGGAACAAGTTACCTGTGGTCACAAGAACAGTGTCATCCCCCTCTACATTCAAGAAGCTGTTGAAAGCTGTCCTCTTCCAAGAACACCTTCTGTCATGAACTGTATCCCCCTTTCAACTTTCCGAGCTGCACTTGAATGTCATCTTAGTGGCACTTAGATGCACTTACTTTGTGATCTGTTTCCTGGCATGATTGTATTCTTCTGTTGTAAATCCATCCATCCATCCATTTTCTTGACCCGTTGTTCCATTTCTGGGTCACGGGGGTAGGCTGGAGCCTATCCCAGCTCACTGCAGGCGAGAGGCAGGGGTACACCCTGGACAGGTCGCCAGTCCATCGCAGGGCCACATACACAGACAAACAACCATTCACACACACACTCACACCTACGGGCAATTTTAGAGTTCCCAATTAACCTCACATACATGTTTTTGGACTGTGGGAGGAAACCGGAGTGCCCGGAGAAAACCCACGCAAGCACGGGGACAACATGCAAACTCCCTATTGTAAATCAATATGGATAAAAGCATTTAGTAATGAAACTTAATATCACGGAAAAGTGTGATGAAACCTAATGTCACGGAAAAGTGTTGATGTGGCCAGATCAAAGCAATTAACTGAGTAGAAATTATGTTTAAAATTCCAACTATAAATATGAGTTATAATAAACATGCAAGTAACAAACAAGAAAAAAAGTGACACGTACAGAGCATTAGGTTCAGCTAACAATTACTCTCTAAGAGCAAAAAGGCAGTATTAATAAATACAGGAATCACCTGTCTGGAAACACACACAGTATGTTCTGGATTCCTTCCTACGGCTCAGTTTTCATATTAAGAAGAGTTGTCTAAATTAAACCACTTTGACCTTAAAGGTAAAATACCACCGTTCTCATTATTTTGAAGTACAAAGAGGGTCATTGCTAGCACTTTGCTGGACCACTTTTTACCTTTAGAAATGCCTTAATACATCATGACATAGATTTCAGTAAGGTTGTGGATACATTCTTCCTGTCCATATTCACAGCATCACCTGAGACTGTAGATCTGCTGGCATGATGTAATTCACCAACTCCCAAATGCCCTCCATGGTATCTACATATGAGTCATGTTTAAGACGGGTCAGACATGGAAGTAGTCTTCAGAAAATGGGTGCACTGTGGTCATTAAGGGTTGGACATAGTCAGTAATTTTAACACCATGACCTACTCAACTGATGCTTAGGCGTCTAAAGTGTACCAAGGAAATATCTCCCAAACTATGACTTACCACAAGCAGTCCAGACAACGCAGGTTTGATCCATGCCTTGATGTTGTTAAGGGCACATTATGACTTCACTATCAGAAAGTTGCAATAGATTTGGCTTCTACTGTCTGAAGTATTTACTTAATAGCTAATTGCTGGAGGCCATATTCCAGATGAATTTCTGGATCTCTTGTTTTATCCTGTATAATTGATAATTGGCAGGGCAGACATGTTGATCACTCAGACTTTGTTCTTCTATTTGCCCAGCTCTTCAGGATCTGCCCTACTGTCTGTGGGCACCTGGTTGTGAGTTATTTGCCGTTTCTTGTTCTTTGACTGTACTGGTCAACAAACTTTTGAAGAAAGACAGCTGTATGAATTCCAAGTGAAAGCAACATCCGCATGAACACAAGAAGATTGGAAAATAATACGGGTTGAAAGAAGAAGTAGAAACAGTGTGAAAAGTGAAGGCAGCAGTGGTAACAGGATCACTCAAGAGTGTGACCCCCAAACTGGTAGAAAGTGGGAGAGTGTCTCCGGCAGATTCTGGCAACTTTAAACACTCCTATTTAGAAGACTGCAGTGTTGGGAACAGTGTTTAAATATCTGCAATACATATATAGATACACCCACCACTTTATTAGGTATTCCATGTGCACCTAATAAAGTGGTCTGTGAGTGTATATCCATGAATAGAGATGGATATGTGTGTGTATGTAGATGTGAGTGTGTGTATGTGGGTGAGAAAGTGCAGGGAGTCTTCGTTTTACATGACATGCCTTTGCGATGACACACTGTAACACATTTATAGCGCTTAAATTCACTGTGCTCTGCAAATGTGTTTCTGATATTAACAGCTTGGTACTGCACACAGATGAAATAAAGAAATCTTTTAAAACCCAGGTGCAATTTTATGAGTTATGTTTTAAGGGATCAGAGCAAGTATTATAAGTGACATTTCCTGTGGTAAGGCTTTGTGACATGTAGAGGAATTTGAAAGGCCCCTGTGTACCAGGAATGTGGTCACCTTGGTCTGCAAATATGTGATCCAGGGGATTTTTCAATGATTTTACTGTGAGAGGATTAGGTTTTAACAAGAAAAATAATATGCAAGACAAAGAAAGGATCATTGCAGCATAGATTTTTACACAGGAGCCACAGCTCAGACAGCCAGCAGCAATTTGACAAAGATTTTCCTGTCTTTATTCACTGGCATACATATTCATCGACTGCTCACTTGGGGGTAAGGCATATGGTTCTACCACAGATGAGGTCATTGTATAAGAATGCAGAGGACAGCAGGGGGATGTTACCTGGGTAGTTGGAAGATTCCAGTTTTCTAACTGTAACATCTCCTCGGGTAAAAGTGGATAATTTCACTCTGGGCTGGTAGCCAGGAAGAAGGATTTCAGCACCATGCATGTAGAGCAGGATGGATAGACTATGATTTTCCACAGCCTCAGCAACAGCTTCTTATCAGTTGCACTGCACATTTAATCATTTAAGAATTAATAAAATATATTAATAAAATGTCTGTTGATTAAGACAATTCATGAGAAAGAAAAATATACACTCTTTTTACCCGAGATTAACCACACTCCATCATCATACCAAATGCTGAAAATGGATTCAATTTGGTGAAGTTTGTGAACAATATAATATGGTGGCATTACTGATTAATGCATGCTCTGAAGTGCAATATTATTTTATAAAAGGCAGCTCTGTGGTTCTTTATCACTGCATAAGCTAATTGTGTTCTCCTTGTAACATGATTTCCTACAAATGAGAGTGTAGGGAAGAGAGGGGTTAGGTGCCAGAAGATGCATTGTCTTCCTTTAAATGCCCCATTAGGCTTGAGCTAAAGGATTATGAGAGTCTTCATTAGTTAGCCTATTCCTCACCCTGACGTGCCATCTCTTATGGGTATCCCTGCCGTCAAGGCGCTCTGAACTGTGTTTAAACAAAGCAAGAGTCTGGTAAGAGTGAAGAAATCTAATTATGAGCAATGTCTGAAACCACAAACCTGCAAAAAAAAAAAAAAAAAGTGCAATTTTTAGTAGCTGTCAAATCCAAGCAGCCAGCTTTACCTGAATGTCTATGTTCTGTAAATCCTACAGAGTTTTATTTCTTAATTTAGGCTGTCATTTCTTTACTAAAGCAAGGCTTTGTCAAAGAGGCAGACAGGGAGATAGGATTTAAATGTGAATGAGCAATGTTCTCCTAGCAAAGTAGATGTCTTCCTCTATTTTTACACTCCTAATTGGTAATTTATTCAAACAGTGACAGTTGTCGTGAAGATGTTACAGAAAAGGATTAGCTTCCAAATTGTATCAGTCAGTCTTTGGGATTACTGGAATTCCACAAGTTATACAAATGTGGAAATGTCATCATTCATGTCAGTGAAGGTGGGAATATTACAAGGGATGCAGAGGTGTGACTGTCTAAGAAGAGAGAGAGGGAAGAAAAAAAACATGTTCATTAACTTTGATTAGCTCCAGGTTTCATAATGGTCTATTAAATCCTGCTATTTTGTTGAGCAGTCAAAGTTAATCCTCACCAAGAGCAGAGAGAGCCACTTCTTTTTATGACTTCATGAGGTATTACCAAATCATGATTTCCTGGACAGAAATATAGTCACTTTTCAATCCATCCATACTAGCCCTGCATTAGTAATCACACTTAAACACAGGAGAAATCCCACTTAAATACAGGAGAAATACTTTTGCAAATCAGTTCAAATGAAGAAAGCTGAAATGGAGGCTGTTACTATTACATCTGTGCAATCTCTGAACCCTCAACAGCAGAGATTGATCTCTATCTTTGAGGGAATGCAAGTAAATCAATCAGCCAGGCAAGCTGCAGATAGCATAGACACCCTCTGATCATCCTTTCATCAATAAAAGAGCAGAACTGTTGGCCAAAATACATCTACCTACACTGGAATGCTAACTTATTATGTGATGAGATAATACAGAATTTACCTTTGATATTTTGTGTTAATTCATTGTGGTACCTTTAACATTTGTTGACTGTGAACATACCAAACAAGCCGTTGGGTAGACGTTGGAACAAGAACTTGTTTGTTTTTTGGTAATCCCAGCTGCTGAAGTTTTTTTTTTCCCCCAAACCCAAGTAATAGCAAGAACAAAACATTAAATTCAGGTAGACTAAAGAGGAGAGGATAAGGATGTAGGTCAGACGAAAAATGGAGAGAAAATAGAAAAAAGTGTAAACAATTTCTTTCCTTGATTGTCATGGACCCTGTGAGATCCTTGGCAAATAATGTGGACAAACTGTAGAGTTGTAGGAAAATGTTGCAGACTCCAACAACTCACCCAAACCTAGTCCAGTCATGGGTAACTGTGGGAGACTTAGACCATGCCTTTTATTGCTATACTTCAGAGATCTCTTGCTTTTTAGCATGACAAATCTTTTGGTTTCTTGGTCTGTGCTAAACAATATTTCTTAGCAGCAATTCCTTGGGCATTTCTCCAAAGGAAGAGATTTGTGGGTTTCCCTGTTCACCTGACTGTGAAGTCTTCACAGTATATTAAATCTCTCACTTACATGTTCCATTCAAAGAATAATCAATTTTAAATCTACACGAAATAGCAGTTGCATTAATACTTATGTAACTAGATATCACAGCAAACTATCTGTAAAAAAAGCAGTGGGCAGGTCATGCTGGCCCTTTTAGTCTGCAAGCCATGCTGAGCTGAAACCCTGCTGGAGCTGGACCTATTCAAGCCTGCCACTCCATTAAGCTTTTACATTATTCTCATTATGAACTGTTAGAAACCAATTAATTAAAGTGATTAAAGTATTTCCTAACTCAAGTGCAGTTAAGAAGATTGAGGTCAATAATGTTAATCTTTTTCAGTAAATATTCTGCTGGTCCCCCTCATATGAAAATGAACAAATATACCCTGATGCATTTATACTGATTGATTGCCAGTCTTAATTGTTGCATCTGAAATAGCTTTAGCTAGACGAGACATACTGTCCTTTACCTCCAGCCAGTGCCTTCAAGTGATGTCACTCATGGATCCCTGATATCAGAACAGCACTAGTGGCTTTGGTAGCTGTAACTCTAGACCCTGCATCACTGAACAAGCACTGACTTTTTACTTGTTTTCAATCCCTCCCCAGTCACTTAACATAGTGAGTTGTACTGACCGCAGCCAGTTTGGTTACTGTTAAAACAAATGCAACATTTTCTACTGCTGCTTCTTCAAAGGCTTTGCATTTAATCCCCTATGCACAATATGAATAGACTTCAGACTACTAAAACTAAATTTACATCAAGCAACTGAGACTTGATGTTTTACTTATTTTACTGTACAGGCTTTTAACAACCAGATTTCTGAGACACAAGATAAAGCTTACGTAATCTGAAAAACCATGACAGTCAATATTTCTGTCAAATCTCTTCATGTCAAATAATGACGACCCAGCTTACAGCCCAAAATGAAAACCATATACCTTGCTTTCAGGCATATTATAGAAGTTTAGAAGGAGTTAGCCCAAAATTCTAATTTGAATTTAGCTTTTAAAATTTGTCTTACAAACAGTCCCTGCTAAACTATACTTTACCCTTGGACTTTTGAAAACTTTGACTGCAGAATGAGAAAACAAACCAATCAACCCCAGCATACAAATACTCACAAAAGACACCCATGTTGCTCTGAAAAACCTCTATTTGAAAAGATAGTTTTCATTTGCAGGTGATAACTTTATTTTTGTCATATTTGCTGAAATTACAACTATTGTTTGACAATATTAAATAAAGGTAATTTGAGAAATGAAGTCGCTCCTTTGGCAGCTAGCAATGCAGTTTACACATTTCCACCTCTCCCTTTGCAGCTTCTTCAATCACAGCCACATGCTCCAGCTCCAGAGGCTCAAGAAGAGAGCCAGCCTTCTTTATAAGTTTGTTCAGTTCCTTTAAGTAACTGGCTCTGATTCTGCTCCCCCAACAGATCACTACAGATGTGATTGCACTTCCCACAACAGATTTAAATAAGTTATTCAGCATCTTTCTATATACGTATGTAGTATATAGTTACATTAGTTACAGTAATGATGTAATCCACAATTTTCTTTTCCTTGCTCAACATGGCTTTCCAGTCTTTGTACAACTTTTGATGTAGTTCTTTCGTTTTACCAGCAGGGAGCGCATTCACACATAGTCAACACTGCTGATTTCTTTCTGCTTTTTTTTCTTCCATGCACTTGTGCAGGTTGGGTCTCTAATTTTGTCGACTAAAACTGGTGAGTGAAATACTGTATTATTAACTTTCTAGCTTAGAATGCTAGTCTATGTCAATTTTTCTTGATAAGTTACTGTATATCATGAATATATACATATATA
>JAOWBL010000017.1:11390859-11404353 GCA_028564865.1 Zenarchopterus dispar | reverse complement strand
ATAAACCCTTGGTCTCTTAAAAACAGTAAAAAATAAATAAGTAAATAAAATTTAAAAAATCACTATTATAAACTTCACAAAACTGTTTAAAAAAGCCTGAAGTTTGTGATCAAACAAATTTTACTGCTGTTGATCTTGCTGAGTTTGACATCACAACCTTTTCCTCTTTAGTTGTAATAAATGAAAGATAATTTATTTCATATCATTAAACAAATAACCTTAATAAATAATGAAATAGATTCACTATTGGCTGGTAACCCAGCAGCTACCAGCTCCTCATTATATGAGTTAATGACTTAAATCCATCAGCATCCTTCAAATATCAATGGTATACATTCCTATTTTGCTATTTTCTTCCATTACACTTTTAACTGTTAATGATTTGGTTGTTAAATTTTAAAGTGTACAAATACATTTCAAACACATTATCCAAATTGCAAGTATTCTGTTTTTCTCACATGCAAAACAAAACAAAACAAAAACATACAAAGAAAAAACATGCAGTAGTAGATGCCTGTCGTACTGAATTTATCACAGACAGATTGACAGACAACTGTCAGGTGGACAACTGTTCCCTTGGAACTTTTTGCAAAAAGAAGCGATTTTCAACAAAAATAAAGTATGGATAGTTGTGTAAAGTCCTGGGACTCTCTCTAGAGTGATTTTACTAAGCCGGAAGTATTTATAGGGCATGTATGACAAAGACAATCCAAACAGTCAAGCATGAAGGAAGATTGACTCTGCTTTAGGGGTACTTTGCTGAATATGCATAATCTTTTGTTCAGATACTGCTACATCCTAAAGAAAAATGTTGCCCTAAATAAATAAGGTTGAAACAAAAAAAAAACAAAAAAAAAAACATAACATATTGATCCCTTCCAACCATCCATTCATCCATCTGACACTTAGCCAGGCTGGGATCACAGGGGCAGCAGCTGCAGCAGCCGAGACCTGTCTCTGCCCCACCACCTCCTCCAGCTCTTCCAGGAGGATTCCCAGACCAGTCAAGAGATACAATCTCTCCATTATGCCCTGGCTTTGTCTTGTAACCTCCACCCAGTTGAAATGCCAGACTTGCATTGTTTATTTCCACACCAGATTTACATGTGGTTATGCCTCATTTATAATAATTATATTTTGGTGATAAAATGTAGTTTTAAAGACCAGTCAGTGACTACGTCACTGCAAGGTCATGACTGTGTGATCTTCTGTTGTTGATCAGTCATGTAACCAGAACAGTAAAATGATTTAAAGAATCCTGATTACAAAACAATGAGTCAACCAATATGAAGATCCCAGGAATCCATCAACTCTGAAAGTCATGTAGTCCAAAAACAGCCTAAAGCCTCGGTCATAATGACCCATACCAACGGCTGCAAACACTCTACAAAGGATTTTTGAACTATTTCCTATGGCCTCGTCAGGGTAGATTTATAAGAATCCAGCATTTGTAACCTGTTCCTAAGTTCGTGGCCTGGTTGATGTCCAAGATTTTCTACAAACAGCCATGTCGGAGGGCCAATGGACAAATATCTTAGGAACAACCTAAGAGAAAAATGCACTATGTTCATGTCAGTATGGCACAAGAACACATTAAGTTGTTCTATGGGGGCCCTTACAGTGTTCATGGGAACGCTGCATAAGGCCGCATGAGGCATACACATGAACCATACCAATGGGTCATACATGCATACCTCGCTCTTATGCGGCCGAGAGGTGCACATATCACAGCCGCAGCTGAATGAAAGGAGTGACTACAACTGGTAAATCTTCTTCATCATGTAGCTGCAGCTGTAGAAGATGCAGCTATGGTCTTCTCGCCATGATGGCCATCCAAAATATTATAAGCATTTCCATGAATATTCCAGCACATAAAACAATCAAGACACAGATGTGTGGAGATGTTGGACAGCTACCACTTATATAGCCTGACAAAATGTGCAAAAAACCCATTGGATGTTCCTACCAACAAGTTGAGATTGCCATGAGTTGCGCATAGGGGTTCCAAACGGTCACAATTTTTGTGAGATGGCCATAAGTTGATAGGTTCTGAAGCACCATTTTGGGGATCATATAAACTCTAAGGCCAGAGTGCGACAGAAAATCACAGAAAAATTCTCAAGTATGCGTCAGGTTGCTCTTGCAAATTGAACAGCAGCCATACCAAGTTCCTAAACGGGCTGTAGGAAACTATGCGCCCCACCCCCACTAAGTCTTTCAATTGTGGATTTTCATTAACCTCTCATGATCTGTTTAACAAGGTTTTAGTTGGTATGTTTTAATTAAATGTAATAATATGTCCAACATACAATTGTCATACAGTTTGTCATACTGTCTGTTTTTGATCTGGTTAATTTTTTAGTTTTCATTCTATCACTGCATGTAAAGTTTAAGTTTTCATTATGTCCCAAATAGATAATATTTTTAAGTTTATTGTGAAATGCTCACTAATTTTGAAACTTGCCAAAGTGTCTGATTTAGTAAAGATAACCTTTGGGATGAAAAGTCTCACTGTGAAAATATTCATTAAAGGGGAATAAAGGATAAAGACGGTGAACAGAACCAAATAAAGTTTTAACTTGAGAGCTATTAGACATTTAATTAAGCTAAATAAATTGACTGCTGTCGCTGAAGTGTACCATTTGCAGAGGACCAGTGGGCAGCATAAATACTGGGTTGTTTTTTTCATTGATTACCATTTGGTCCCTGCAACTGGAACAAAACCCGATACAGATCTGTCACTTTGTGTTTCTCTCCCGATTTAGGTTGCTGCTCTGTAGGACGGAGGGAAAACAAGACTGGCAGCCGCATGGAACACATCAAAAGCAAAAGTTTAGCTACACATGAGCTTTCTGTCCATATGCATTTTTTAAAAATAAGATACAAATATAACAATTCATGGTAGCTGTGAAACTTAGACTTCTGGAGGCTACTACTATTACACATTTAAATTAGAAAACATTAACAAATGCAAAATTACTACAAACAGTAAAGTGATTAATTATGTCCATGATTAGAAAGTAGAACCAGCGTTCTGATAATTTTGTTATGGTAATCACTCAGGTAGAGGGTTAATGTCTTAATGACTCTCAGGCGGTGATTACAGAGGACATGTTTCGTCTTGGTACCTGGGAACAAGCCGGAAATATCTTATCATCTTAAAATGAAACCAAACAATTTAGTCTGCAAATATGTTTCTTGGCTGTTAGATATTAGGAGCAGAGTGCCTTCTGCTACAACCCAATAACTACAACCCTACAAGGGATGTTATTCCGATTTGAAAAATTGGAATTGACGATCAGATTTCTTTGTCATTTAAGCCTTGAATATTAATAGTTATGAAAAAGAGAAAAATATATTGAGAAATAATCAGATGTGAGATATATCACATGCGCCCGGGTAGCATGACTGTAATCATAAGTTCAGTCTTACTGCAAACACATTTTAAGGTGTATAACTGTATTGCTTGCCACATTTTGATTTCAAAATTCATCGTATGTTCTCTTCTGAGGACCTCTTCCTCGTTAGTCGAGTCCTTGCATTAAGTGCAGAACATGATCTTGTATTGTCTTTTCAAAAGTAGATGGATCTCTCCGGAAAAGGCGCCTTCTTGAAAGCAGCAAATGTTACTCGAAACTATCAATGTACTTTTCTGTCTTAACAGTGCCACCATATTGCCAAGGGTACTGAATCAAATACAAATTCAACCCAGCCAATCAAATACCATCACAGAGCTTTTGAACTCTACAAAAGCACTGAGCTGCTGGACTCCTTATAGTCTGTGATAGCAATCTCTGTGGTGTTTTCTTGGCTTTGGTCCAGAGCTCACAAAAAAAAAAAAAAAATCCTCCAGAAAGCATCCACTTTACTATTTTGGCAAAAGATGTTTTCACTGTATAATGGTCTATCAGATGTCTCTGGGTCCAGAGATATCTGGAGACTGCTTCTACACAGGTTTTTTTTTCTCTCACTCTTGTACATAAACTTTTAAGTAGTATTTCTGGATGGTCAATATTGCGGTGCTTAACATAGGTTTCCCAGATGTGCTCCATTACCTATACAATCATATCAGCTATTGTTAAATCACAGTTCAAAAAAGTGCCCAACACAATATTACTACTTAATAAATAAACAGCAATATATATCCAAAAAATGTCAAAATCCCATGTCATGGTTACACTCTATATCTCATGGAAAAAACACCACTTTTAGTGATGATTATGATGCAATGTGTCATCCAGGTTTAGGATCTTAAAGAAACAAATTAATATGGGACCATATGGACTTGGTTCAGTGACAACTTTTGAATAATGATTAATGTTAGAATTTATAATGACCAATAGAAAATCAGCTGTTTTCAGCATCAGAAATTGGGGAGTCTATAAGATTTAAGTCTGTAAGATTTAAGAAACGCTGAATTTGTCTCAGGAACCCTTGAGAAAGAACTTTATCTTCCCTAGCGTGATCTGAGTATCATTTCATTGATCCATTTATTGTGGGTAGGTGGTGAAGTGTGGGTCCATTTCAGGAGGATGAGCCTTTGTGCAAATAGGGAGGAGAATGTGATTATATGTTGTGAGGATGCAGGCATGTTACATGGTGGAGAGATGCTGAACAGGGCTACTAGTTCCTCAGAATGTATGGTTTGATCTATCACGGCAGTGATTGTCTCAAATATTGTAGACCAATACACTCATAGATGTGGACACTACAGAAACACATGGAGATGGTAAGCAGGGGATCCTTTTCATCTGTTGCATTTGCCTTAATTGTCAGGCCTAGTGTTGGTGAGGTGAACTCTGCAACATTTTACACTGCAGCAGACCATGTCTTGCTCATATAGAAGAGGTGTGTGTGGGATCACTCATCTGGGAGTGTTTGCTCCCAGATGAGCGTTTGGAAGGTTACATTTGGCCGGTAACCCTGCAAAGGAGGGGAATTCACGTCACTACATAAATCTTTGACAAAATGGTGAGCTCTTTCAGATCCAAATCCAAAGACTGAATCTGAAAGGGAAGGAAAAAATTGGTGGTTCTGGTAAACTGGAGAGAGGTTAGGCCAAAGCCCTTTCTGAATTGGGCCCAAATCATCAGTGTATTTTTAACAACTGATTTGAATTTATTTGCTTAACAGTAATGGGCAGTTCAGAGCAGACCACTGACCAGAGGGAGAAGCATGAGGAGGAGGTGTCAAGCCAGACCCTTTATAACAAGAATTAGGGAGCCTCACACCACTCTTTGGTCATGGAAGATGAAATGTTGATTGACTCTCGCACCCATTTATTGCACTACAAAAAAGAGCTTCTTAATTGATGAAGTTTAGAAAAAATAATTTGCATATTAGAACTCAAATGTGTTGGAATAAATGGGGGGGGGGTGCCATTGTTATCAAGTCGGTGTACCTCATTAAGGAGAGAGGGAGGAAAGATCAGATTTACACTATTCATACAAAGGGTTAAAATTTTTGGGAAAATAATTCAGAAAATGAGTTTACCACTCATATGAACAAGATATTTGAAACCCTCCATGGCCTTTTTAAACAGAAAGGAATCCTGGGAGACCGTCCTGGCAGCAGAGTTGATGGGAATATAGACACTCCTGCTGTGACTAATTTTATAGCCAGAGTATTTCCCGAATTTCTCCAATATAGTTAGAATTGCTCATACGGTATCAACAGGGCTGAAGATATACAGAAAGACATCATCATCACAGAAAGATGGTCTGTGGGTCACTCCATAATGCACCCTCAGACCTGTCCTCCTCATGCAGCCATATAGCTCAGCTCTAATTGTAAAAAGTAGGAGCAGCAGGGGGCAACCCTGTCAAGTACCCCTATACAGCTGAAATGTGTAGTTGACCTTTACTATAAGCATCATTGAACACCCTCACCAGAATCGGGGCAAGGAAAGTTTATTATGCCTTATAAAATTCAATAGTATAACTGTCAGATCCTGGTGACTTGCAACTTTATAGAGACTTTATTGCTTCTTGGACTTCAGCAGCTCTTACTGGTGCGCTTAAGCTAGGGGACAGTGCACCATCAACTTGTGGGTATTTTAACAGATCAAAAGGATTGTTATCTTCCCATTTGGCTGAGTTGGTTTCAGACTTGTATAATTTAGAAGAATAACTGAGGGAGATGATGCTGTTGCTAATTTCAGTGGGTTGAGTTGTGATTACAACCAAGGGTGTTGTGAGTATGAGTCTGGAGGCTGTGGCTGCTCGCACTTGATAGGTAGGCAGTTTACTAGCTTTATCGCCTTGTTCAAAAAATGTTTAAGTATATATTAAGAAAGGGGACAGAACAGTGTACTCCAATTACAGAGGAATCACATTCCTCAGCCTTCCTGGTAAGGCCTATTCAGGGGTACTGGAGAAGAGGGTTTGCTGGATAGTCGAATCTTGAATTCAAGAGGAACAGTGTGGTTTTCATTCTGGCCGTGGTACAGTGTACCAGCTCTGTACCTCTGGGTCCTGGAGGGGACATGGAGCTTTCCCAACCAGTCTACATGTGTTTTGTGGAGTTGGAGAAGGCTTTCAACCTTGTCCCTGCTGTGAGCAGTTTTCCAGGAGCATGGGGTGCCGCAATCCTTTATATAGGGTGTCTGGTCCCTCTACATCCAGTGTCAGAATTTGGTCCACATTGTTGGCTGTAAGTCGGACTCATTTTCCATGGGGTTGGACTCCACCAAGGCTATCCTTTGTCACCAATTCTGTTCATTAGTTTTATGGACAGATGGGGCAGAAGACAGATGGACAGAAGGACAGACACTGCTCCTTGGCTGTACCCATTTTTCTTGGTACACCCAAGGAGCAGAGGAGGTCCAGTTTGGTAACCTCAGAATCAGGTCTCTGCTTTTTGTAGATGATGTGGTTCTGTTGGCTTTATCAGGCCAGGACCTTCAACACTCAATGGAGTGATTTGCAGCTGAATGAGAAGCGGCTGGAATGAGAATCAGCACCTCTGAATCAGAGACTATAGTCCTCAGTTGGAAAAGGGTGGAGTGCCCTCTCTGGGTCTGAAATCAGATACTGCCCCAAGTGAAGGAGCTTAAATATCTCAGGGTCTTGCTCACAAGCAAGGGAATAACGGAGTGGGAGACCGATAGGTGGATCAGTATGGAAGGAGTGTATAGTAATTGCTTCTCAATTTTGCCTGTTTGTAATAAATCTGCAGCCGCTTTTTGTATAGCATGATGAAAGGACTGAGGGAATACTGGACATCTAGATTTGAGATCACATCCTCTATAGCCTTTAGACTGAGACGGTCTGTCCTCTTGAAGTGAGAAACAAAGGAAATGATTTGACCATGTATTCAGGCCTTAAATGCCTTCCAGTAGATGCTGCTGCAACTGTCGGTGGTATCATTCTTTTTGAAGAACTGAATATGTGTAGAGTAAATTTTGGCTTCAATAATAAGTGTGAGTTAAATCTCCAGCATTTTGAGGGCATCTACCTATGGAGGAAGTTTATGTTTAAGGAAGTAGGTGCAGGATTGGAGATTACTATGCTATTATATTTGCTCAAACATGTGCTGTGTAGAAGTCTGTTATCAATAAGAAAGAAATCAGTTGGTGTGTAAGTGTGACATAGGTGTAAGAAAGAATAAAATACTTTTGTAGAGAGGAATTTCGACCTCAAGAATCCAATAAGCCAAGCTACTCTGCGTGGAACTTTAGAGGCATAGCTGCTTTGGTTATGGTTGATTAGTTGGGGCCCTCCCCTCCAAATACTCACAGTTGTGTAGGAGTACATTAACATCAATCCAATTGAGTACATTAAACTTCTGTATTCTGTATCACCTAGATACAAACCAGTTATCCTAATCCAGTTACTTCTTTGCTCCCAGTTGGAGAAAGATACCCCACCCTTCCTTGACAGTGATTAATGTATCACACAAATAAAATGACATGCCTTGCTTGTGTATTAAGTTGTGCTTATCTGGCTATAGAGCAAGAAAGGCATCTGAGGTGTCAGCATATGGAGCATTTGCAGAATACAAGGAACAATAGCCCCTTGTACATCAGCCAAAAATCTGCATTTGACATGCGGATCTACCATGTTGCCTGTCCTTTTTTGCATTGATTGACGAGGGGTCATATGTTGAGTTGGCCCTGCGAATGACTCACCCCTGAGGATACACTTAATCATGGGTCAGGACCAATATAAACAGAACTGTAGTGGGTCTTTTGTGGGATTTGTTGATGATAAGATGAGGATGCCCACGAGCTCCTCATCTTGAGAGCTGTATTTGCCATAAATCGACAGATTACAGAACTGTAATCTGCAAGTGACTACTAAAATGACATACAGCAGCTTTACAAAACATGAAACTCGGGACATTAACAAACTAAAGAATCTCAGAAGGAAGTTGTGTTCAACAAACACAACAGCAGCAGTTTCAGAGGGCTGGTCATATTTGTGCCACACAATTTGGGGGAAGTCACTACGCATATCCTGTTGTTAGTCAGCATGGGCCACCCGCTCCATCTCCTGCATCAGCCAGCTTTTCTAATGTTGGTGAAGCCAGAGAGGGCAACCAAACTGACAGCGGGCATTCATGTACCACCCAGTAACACCTCCCGACTCGGTCCCCCATCAACTGACCTTGTAAATCCAGGCAATGTCTCTCATTCATGATTTGCCAGCCAAGGTGTATGACTGTAGTTGTTGCCCTGACCCTGATGCAAACCCCTACCATTGGCAAGATTCAAACCTGCATCTCCCGTACCAAAGGCAGTAACATTGCTACTGCACTATCCAACCAAAGAGCACAGAGCCTGAGGGGCAACCAGATGGAGACCAATAAACTTATGATGGCTAGTCCTAGGAACAGCAAAAATAATGCACAGAAAATTCAAGCTGCCAGACCTCTACTAGAGGACCCGAGCTTGAAAAGGGCAACTGCCCACAGAGGAATGGGCAAGAGTAGAGGTGTTGCCTACTTTGGTTTTGACTTATTTTTAATAAATGAAATTTTTGGGATTTTTAAAAATTAGAAATTTTTAGAATCCAGAATTCATGTGGCTTTTTGCCTTCACATGAGCGTTGAGCCTGCAGGTGTGATGCCAAGTTCTGCGTGCCTCCCAGGAAATGCATCCCTCATCACAGGAACATGCAGAGCTAAAATGGGAAGTAGTATTGGAGGTAGTATTGTATTTACTGAGTCCAATTTAATAAGAAAATTGAAGTGATGATTGAGGTCATCTTCCTCATCTGCATCTTTTTAAATCAGTCCAGCATCTGACCTCTTGAGATTTTGTACTCTTCCTCTTTCACACACTGCTGCTAACATCTTAATTTACTTCTGCTGGACAGGTTTACGTCTCTTCAGTATTTTCGAAGAGGATTATACACTATGCTTATTTTATTCTCCTCCTGTGGAAATATTTCAGCTTGTGGGAAAAAGTAAAAAATCTTATTTAATTCACTTTGGTTGTGACATAGGGATGTGTGCTCACCCAGGAAAAAAGAGCACTCACAGGTGAAAACCTCTATTTTTGACATTCATTTTCCTTTTCTGTATTTACACACAGGCCACATCAAAGAGAAAAGCTTCCACAATTGAAGTCATTACACAGGGGTCACAGCCACTGACTTCCAACCATGACAGGAAGTCTATCTCATCATTCCTTTTATACAGCTGCATGCCGCCCAGGCTTTCTGCCGATGCATTCAGGCGGCAAGTGACTTCTTCAGCCAAGCATTTATAAGGTGAAGTACCTGACTGCTCTCCCACAGGCAAGCCACGACTGAGCAACTTTCCAAGTTCTCCAGAAACAACGGCACTGAGAAGGGGGGGGAGCATGGATGGGGCAGACTCACCTCTTCTGTCTAATCACAAAGAGATGCTGCTGCTAAAGTGATGAGCGAGCATTCCTCGCTCATTATTTTTTCAGCCTGATACAGGTTGTCACTTTGGCTCTGCACAGTCAAAAATAAAATTCTAGACTTTTCCCTCCTGACATTAGTTTGAGCCAACAGTAGACATCTTTATTAGCCTGCCAGGGGTTGCTTTGCCGCAGGCAGTGTTCCTAGTTTTGACAGCAGAATGACGTCTTTGTTCATTTTTCTGGATTGGAAAAATGGGGGAAAAAAGATGCAATCAGTACTAGTGGGCAAAAGCTGTAAAAATTCAAAATGACAAATTAATTGTCTTAGATTGAACTGGAAATGTGACATAGAGGCTTTTGAACCAACAGAACACAAAGTGTTAATTTATTTTGTGCACATTCACCTACCACTTTTGTTTAATTATGACTTTTTCTTGATATTCTATTACTATTACATGGAAATTTCAGAAAACTGCTGTTATTAAGATTGAAAGCAGAGAATGCCAGATTTGGTTCATCCAGAGTTCATCCAATGTTACTCCCTTCACCTGAAATATGTAGTAAAATTCTTCTACTCGCAGTTGTTAAACTCCATCTAGAGGCAGCCACAACAAGCAAAAAGGACCTTTTCGTCAGACAGCGCCACCTGAAATCTTTATTTTGAGAATATTCTTCAAGAGCCAGCCTTTGTCCAACACTATTCACAGCATGGCAACCAACCTGCACACCAAAATAAACATATGTAAGACACAGAGAGGCAGTCTCGGAGGTGGACAGTCATGAAGGAAGGATTTTATCGAACTGTCAAACTGTCACCCATGGGTTCAGATAATGGAGCAGTGTACCATGGGTCATAAACCAGTTACACTTAAATGTCAGATTTTAACTTGGTGTTTACCAAGGTCATTATAAGTATGTCAATTAGTTATACAAAATACAGAAGATTATAATCTAATTAGTTTGAAGTTTGAAATGTATTTATTTAAAAAATTGATGAACATTTTAGCAATGTAAATATATAACATTTTTGCCCAAGGACTGATTTTCACCTTTTTTCCCTTGGACAGGTTGAAGGTAATAAATAAAAATCAATTAGATCAATAAAACAAAACAAACTAAAACAACTGTGACAATGACAATGACTTACAGGTTACAGATTGTACAGATTTTTGAAAGCACTTTTCATTTTCCAGCAACTATATTTTTTAAATGTTTGGTAAATGAGATAAGAATGAAGAGTTCACATGCATTCCAGTTCTTCCTGAGAAGAATATGAACAGTGTTTCCTCTGTATCCTTAAAAATCAGAGGCTTGTAGCAACAGCAGACATACAACAGAACAAATATTCAGAGCTCATTACTACATTGACCAGAGGTCAGTGTGCTACAACCCTGAGTTCATCAGGTGAGGACTCAAAAGCTAACAAAAGTGGTAGTGAGATGACAAAGTCGGTGAGATTCCCCAGTTTAGAGAAACCCATGTTAAGTTTTTGGAAACAGTTTGATAGTTTTCTGTCCACTTTTTAATGTTTTAAATCTGTTTAAAAGTTCATCCAGTTGCTTCATTTTATTGCCAAAGTCAGAGTATGTCAGGACTGTAGCCTTGGCCCATGGAGCATCTGCTCAACCAGGTGAGCTAATAGGAACACCAGGTACATGATTTTTGCAGGTAAGATGGTAGCCCAACTTCTGAAGTACGGCTCATAGCAAAACCTCTCTTTGTAGTTAAATATGTTTTCTATTTTATTTTTTCTTAACACATTTGGATTTTGTACTATATGACTACGAATTTATTTTTCAAGGATAACTATGTTGACTTCTTTTTTTTGCTTTGAATACAGGTAAAATCTTGAAAAAAGAAGGAAAAACCCAGGTGGTTCTAGTCTTTTTCAATCACTTAAACATGTCCTATCATCAGTGCAAAGTATGCAAAACTCTGTTCTTCTTAATAGCTTTGAAGTGGCATTTAATCCTTTCTGCACATCAGGAAGCTTATGGGGATTCTGTGCTGGGTCCCCTGACAGCTAAAAAAAAAAAAAAAAAATTAATTAGCATTGCTTGCAGTTTAGGTCACCAACACAGACATCCATCTGAGACTATTCAATCTATTTGAGACTATCAATATTTAATTAAATGGGTTTTGCTTTACAACTTTTCTCACCACAGAACACAATTCCCTGTAAAACCTTTTATTTAGCATCCAAATTGATCAGTGCAAAGCACTTAATAAGAAGCACCTGTCAAAGCAAATACTCAATAAATCCCAAAAGCATTAGTTTTAGCTTAAGTCCCGGAAGTATTAGTTTATCTTAAGAGCCTTTAACATTGTACACAAAAGCTTAAGAGCAATAGGATGGAGGTCACCTTCACTGAAACATGTGGCACCTTAAAAAGCTGCAACATTTGCAGATGCGAAGAACGTATGACCTCACTCAATGGCACATTCGTAAAATACATGGAACTTTTATAACTTCATTTAAGTTCCTACCTGTCTAGAGTCCATGCATTTAACACCTATTCTCACAATTACTCTCCATTCAGCACAACTGTCATAGTAAAGTGAACTTCCAGCAAGTTGGAAGTGAAGAAAAACAAAATGATAATTTCAGGTAACCAATCATCACAGATTAAAAAAGAACTGGTGAGTAGAAAAACACAGATCTTGGTGTAACAGCCACTTCAGCTAAAACAAAGCGAAGTAGTTATCCTAGCAGGGCCACAAGGCTTAAAAACTGTCTGGAAAGAAAGTCTGAAAACATTTCATCAACCTTTATTTCTCGCAGTGGTTGTCATTTTTCACATGGTAAATGTCACAGTAAAAAAGGGTGTAATTTATTTACTTTTTATTGGAAAAGACAAGTAATATCTCAACAGACTGGATTAAATTAAAAAATAAGAATAACTAAAGGGGGAGTAAGGGAATAGAGTGTTACAAGTTTTGTGTGAGTTTAAGATTTTCTACTTAATTTGGATTGTTTGTGCAGTCTTTTTCTTCATTTACTTGTGAAATATATTTGATGTGAAAAATAAAGAAAATGTATTTATAAAGAAGAAAATGAAAAAGTAAAAAGTCTTTTGGCCAAGATTACAGGAGTTAATAAATGGGTAAATTTATTTATCTATTTTTGCTTTCCAGATGAATTATTGAATCAAGAGTTAAGGCACTTTTTGAGTTCTGGCAAATATAAAAAATTTCTTTCTTAAATTAGTAAACCTGACTCATTTAGGAAGCAACTAATTATGCAAATAATCTCAGACAGCATTAACAAAGTGCAATAATAAATAAAAGTTGTATTTTCAATCCCTTTATCACTAAACAAGCAATAATTGTGGTCAAAACCAAATCAAATTCTAAAGAATTCAATTATATCTCAGTGAGAACAATAAAGTGGACTTCAATTCAAGACATCTTACACAATCAGAAACATGCAAAAATACAAGTTTTTTATGAAAATGGAAATAATTATTTCTTAAAGCTTTCCTGAATTGTAAAATGTAAAATATTGCATGCTTAAAACAACAAGAGTTGACCAACGCTTGAACGCTAGAACTACGCAATGTCCACATAAATGCTAAACTAGCCATCTGTGGTAGTAGGCCCCATGTGTCTGCCGGTGGCCTATGGCGTTCGACCTGCCCCTTTAAGAGGAGGGTCCCTCACCT
>JAOWBL010000017.1:11380427-11390759 GCA_028564865.1 Zenarchopterus dispar | reverse complement strand
ATATATATACAGTACTCAACTAGTTTGAATTTTACTTGAAGGGAGTACTTTGGTAACTTTACATCTGAATCAACAAAAATTACACATGGAGTTCCCCAAGGTTCTATCCTAGGAACCCTCCCTTTCAACATCTACATGCTTCCACTAACTCAGATAATAATAAACAATAAGATAAATTGCCATAACTATGCACATGACACATAACTTTACATTACAATGTCACCAGGTGACAATGAGACCGTGCGTTGAGTAGATGCATAGATCAAATCAACGAATAGATGTGCCATAATTTCCTTCAGTTGAACAAAAACAGAACTGAGGGATAGTTGTTGTAGTTGTTTTTGGACCAAAAGAAGAGCTTTTAAGAGTCAGCACACAGCTTCAGTTATTACACCTACAAACCACTGATAAGGCCTGAAATCTGGGTGTAGTCATGGACTCCAACTCAATCTTCTATGAATTGATGATCAAAGGACTTCTGTCCCAGCAGGATGTTGAAAAACTCATTCATGCAATAATCAAACTGATTATTGCAACAGTGACTTCACAGGTCTGCGTAAAAAGTCAATCAGACAGTTACAGCTGATCCAGAATGCTGCCGCCTGAGTTCTCACTAGAATTAAGAAAGTGGACCACATCACTCCAGTTCAGAGGTCCTTACGCTGGCTCCCTGTATGTGAGAGAACAGACTTCTGTTAGTTTCTAAATCACTGGATGGTTTAGGATCAAAACACAATAAGAAACTTGTTGTTGCCATATCAACCATCCAGACCTCTCAGGTCTTCTGATTCAGGTCTGCTCTGTGTCCCCAGAATCAGAACAAAACATGGAGAAGCAGTGCTCAGCTTTTATGCTCCACAGATGTGGAACAAACTTCCAGAAAACTGCAGGAATACTGTTTCCTTTACATCAAGGTTAAAAACTCATTTGTTTAATGCTGACTTTGACTGAATTACTTGAACCATTCAGAATTTTTATCCATCGATTTTTCTATACC
Organism: Zenarchopterus dispar; assembly: GCA_028564865.1. Lineage (NCBI taxonomy): Eukaryota > Metazoa > Chordata > Actinopteri > Beloniformes > Zenarchopteridae > Zenarchopterus > Zenarchopterus dispar. Next base: position 11,389,762 of record JAOWBL010000017.1, on the reverse strand, counting down.
CGCTGAATCCATCTACTGGGTGACGGTGGTCTGCTGGAGCCAATCCCACCCCATTTCAGGCGAGAGGCAGGGATACACGCTGGACAGGTCGTCAGTCCATCGCAGGGCCCCATTCTGAATTTAAATTTTTAAAAATGCCTATTTCAGTACCGTAACTCTGAGTTAAGTCTAACTTTTCTTCATTATGCCATTGCACTGTAACTCAATTTTTTTCTTATTATTTTTTATGTTGTATTGGTGTTAACCACCTTGAATTGCTTTGTTGCTGATATTTGCTACACAAATAAACTTGCCTTGCCCTGCTCTGCCTTATTCTTGTGGTTCATAGTTCAAGGAGAATAGTTTAGGGTAAGGGAGGTCCTGGGTTCAATTCCAGGAAAGACAAGAACAGGTATAATCCCTAAAATCTATTATTCTTCTACAAAAATATTCCTCTTCTTTCAGTACTCTTTTAATGATTTCATGTAAACACAAAGTAAAAAGAAAAACAAACAATATTCCAACTCTATGGGCAACATAAAGTTGCCCATAAATAATAATGTTACAATAATAATGTTACTGAAATAATCTCTGATTAAGCACTATTAACATTTTTTGTCTTAATGCACAGAAAAGCTTATAGTGTTTGATGTAAAATGTTTGAAGATTTATCTGGAAAATTGATGAGTAAAAATGCCTGCTGCTTCTACTTTTACAGTATTTAAGTCCTGATGCTAGTGGCAAGTCATCATATAGGCCACAGATTCCAAAAATGAATCAAAACCCACAATTTGAACTGCCATACTTTTTCATAGATTAAAAAATGCAATAACAAATACTAAAAATAAAAAGTTCAATATTTAATACACACATAAACACACACAGATAGAGTATTTATAATAACAAAAGTGAAAAAATCATGGTAGCCATCATAGACAAAAAAAATTCTATGGAAAAGGACACCTGATAATATCACATCATGGTGCTTAGTGGAGCTTTTGTGAGCTTTGCTCCTGTGGGACAACCCTATTGCTGAGCCTGCCCCTTGCCAGCTAGCATTGTGGGCTGATTGACTGTGGGTCCCAGAAGCATCCTGAAATCCACAGTGGCTCCCAAGCCACTTTGGAGGAGCTGCAGAAAAGCTGAATACTTACAAAAAAAACTCCTATTTCAAATGGCATTTCAGTGACAACAACAGACACGAGCACTGCATTTAGCCAACACACGGTTAGGACAAACTGACTACTGGCTGCCTAATGGCTGTTAGCACAATTAGCTGCACAACAAAACATATTTTCTCTTAAATATGCATGACTATCCTCTGTTATGTCTTTGCTCACACCTCCAGTGCTATGTTTAGAACTCAAGACAATGCTAAGTGCTATATAGAAAAAATGATGATAGCTCGCCTTTGGCTAAGCCCATCATCAATCAAAAGACCATGCCCCTAATTATACATAAATTTGTTGCTTTCAATAATTTTACCTAATGTGGTACAAAAAGATCTCCAGTCTGCAGTTGTCTTGGATGTGAAATTTAGCTATAAAGACTAAAACAGTGTTTGAACCAGGTTGTAACTATGTGTGTTTCTGCAGCAAAGTTGGAGATTTTAACATGGGGGCCGATGTAAACTGGTTCACTTTTTTTTTTAAAGCCAACCCTTAGAGGTCAGTGAATGAACTGAAAATGTTCTTACTTCTGGCTGAGCATCCTCTTCACAACGCAGTGATTCAGCAACAAGTGTCTTCAGCCAGAAGCTTCTTCAGATCGACTAAACACAGACTTCAACTGGAGACCCTTTCTGCCCACAACAATAAACCTCTACAATGACTCCTTGAAGAATAACTATTGCAACAATTAATTTCTCTTTAGGGATTGATTCAAAAGTATTTTTAAATGGAATTTAAAATACTTTTACTTAGAGATTTTGTTTTTCTTGTTTTAGAAGGCAATGACACGTGCAAATAAAAAACACAAATTACCTCGACAACATATTCTTCCTTCATTTTGGCCATAAAGCTTTCTTTTTTTTCTATTATTACAAAACCAAGCAAAACATTTTTAAACCCCACGTGAGAAATGTCATTTGTTTTAGTATAAATTAACATTAACTGGATTCCAGGCCAAATATTAATTTGGACAGACAGAATTTTTTTCTTAATTTTTTGTAAATTTCTTTGGGGTTGTGGTTTCTGTATGTGTGTGTGTGTGTATGTATGGATATATATATATAATGTGGCTCTGTTATATCGCCAATCTTTAAAATGGCTAGAATACAATCTAAGTTTGAGTGTTCAGGGGACAAGATTGCCATGTGCACACACTTCCTGGTGGAGCTGCTATGCTTCTGCGGAGAATAACAGTTCTAGCAAACCAGCTAATTGAGTTGTAAAAAAAAGTTATGTCTGGTTGTCCAGGGGATTAGGAGAGATGTTTTCCTCGGTGTTGTCCTCATAAATCGTAGAAGATATCCCCATGTCCACAAAGCCGGCACTGGTGACAACATCAACGACGAACGGTTAGATTGTTTGAGCCAAGATGTCCCGGTAGTTAGCGTTAGCAGCAAGGCCAGGCTAGATAACCCACACTGCGGGCCTTCACAAACTACTCCGGTTTTTACCTGACTGTACTGTGGTGAACGCGAAACTGGTCTTCCGTGATTTACTTCTATGCCATTGAGCCCGTAATTTTTACTTTGCCTACGCAAAAAGTAAATTTTGAGCTCTTCGGTCTTCGCGATATAGTTTATTTTCAGTGCAGCTAATGTTAGCCTGTTGGTTTGTTGCATTGCCGACAGGAGGAAACGATATAAATGTGTTTGATAGGTCGAGAAACCATGGAATAAGAACATGGTTGAGTTCTTTATTATGCTAATTAGCCATGCAATTTGGCATTGACTTTAACAATTTTGAAATTATATTTTTACAATGCTACATCCTTGTACTGCGTTGCAAAAATTAACCATCATCGAAAACATATTACGGCTTTTTTTAAAAAAGAGAAAACGGCTAATACCAATTTTTTAAGTCGTAATGAAATATCTGTGAGATGTCTTGTGTATTCCCCAGATGTAGTGAAAAAGCACCGCGTTAAAGCATGTTTTTAAAGGTGTGTTTCAGGTGGAGTTAGCTTCTTCACCACCTTCCTCTGAAGGGTGTGCCTCTTTTGAAATCAGTGTTACAGAGTTGCGCTACATATTTCTCAGGCTATGCCCACACTAGCCCATATGTTTTTCAAAATCATGTTTAAAAGCAAACCTCATCAACATCTACACTACTGTTTCAGCTCTGTGTTGGAAAAACTCTCCATCCACATTACACCACTGTAAACGTATATAACGTGACCATCATAGCTCACTGGCCAAGTGTGCATGAATGAAAACAGGCAGAATAATCAGAAATAATCTTTGCTGCACATTTCAAGAAAAGGCCTTCCTCATTTGCACGAATTTTTTAAATGGCACACATTTCTTAATGTTAAGATATAAATTTCAGCTTAAATTTCAAGGACTGTTTGATTACTTATAGAAAGTGTTGCCTCATTGTCTCTTGTCCCTACTGTCTGTAAAAAACCAGCCAACCAGTAACTTGGGACTCCCATCCCAGTCATCTCTTCCAATATCTCTTATTCCTTTATGACACTAGTATGTCACACATCAGTAATCCTGAAACTAGCTCACGGAGCTACAGTAGATATCTACAGCTTCCCTGCACGCTACAAAAGTGTGGGCCTGTCACAGAGGAAAAATTCATTTGTGGTGAAGGAATCATGGCTGTTTTTCTACTTTTATATTGTCAATGTTTTGATTCAGTGATTGTCATATGTTTTAGGTGTGATGAATCAGACAAAGAGTAACCCAGTAGAACAAACCATGAAGCAAATTTGGGAAACTAAGTTATTGTTTCCAAATGGTTATGATTTTTGTCAGCTTTTTGAAGTGGGGTTTGCAACAGATTGCAAATTTTTCTGTTTTTAAGTGCTGAAACTGCTGAAATAGTGTGGTTATCATGAATAATCTGAAATGTTTGACAGTTTCAATTGAAAATGTACTTGTTTGAACATAGTCTTAGATACAGAAAATATAGCATGATGTAAATTCAGATAGAAACAAAGATGGGGATATTAAATAATTCTTCTTTGATTTGGGTGTATGCTGTCACAGTGCACTCCAAATTTGAACCGCTCACCGCTGAATAACATATTTTCAGACTTTGGTGTCCTCAGAACGAATAACGTGTTTTTACTATGTTCTTAATATGTCCCTTTTTAACACACTGGCATTCTCTCGATCTGTAATTTTCTTTTTTTCAGGAAGTTACTAGCTGTCTTTAGCTAGTAATGTCTCTAACATTACCATCCTCCGACATGCTGGAAACACCACCTGGATATCCATTTGAAGAAATCAATTATGATGATATTGAAGTTGAAGAGGTTGGTGGTGATAGTTTTTAATCTTCTGTCCACATAACACAAAGCTTAGTTAATGTGGTAATTAAGATTATAGTGACTAGTAATGTTATTTTTAATTGTATGTTTTCAGGTGGTTGGCAGAGGAGCATTTGGGGTTGTCTGCAAAGCCAAATGGAAAGGCAAAGATGTTGCAATCAAGACCATTGAAAGTGAATCAGAGAGAAAAGCCTTTATTGTTGAGGTATTGCCACCCTCAAATAAAGTAAATAAAGTTCTTCCCATGGCTGTATCACACTCAGTGGTCACACTTGGCCAGTATATTAAGTTACAGTCTTTTATCAAGTATCAGTGATGGTTTTTAGTGTTTTCAGAGTGAATAAAAGAATGCATGTTGATGAAGTTGTGTCATTTTTCCTTTTTATCGTCAGCTCCGACAGCTTTCTCGTGTGAACCACCCCAATATTGTGAAGCTATATGGCTCTTGCAATAATCCAGTAAGTAAACCACTATTTCTTTCTTTCTTTAAATGAATATGCTGTGTGAAATTTCCTTGTAGCTGACTCTACGAGGATTTTTCTTTTGTTAATCTTGTCTTTCCCATTCAGGTCTGCCTTGTGATGGAGTATGCAGAAGGCGGATCATTGTACAATGGTGAGTCTACATGTTGTACTAGAGAACAGTGCTTCAGATTATGGCTTATGTTCTGCTCTACTAGTGGTTAATCCGGCACCTACCTTCCCACAGACATGAGAAGCAGCCCTGTTAAGTTAAACCTCCAGCTGTTTGCATGATCATCCACTTGTCTAATTCCTTCACATATTTGTCATGGCACAGTGACATCCAGTATATGTAGTTGCATGCAAAGGATATTTAAATTGAGCTTGGGAATATGAGCTATTACATACAACAATAACGTTCTTATGTGTTTTTTGCAAAAATAAAATGAAATAAAACAAGAAGAAACGATAGAGCTTAAGACAGTTACAATATTTATTCTGTCACATCTTAAAGCTCACATAAATAATTTTGGAGACAAGATAGATTATATTCAGGCAGCTGCTGACCTTTGAGAGTTGCAGAGAATCTTAAAAAAAAGACCAGGTAATGCTTTAATACTGGTAGTATTTTATTCTTTTTTTTCTTTTTGTATGTCAAGGGTTTAATATTGACATTTTAGGTTGTCAGACTATCAGCAACGTACTTTAAATGACTGTGTTGACTTGTTTTCAGCATGTCTGATTGTCTGGTGACAATAGTTTTTTCTTTTTTAAAAAATCATATTGAACTTAAATGTGACAGTATTGTCTTGATTTCTTCTGGTATTTTGTTGTTTGCAAAGGATATTAACTAAAAAAAAAAAAGGTCCGTCTTGAATTACAAATTGTTTCCTAAGTTGTTGGAATCAGTGAAATGCTTTCCAAATTTGAGAGGTCATAGTTGGAAGTTATTATATGTAGTTGTGTCTTATTTTATTATTATCACTGCAATTTTTGAGTTAACCATGCATTAGAACAACATGGGGTCTTTTGTACTTCACAGTTCACAAGTACAGGTGACTGGTTCTCTATCAAAGTTAATCTTAGAAGCTATCCTGTGGTTCCATAACTTTGATTTGATGTGATTCTGTTAATTGTGGTTAATGTTTGAAACTCCTGAAGTTTTCAGATTTTCTTTCTGGAATTAACTTGTTGAAACAGCTATGGCAAGAACTTGTCCCCATGTATTAGGCCTGTGTTTCTGGGTCTATAACACGATCTAGAATCACTGCAACGGCCAGCTTTTATTTTGCTTCTTTCGTGGCCATAGTGTTTGTTACTCTGTTCTCTTGTCCACAGTGCTGCATGGTGCTGAACCCCTCCCTTATTACACTGCTTCCCATGCCATGAGCTGGTGTTTTCAGTGTTCCCAGGGCGTGGCCTATCTCCATGGCATGAAACCAAAGGCTCTCATTCACAGGGACCTCAAGCCACCCAAGTATGCTCCTCCTCCTCACTTCACACACTCCTCTTTCCCATTTCACTGTCACCAAAGTGCCTTCTTCTTTAAAAGTTGTTTTGCTGAAATATTCGTTTTTTGTTTTTTTTTAATGTTTTGTTATACGTTTACAGATTTGTCATCTGTCAGAGCATCACAGGTCACTTCTTTGTAAACATAGTTTATTTTATGTGACATTACACAATAGCTTTACATGCAGTTACTGCACCCTAAGAGGAATTCCTAGGTGTGCAAAAGAGTAAAATGGTCTTGAACTGGTTTTCTTTAAACAGCACTTTTAAAGTTGGCACTGTTTACAAACCTAATCACATGTATTCAGTACAAGAAGCAACCGCTTTTAGCCATGTTTTAGAAATGACTGTGCTGCATACCAGCTCTTTCACGAACCAGTTTTAGATCCCTAAACTTTTTCTCTAAACTCATCTCACTGAATAAAATGCATTGATGATAATTGTTTTTCACTAATATCTGCACAGGGACTGGATTTTAACAGGTCGCACATATATCTTTATCTGCAGAAAATGATCATTGTGTACCAGGGATTAACTAATTTTCTTTATCAGGGTTTTTATATTTTTAAATTTAGTGAGAAGTGTTTCCCAGAAAATCAGATTGTACTTGTGACACTTAATCGCATCACAGTAAAAACAGTAGAGTTCATTAATCAGCCACGTTCACATCCTTATAGGCTGCTGTGCTTATGAACAGACTGTGGTTGTATACTCAGCCACTACAACCACTTCATAATTACAGTTATGCAGTATTTATAACCATTCAGTTATACCCAAAATATTTTGGGACAACAGAATGTTGTAACTCTGAAGTGACACTGCAGCGTTATGTGTGTCGTCCACGTCCGTTTGCATAGACTTAGAATGGGATGATGTCATCCATTACTGAAATGAACTGTGGGATGTGTGCGTAGTGTTGATTGCATTGCCTTTGTCAAAAGTTGGAGGGTTTTCAATTTTTCCTGCCTCAATCAGGTTATTGTAACACAGCTAGAGTCTAGCCAATGAAATTGTACGTAGCAGTGGGTCAAAAGTGAAAGCAGGTCTTTTGAACACAAATCAGAGGACAAATGGAAGAAAAACTCATCATTTAAGTTTTCAACAATGAAATTCACATCTCTGCCTCCATTTCTGATGAACAGAATGCACCTAAAGACAAGGGCTGAGAGATAATCAGTGGAAGGCAAAGATAATCACATGCCACGACGATGAGTTGGCCAGACTCATCGGACAGACCCGAATCCAGCACATCCCACTTTCCACCCACTCCAGTCATTGGTCAGAGCCAGTGGGCTGAAAACTCTCTGATTCCAGTCACTAAATGATCAGTTGATAGATTGCTAATTAATGCACTTCCATTTTCTTCTTTACTAAGGACAAAACGTTTTCCATTCTATGCTCACAGTTTTAACATCCATAGGGATGCACTGTTAAATATATGATAAGGATATCCCATCTGTGTGCACAGATCACACATTCATGTGCATGCGTCCATGTATTCATTATGTATCTATGAGCAAAGTAACAGTATGGATTAATTTATTATCTTGGTATCAGGTGACAACTCTTTAGTTGTTCTGCACTGATTTGAGGTGGGCGCTGTAGTACACAGATGTTTCATTTATTCTGGAAAAAAATATCAATCGTGGTGGATGCACAAACAAATAGTGCATTAAGCTAGTTATACAAACAAGAAGCTTTTATTTAAGGTTCAGTAGCAATTGCCAAGTACAATTGGCACATGGCAACTATTTTTCCCATTTGTGTGTAATATATATTGAGAGTTGTTTTACAAGGTTTACACATTCAAACATTTTGTCTGTTCATTAAGCAAGCATAAGCAGGCGGCATTAAAAATGCTGAATACATTTTGTTTGCGTCATTTACATTATGTTATATTACATTCTATTTAGCAGATCCTTTTATCCAGAGTGACTTAAAACCCATAAAGTAGATGGAGACTTTCAGCATGCTAAACATACAATTTCTACAAGCTACATATAATGAAGGACTTCTTCAAAATAAGTGATTTATTTTGTTTTTTTAAAATATATAAGTAAGATTGACAACAAATGACTTTAACTACTGGAATAAATGATGTGTAATCTTAACTTTAATACATATTATTTATTGCAGAATAAATTATCAAAGTATAATCATCTGTGGATTATTGTGTTCAGCATGTGAATGAAGTCATGGTCTGTGACTGGAACTGGGCACTTAAATTTAGCGATGTGAAACACAAACGTATCTGTAATGCCTTTCCACCATTTCTTGTTCTTATATGGGAAACTGTGAAAATTTATACTGTTAGTGCTGCCTGTGTGTTAAGGGTGTCTTGTGCAACATGCAGTGAGTGCTATGCAATTTTCTCACACATTTAAGATGCTGAAATAAATTAGTTGTGCTGGATTATACACAAACTTTACAACTGACAGCAGTTTGCAGAACACATACAGTATGTCCTGCTCAGCTGCGTGCTTCTGTTTAAGGTGGAATGAATTAGCCTTGTAGCTACCTTTTATTTACTCCGAATTATAGACAGACTCTGCAGCGGACAGCGGTTTGCACAGTGTCGAATCCCAAAAAATAGTGTCTTACATTGATGTTAAATTAACTGTTGCATCATATTTACTTTTTTTGACAGCCAACAAGAATCTCTTCCAGTGACATTTTGAATTGGCCGAAGAAAAAAAGAAACTGTTGATGGGTTTGACAGTGCAGATGTGTTGGAAAAACTTAAAAAAAAAAGAGAGAGAGAGAACCTTGTCTGTTAACTTTGTATTTCACAGTCTTAGTAATAATCTAAAAGATCAAAATGCTTGGCAAACTGTATATGTGCTGGTAATTTTCAATTGATATCAAAGCTAGAAATATATATATATATATATATATATATATATATATATATATATATATATATATATATATATATATATA
>JAOWBL010000017.1:11358369-11380327 GCA_028564865.1 Zenarchopterus dispar | reverse complement strand
ATATATATATATATATATATATATATATATATATATATATATATATATATATATATATATATATATATAATATAGGTTTTATTTATTCCCACCTTTGTCTCAGTCTGCTTTTAGTGGCAGGGGGCACAGTGCTGAAAATATGTGACTTTGGAACAGCATGTGACATTCAGACCCACATGACCAACAACAAAGGAAGTGCAGCATGGATGGCTCCAGAGGTATTCGAAGGCAAGTATTAGTGGTGTTCTAGTTGTTGGAAAAGCTTATACTTCTGCTGTCTGAGTTGGTTTGTTACCAGACGCCTCCTGATTTATTTCCTTTTATTTATTTCTATCAGTTATCTTAAACAGTACCACAAATCTGTTCATCCATTTGACTGTACTCCTTTTTACACCCAGCTTAACTTTGTCACTTTAACCTTAATTGCCTCTTAAAGCTCCCAGCAGGAAGGCATGAATTGTTGTTTCGTCATCAGCTGCAGTAGTCCTCTGCTTTACTGATGATAGTCGGCAAAGTGTGGCAAGAAGATGAATGGATTTATGCCAGTACCTTTATTTCCCCAGGGAGATTGCACCATAGAATTTGTGTTCTCATTCAGCCGGGAGCCTAATGTATTGCTAAATAAAGAGATGTGTTCCTGATGAGGGGGTCAGGAGGAAAGATGAATTAGTGCATAGTCATTATCTTGTTTTCAGAGGCATGTTACAAGACTCCAGTGCAATTAAACAACTCACTTCTGCCCTCTCCATGAACTTTTCATAACCAATTTGCATGAGTATGAAAAGCTATCAGAACACCCCAGTGTAGTAACTTTAAAATAGGTTTCTGATGTGCACTTTAATTCTGCAATAACATCCCCAGTTATTAAGCAACACAGGAGCTGTTCCCTGTTAAAAATTGCTCCCATATTTTCATCCTCCTCTATTCAAAGATGTGATAAAAGCTCCTGTACTCCCCCATGCACATGCACTGATCTCATCTAAAATGTGCCACCGAGAATTCCATTAATCAGTCAGTCAGCAATATTCAACTGAGCTGTTTTTTCTTTGTTTGAAACAAAAACAACCCTAAGTGTTTGTGTGTTACTTTATTTTTAGGTAGCAATTACAGTGAGAAGTGTGATGTGTTTAGCTGGGGCATCATTCTCTGGGAAGTCATCACACGGAGAAAACCTTTTGATGAAATTGGAGGTCCAGCTTTTCGCATTATGTGGGCTGTTCACAATGGTGAGTCACAGGCTTTGTCTGGGTGTGTGTAAATGCAAAGGCCATGTCCAGCAGTCAGCCACTCCAAGTCCTCGGATAAGCCTGCTCAACTAGGCTAACTGTCAGGGATGCTTGCAGTTCAGCTAAAAGAGAGGTTGATTTGTGCAGCAGTTCATTCCAGTGAAACAACAGTGGAATGCTAATAATATTTTGAGACTATTTAAAAAATGTTTTAATCTCTGAATATGCTTGTCTGAGTCGTTACTGACACATATAAGGCAGGGATCTTGGTATAAGCATCCAGTGATTATTCTTTTTGACTTATGAAATGCTAAGTTATTAGTTTTGTTTGTGTCATTACCTCATCTCTTCTTTCACTCAGGAACAAGACCTCCTCTCATTAAGAATTTGCCCAAACCCATCGAGAGCCTGATGACTCGCTGCTGGTCTAAAGACCCCTCTCAGCGGCCTTCCATGGAGGAAATAGTGAAGATCATGACTCATCTAATGAAGGTAATCTGTCATCTCACACTGCTTACCACCTGCATAATTCTTGGATTTAATGGCGAGGGACTCAATAAACCTGACCCTTTATGCCACAGCCACTGCTCAGGAGGAATGTCTCAGAAACGGCATCATCAGGTTGCTTCATATTGATTCTCAAGGAATAGCAACCTGCAAATAGACTAAACATGTTTGGTGTTTTTAACGTGTAATGTTATTCAACTTTTCTCTAGGAAAAAAAAAAAAACCGTTTCGTGTTCCCAGTAAGTTGCTGAGTGAATTGGGTAGCTCTGAATTAGGTAGCTCTTGTTTAAATAATGATACATTTAAAAAAGTGAATAAATAATTCTAAAGGTAATAAACAGAATATTTTTAAATTAAATCAATATTAAACAAATCAATACATTCTGTTTGCACATTGTTTGATTATTTGCACATATTTGGACATGTTTATACTTTTAGAGCTTCAGAACACGTTTACCTCATGTTCACACATTTTTTATTAATAACTGGGTTAAATTACTATGTAGATTTTTATTTCTTATTCTATGTTCCACCAGTTTGTCTATTCTACTTTATTTACTTTAGTATATTTTATTTGAACTTACATGTGTACACTTACTTACATTTTAGTATTGTAATTCCATCTTCTTCCATTCTCTGGCATCACCGGAGTTTCCTTTGGAATTATTAAAGTTTTGTCTGTTCTTATCTTATCTGCTCAAATCTGTTTTCTACGTTGAGAAGAAATCAGGCAATAATCTTCCACTTTTTTAACACTAATGTGTTTATTCTTTGACTTTCCTGTCACAAGTGGTTCGTGAAACCAATATGACCATTCTTATTAAAAATTACCACTTAAATTGTCACATAAATGACAAAGAAAGGCGGTGTTATAAACTGTGCACATGTCTCTGTTGTCTTTTACTAAGTAAATAGCTTTAGGAAGATGACTTGGGTAACCCTTCGCCATTTATTATTTTGGTTCACACCAGAATATGATTGGCAGGTGTCACACCAGAACACGTTTGGGGACCAAAAATGTTTGTGTGAAAGATTCTTTCCAGTCTCTAATACAATAATCACAGTATGTCTATCCTTTGCTGCTGTAACCATGGGCTTTTAAGCACAGTAAAATTTTCCATACGCAGTGATCTTTGGTTGCTAAATCCAGCCTCATTTACGATCTTTTCAATTGTTTTTGCAGTACTTCCCAGGATCTGATGAGCCTCTGCAGTATCCATACCAGTATTCAGATGAAGGACAGAGCAACTCTGCAACCAGTACAGGTACAGAATAACTACAGCATAAATCTGTGTGACGCATTGGAAAACAAAAGATCTGGGGTATTTAACTAATGCAGACAGACTTGCATTCAGTTCTCCAAAAGCCCAACACCACACAGCCTTTGTAGATGACATCACATGATGATGGGTAAGAGTTAGCTTAAACTGGAAGGGGAATGATTCATAACAAAAATGAACAGAAAAAAAACTATGTAGAGTGAAAGAGCACAGATGGAAAGATAAGATGGTACATGGAATTGAAAATTTTAATTCTTTTATTTATTATTTAATCATTATAATTTAGTTTCTACTCATTAAGCATGTTACTTAAACTTGTTTCTATTGAAAGAACAAAAGATGGAATAATTAATGTACAATAGGATTGCCTTTAGCAAGTGTAATGTTTTAAGCAAGAGTAGCCGGCAGCTCTGACTGTTCTTAGACCTGCCAAGTAGCAGCAAAATGCAATAAAAGGAATATGTATTTGTGGAATTGCACAAAGCATATGGGAACAGTTGCAGGACCTTTAGGGGTTTAGAGTGCCCTAAAGATCCTCCAACTGCTTCTCCTTGGTGCTTTTCAAATAAACAGAGCTTTCAAAGGTTTTTGGTGTTGCATTTAAATTTTAACTGAACAAATGCTAAGGAGAGCTTTACCATTGTACTGCATAAATGTGTCAGATTTTCAGTTAAAAAAGGGTTGTAATAAATAGCTTGCTTTTGAGCTACCCAAAATAACTATAGGGTTGATTGTTATTGGCCATTTTTAAATAATCATTTTTAAACGATGCCTAAGAACATCTAGTAGACTAACAGGCTGGCACATCTGTGTTGTGACACTGACCATTCAATCCTATCTTCTGACTTCAATGTGTAAATTGCAACTTCTGGAAGTAGGAGAAAAAGTATTAATTTCCTGATGTATACATAAAGACTTAAATTCTTATTGTTCAAAGCCTTACAGTATATGTTTAAGTTGTTAATTTGTGGCCAGTGAATTTCCCCACTGTGGGATCAATAAAGTTTGATTTAATCTAGACAGGAAATGTAACTTTTAGAGCGAAAATACATATATGCTTACACTCTTCAGTGTTAGGTTATGATAGTGAACCTTAAACAGTCTGTAGGTTACATGGAGAATGAAAAGCAGCAACTGTTCTAGGGATAAATAAAAAAAAACTCATAGTAGCATTTGTAGCTCTCACATTCTCAGTCATGTTTTTGGAAGCATGCTTTGTGCAGGGTAGAGCAGCTGTGACACGGTGTTCAGATATGCAACTTGTACTTTCAATGTGATTCAACTTTTCACCTCTTCATGAGACATGAGAGTTTTTGTGTGAGATACTAACAGTGTATTTTTTTTTATGCTCAAAAAACATTTTGTTTCTTATTTAATATGAAAGTGAACAATGGCATTGCAGGACCATTCTTGGTAAGGGAGACGCTAATCAATGATCCCAGACCTTATAAACTACCCAGAACCCCTATTAATGTAAAGTTTTAATTAAGTTAACAAGAGATTCGCTTTTACACTTAAAGTGTAACAAAGTCTAATAAAAGTTTGCGTATCATTACGATTTTATTAGTGCAGATACTGATACCAACACTACTTATTGACATATGTATATATCAGTCTTTATTTGTATATCACTTTTTAAACAACCAGAGTTGACCAAAGTGCTTCACAATTAAAATCAAAAATAGGACTAGAAAAATAATTATAAAAGACATAAAAAAAATTCAAATAATAAAAAAACACATATGCATACATGTATAGAGTTTTAATGAAAAAGTATGTTTAATGCAAAATGCTAATTAAAGAGACTATTTAGGTTAAGTGAATTTATATATCATTGTTATTTTTAAATTGTTAAATTTCACCATATCTAAAGAAAATAAAATTTACCAGCATCTGTCCTTGAAAAGTCTATATTGGTCAGCCTCTAATGAGTTCCCTGACTGTGACAGCGCAGGATTATCTCAGAGATCTGAACCCTATTGGTGTTTGGAGAATTGCATCTGCATTGGCTGCATACCAGAAGTGGATCGTAGAAAGCAGACAGAAAAGTACATGTGACCCCACAAAAATGTACATTTTTCATCAGTGCATTACTTAGTGTTTTGTTTTGAGTTATTCCTTTAATATCTAGATAAAATGAGTTGAATTAGTGGCATCAATATTAATCTGAAGCTGTGTAGTTTTCTATATATTTCTGATGGAAAAATGTCTTGTCAGACTTCACATACTAGTTTTAGTTATTGTACCTCTCTTTCGTTGTTGTGAACCAAATTTTTTTAAAAAGTCTTAAAGTCTGTCAAGTTAAAGTAAAACTCACAAGAGGGAATAATGAAGTCTATAAAAGTTATGTCCTGGGAATTACAGGTTCATATGTGGAATGCACCAGCACAAGCAACAAAAGTGACGCGAATATGGAGCACAGTGATTCTCAAGGGAGCAACGACACAATCAAGATCACACCTCAGTTTGCACCTCATTTCAAGCCAAAGGTATCACTGCGACTGTTCATGTCTTGCCAATAGTGATTTTATTTCTGTCATGGCCAAAATGTCATTCAGAAATCCAGTGGACAGATGCACCTGGAAAATGTTCCTTTATTTTTATATTTATATATATAGTTCATCATCAGATATGCTCAGAGTTTAAAAAGGGCCTCTCATGACTGGTACTGCTCTCTTCCTGAGTTGCATATCTGACATTGCATGTTATACACCACTACTTTTAGAGAGCTCACCTCCTGCATTTTTTTACCCCCATTTTCTGTTGCAGTATCAAAATATGCAGGGGAAATGGTTCTAATGTTTCTAACTGTGAGGGTGTAGTTACTATTTTAAATTAAATAGTGACATTCTGATCACAGCATTTTGAAGGAAATAGTAACCACTGAGACATGCATCTGTAAAATGTCTTCAATGTTCTTGCAGGGAGACCCATTAAGGACCTTGCCCTTATCAAGAGGGGGTAGCGTTGAGAGCCTTCCAGGACGAACTCAGGGTTTGGCTTCTTCTGATAAAAGAATGAGTGCTGACCTGTCAGAATTGGAGTCCAAGACGGCATTTGCACCTGCAGGTAAAACCAAGCATCGCACAGCACAAAACAACAGATTCAAAGCAGGCAGCAACACTTCAAGACCTATTGGCATGGTTTTGTGTTCTTTGATCATCTTATTTATGAAGCAAGGTTGCACAGGAAAGGCATGCCATGTTATTATTTTGGTAAACCTTGTTAGTCTTTACAAGTCCACAAGAAGCTGTTGTAATGTAACCCAAGCCTGTCTCTCCTTGATTTTTTGTGATTTCGCCATAAGTCAGAAATTGAATCCTCATTTTGTTACGTCATCCTTGAATACTTAGGGCTTTCAGAAAGTGTTTTTAGCCATCTCCTTTCAAAGGGTGAGATATATAACACAGCTAGCACACCAGTGCGTTCATACCAAAATCAACCCCAGGAGCTCGTTACACAGTTTTTCATTTACATTTAAGTGTTTGTCTGTGTTTTTTTTTTTTTTTTTTCTCCCCAAACTTTTTTTGCAAACTTTGATGTAGCTTTAACAAGTAGTTTCTGCTGTGTCTTGACCTTTTATGTTAAACAGTGTTGGAGGTGAATGCCTGCTGGTGTTTGTGCTGACAATTTTAGCGCAGTGGCTGCTGGCAGTCTCCACCATGTTGCTCCACTGCTCCTGGAATGGACAGGGTGCATGTCTGCCTTGCACTTACACTGTATGCTCTGCATGTATGTGGCCCATATGTGCAGTCCTGTGGAGGGCTGCAGTCTGTCTCAGTTTGCATGCTTGTTGTGTACGCAGCTGTATGTGTGTGTATGTGTGTTTTCACAGCACACCCCCAGTATAAGCGAGGCCACCGTAAAACTGCATCACTTGGAACCATTCTGGATGTCCCCAAGATCGTCGTCACAGGTATCACTGGACCACTAGGCTTCCTGGTGATCGTGTGGAGCTGGCTTGGCATGTGGGTTGTTGTCTTCTGACATGGCTCTCTCTTGTGTGTCACTCCATGTAATATTCCTGACAGGAAACGGAGATCTTAATTACTTTACAATTTCCTCTTCTATAAATTATATGTTTCATGGCATTTTCTTGACAAATGGTGATGGAGTAATACACATCTGGG
This sequence comes from Zenarchopterus dispar, assembly GCA_028564865.1. Lineage (NCBI taxonomy): Eukaryota > Metazoa > Chordata > Actinopteri > Beloniformes > Zenarchopteridae > Zenarchopterus > Zenarchopterus dispar. The sequence goes on along the minus strand of JAOWBL010000017.1, from coordinate 11,373,184 downwards.
TTGCCTTATGTCTTTTTTTCTGTGTGTGTGTTTTGTTTTATTTATTTATTTTTTTACCCTAGCAGGAGCAGAACATGAGTTGATGTAGGTCCTTACTCATCTGTTATCACCTTTTAACCCATTATCTAGTTAGTCTTTCCTTGAGGATATAGGGGACGTTTCAGTCACCTACTGTAGAAGCTTATAGATTGCGGTTAGCACACTTCACCAGGTGAACAACACAGATGAGATGACTTTGCTAACTCACGGCTCTGCTTCCGTCCTTTCCCTGGGTTGGCTCCAGCAATTGATGGGCTGTAGGAGTAAATCAGTTAATCAGTTCTTTGCATTTGAGCTTGTCCTTGTCTTTCATACATAGAGGACTTTGAGAAAGCATGACTTTCCTTCCCTCTCTTCCTCTCTATACATCCATTAACATTTAAAAGTAATTGTATTATTTTCACATATTGATGGTCAGATAATTCAATGAATAAGAGAATCATTGTGGTGTATGTTTACTAAAGTTAAGGCACATATCACTGCATCTTCACTCCTGGATTCTGGGTGCAGTTGCACAAAAAATGAAAATGTATAAGCTTTGTAAAAGTTGCATTTACAGGTGATGTTTAGTGTGTTCTATATTGCACAAATTCTTCTAATTAAGTGTTGAGTAATCTGTGTAATTCTATAACAATAACTATTTCAGAGTTTTTCATTGTTGTGCTAGTTAGGTCTGTCCTTTATCTGCTGTAAAATGAAAGTTTAGCAAACTGATAAATACTCATCTCAACTCAGTATGTTCATATATTCAGCTCTCAAAGTGGTTGTAGAGAAAGTTTACAAAGACAAGTACCTATTCAATTCATTTAATTATATAGAAAATAGTGTTTAGTACAAACATCAGAATGTTAATTTTTTAATATTCAAGATTTGATGACAGGTCTGTATCTACCTGTCATCAGACTATAACATAAAGGAATATCATTTAAAACAATATATAAGCAGACTAATATACACTGCTTTAAAGGAAGGTTTAACAGTACCCACATGCTTAGTAGATATATTGAGATAGTATTTCGCTATGTCCCTTCTCCAAATTGACAAAAATAAATGGCACCTGTTAAATAACTTGATGTGAGGTTAAAAGTTGTAATATACTTCTTTTTCTCGAGTTAACAAGAACAAAGTTCTTTCTGGCCAGGAGATTTCATACTTGTAGAGAAACTCGAGTGCAGAACTCCTGGAAGTCCTCATAGGTGCCTCCCACTCCAGCACCTATTTCCAGCCTACGTACAGGTTAGCCAGATGACGTCATTTTGTTGCCAAGAAAAAGAACAGATTTTCTGTTCTTGTGAAGTACGTATTAGCCTTAAGACGGCTGCTGGTACACCTTTGCTGCGCAGTAACAACTGACACTTGGCCAGCCAGAGGTGTTACTTCAGTTTTGTAGAAGCCAACCTTTATTTAAACTGTGTGTATGCAGGTGTAAAAGTTTGAGACTGCAAGTTTAATTTGTTTCTCAATCACTAAAAGCACAAATTACACTTTATGTACTGTGCTGAATGTTCGTTTGTATATGTGTTGTGTTTTTAGCGTCATTGTGCTTTACACAGTGCATGTACTCAGACCAGTGGAGATAAACCATGTACTTGGATTTGCAGCAATTCTTTTAGAGCAATACAAGTGAATTTACAATCTGCACCAGTGCAACTTTGACATCCTCCCATTTTTTATTGAAATGCCATATCTTATGAAATAGCTGGACGGAGCAAGAAAGTAATTACCGGTATGTTATGCAGGACACATCAGAATTGATATCACAATGTTGCACCGGCTGCTGTTTCAAGTGACACATTACCAAAGGGGAAAAAAGTAAGAGCTGGGTGGCATTCAAACAGGTTTGTCTCTGCTTGCATCTGTCAACAACCCTGGGTTGAGCAAAATAGTGTAGATTGTCATTTAGCAGATTGTAGCTCTTGTTATATTTTCCCAGCAAAGCTGAATATACTTTTATAAAACAAAACAAGAGCCTTTAGACCCCACTTTAACATTTTCTCAAATTTCTGAGGTTAAAATGTAGAATCAGCAAGGGGATCTTAAAGAAAACCTCAAGAGAAAACCTCCGATGTCAACAGTTGTTTGAGTGTTATCATTTTGAACCTGTTTGTTCAAAGGAAATTGTTTAGGAAAGCAAACTAAAAACTAAAGGTCTAAAGTTACAACCTACATTCTTTTATCCGGGACAAGGAGATAGTGACTGTACCAACCTTTGTTTCTGTAGCAGGAACCACTCGTACCCTTGTTCAACAGTGTATTTATTTCATCAGTTAAGATGTTTGCTGCTTCTTCTCTGCTTACAACTGCTTTTACAGCTGAGGAAAAAGGGTTGTCTAACCCAGAACTGCAAACTTTGCCAGTATTGCTTTGAGTAACTATCCAAACAGGCCTTCAGCAGACACCAGCCCACCCAAATAAACAACCCTGTCCTTGTCCAGGCCCTGATAGAGTGTCAGCCTCAGGTTCCACTGGGTCATCACAGCAGATGCTATTCCTTGTTAATGGAAAGAGCTGCACAATGTAATCTATGGTGATCCTTATCTCATTCATGAGAGGAGTCATTGGACTGTCAGCGGGTACCTGTGCTCCAAATTCTGCCCGGCACATGGCTTGAGAAGTTTGAAGCGTGGTCATGGAGCTCAGTGCATGAGCAGTGCTTGTTTGTACTCAATAGATTTTGTGTAGCTGTCATGTGGAAAACCTGTAATGCTTAGATAGAAGCATAGTGGGTCTGCTCACACCATGCTTGTAGGATGGGGGCAAATACTCTTGCCAAAGACAGCTCCATGTACAGAAAATTCACAAACCCAACTTTCTTGGCACCATTCAAGTTCATGTGCTCTCCGTAGCCAGGCACTGAAACAGGAGTGGACAGAGCCGTTAGAGGGCCATTCCACGTCCAGTTTTTCACTTGCACAATGGAACAGTGTGAGGATGTGTCTTACCGATCCGCCAACACAGTAACCTGATGAAAACTCTTCCTGATTGTCCTCCAACAGACAAATGCACATTAGGGTCAGTGTCCAGGACACCATCCTTTCTCAGCATCCAGCTGTAATTGTGCCTGCAGAGCACCCTGAAATACTCCTGCTCAGTCTCCATTACCACAAGGTGTGGTCATCCCAGCTACACATGGGGAACTTGGACTGAAGACCTCCCATTCCCAGTCTCAGACAAAGCCGGGTACCGGGTAAACTCTGAAATTCAAGGGGTTAGATTGGGCAACAACCTGTTGTACCTGCACTATTTCCGTAAACTTGGCCAACCTTTCCAGGGCTGGCCAAATAGGCAACTAAAAACAGAGGTCTTGGGCTGTGTCAGTGCTCTCAAGCTAGCTAGTAGCACCGAATTAGCTTGGCTGTTTTTTTTCGTGAAGAAGGACAGTACAAAGACTTAAAGGATGACGGTGACAAAGATGTTTAAGTGTGAGTGGAGTCTCCTACATGTCATCACTTCTCATCTGCCTAAAGTTGTGATTAGAGGTGTCTTCAGTCAGGACACAAGGAGGTGATATTTATAACCATATACAGTGGAACCATACTACTGTTGTATTGAGTGAATTAATTGAGTGGTTAGTCAGTCGGCGTGCACACACAAGTGTGCCCAGCAGCTAATATGGATGTATTTTTTACTCCATTGATAAGTATGTTTGCACTTCCTTGGGCCTAGGATCTTTTATTGCTATGGTCACGTGCCAGCCACACCAAAGTACCTGCTATCAGACCAGGAAAATGCAGCTATCTTGTGTGGCACTATAGGTCTGTTTTTTCCCAAAGCCACAAATGAAGAAATCAGTTCCCCCACCGTTACTACCTAAGGCCTCTGGATCTCATTCTTTCTCCTGTCTTTCCTTGTCTCTTCGCCATGTCCACAGCCACATCTGAAACTCAAAGACATCAGTCTGTGCAGGATCTTCCAGGCATCAGCTCAGAGTCCAGCCAGGTAAAACACAGGCACAATAAGGGAACAGACACGTGGAGTTTCATGTTTTTGGAGATTTATTACCTTACTTAAATTCCTTTTTTGTTTATTTCACGAAGAGCATTTATAGTTTTTATGTTATTTTTGGTCCTGCTGTTATTGAATATATCAGTGAGAAGTCTCAGATTATCGCATTTAACATCTGTTCTGTTCTTTACATTTCATAAATGACACATATATGACCCAAAAAGATCCAGTTAGAAGACATCAGCTGACCGTCAGACGGATGTAGGACTGCCTACTTTTAAAATACCTTTGAAATTTGCTTTGTCAGTTATTTTTGCATCTTCAAAACTTTGTTGGAATTGCAGTTTACAACATTACTTTGATTGTACAGTTTACGAATCACCATTTTTAAGATAACAAAATTTCTCATAAGAACAATAAAAATTTAATCTCCTCAGCAAGTTTCAGTGTCACACCCTCCATTATATGCGTGGTGAGCTAATTGGTGTTGAGCTTTTGTCATGGGTGGGGATAGACATTTTTATGTATGAGAATGTACATTTGTCGATCATTGGGAAAATGAACGATCAGTTATCAGGAAATTATTATTTCCATGAACATTTACCGGACAATCATTTTGTTTAAACAAAGGAACGCGAGTTTAACTAAAGCAGGAGCAGAGCCTGAAGATGTAAACTAGATCTTAAATATTAAAATTCAAAAGCCACCTGCAACATTAATAACATAACTCAAGCTTACAGATTTTTGTTGAGAAAATAAACACGTAAACATGCTCAGGTGTACAACATGAACACACCCCAAAGACCCCCAGTCCAGCCGCAGCAAGAAACCACTCATTCTGCTGGTACTGAGGTGATGCGGAGATACTGCCGTACTTAGTTCACCAGCCTGAGGGACCTCACTCCATTCCCTTTCTTAAAAAGAAAACAAAGGAAGAAGGTGAATTGAGTGTGGTTCATTATATTTTTCCCATTATTATTAAGTTTGACACCAAACGTCATTTTGGTCACTTCATATTTACTTTCAATTTCTAGTCTATAATCACATTGCTCTGACTAAAATAAATGACACCCCCTGCTGGTACCCTCGAAACAGTGAAATTCAGCACATTGCTTCAAGATTATGATAATCAAATTCAACATGATCGAAAACAATCTTAACGATCAGTTATCAATATTCGATTAATAATTTCCATCCCTAGTCATGGGTCCATACCATATTTGACATTATAAGATATGTAAGTTTAAAATATATATATATATATATTTGACACTGTTTTCATTGTCTTGCAGGGGAGCAGGAACAGTAGCCGATCCTCCAGCCCAAGTGTGAGGCCGATGGCTCCAGACAAAACAGGCAGCCGAGGCTATTTCTCGCCTGATGACCCCACAGGTACTCAGAGTGGCAACAGTGTTGTTACAGTAAAGAAAGAAATGTCACAGTTTCACCTCAGACAGAAAAGTAATGGAAATAATTCTGATATGGAGTTCATTCATTCATTCCTTCATTTATTCTGTTATATTTCTTTGATTGCTACTGTGCTGTATTTTAGGTTTGTTTGGCCATGCTTTTCTTATGATCTCAGTATTTCAGGCAGGGTTTCATGACAATTTATTTGAGTTTGGCACAAAAGTTCACTTGGACTTAGTGGATTTGGAGGTAAAAGGTCCAGGTGCCAGATGCATAAATTATTCATACACAGAAAAAAAACAATGCATATACGTTTTCCTGCACATACATGGGTAATACATACGTGGATTTATTTTTTCTCTAATGCACATACTGGATACTGGGTCCTGAAACAGTTTGAGCAGAGATCTGCTGACCTCGCACCCTACAGCCACCTCCTGTATCTCTTTCGGGTGAATACCCAGGTTATCTGAAGGAAAGTAATCTACTAAGTAAATCTTGGGTCTGCTGCAGGGCCTCCTTTCAACACACTGTATTTATGCAACATACAATTAGGCTATTCCATTAATTATACTGCACACACTAGCATCTTTATCCCGATGAGAGGAAAATCTGGGATTAAATGTACTTAGTCATTATACGAGTTTAAGCAGTTTAGGCCTGTTATGGTGAATTTCACAAACAGGCAATTTAATTAAAATTGCCTGTTAAAAATTGTTAATATTAGTGCTCTAATTTCATTGCTGAGGCTATAAGTAGCAACAGCCATGTGTAACAGTTGTGTGTAAAATAGCTGCTCTGCCATTGTAAGAAGATCTTTCTAATGCAGCTTCGGAATGAGGACGTAGAGATTGTTCTGACTTTCAGCCCCAGCTGAAGCCAGAAACGAAACAAAGAAATGAAGCAGAAGGTTTAACTTATTGTAACTGCATAGTGCAGTAATGTAAATGCTGATGTTGTCACTGTGTATCATATTACTGGCACATAACAGCGCCACAAACATCGTAGCATTCGTTCAGGGACACACCAAATATGGAAATGACGATGGTAGGGAACTGGAATGACATCGAAATCGAACACTACAAGCTGCTTGTGCCAGGGACTGAATGTCTCGTCGTTTTAGCTACACCGGTTGTAGTCACTTCTGGTAAAATTGTTAAAACACTCATCTTTCAAGAAGTATTCAATAATTTCATCTATGAAAGAAATGTTGAATACTTTTTGAAAGAAGAACAACTGATGAGTAAATTCAAATTAAAACTTGAAGAAAAACATTTCATCATCATCACTAAATTGACATGGGGCATATTTTGAAGCTCTGTGAACATATTATGGAACTGATCAGTCAGAACTGACCCGGCCCTGGAAGGTAAACGGGCCAACAGAGGAGTGTCAGATGCACAGGGACCCAAGTGCAGACGTCTGTGGCTTTCAGCTCCTTAGAAAACGCCGCAAGATCCTGAACCCTCATCTGTTTAATGAAGTTTGTCCCAAATCAAAACTTAAGTAATGGGTCACAGGTACTTGTTAAACCGATCCCAGTCATACAGAAAAGAGCTTTTCCGTATGTCTGGGTAGTTTATATTTGTTCTAAGGTAAATCAAGGCGTCCTTTAATTGCTAGTGTTACCTGAAGTTATTTCATTACAGTTGTAACACAGTCTTTACCTGCAGCATCGTGAGTTACACTCAGATTATGGAGATGCAAAATTAGAACATCAGATCCAGTTCTAGATAGCCAGTAGTGGATGTGAAGTTATGTGTTGATGGAACTTTAGATCTCCTATTTGGTGTGTAGCATTTGTTCTGAAGTTATATAGAACAATAGATCTGAAGTCATCCCTTTAAGGTAATAAAAGTCAATTCATCTTACCCTGCGGTACATGAACGGCGTTGATTCTGCATGTTTTCATCTGAGATTCTGACGATAATAAGACAAAGCTTCTCCAGGCTGCAAACACCAATATACAGTTGAAGCAACTGTACATTGGAAGATTTTTGTACATATACCGTAAATGTCATATTTTGTGTATATTTCTACAAGCACTTGGCTTATTTGCTACTATGTTTATTCCCGTGCTGATTTAGTTTTGGGGCAAGCAATTTTTTATTGGCAAACTATTTAGATTTAGATTTTTGATAGAAAGTCTCCTGTTCCATCACATCCCACATATTCTCAATTGAACTGAGATCTGGTGACTCTGGAGGCCATTTCTGTACAGTGTCCCCATTATCTTCACAAAACAACTTTGAGATGATTTAAACTTTTGTATGGGACGCTGTGATCGTGAAGAATTGGACATGGCAGTTGTCAGATGTAGTAGGCCTTGGTACATTACACCACCACCATCAGACAACCAGCACATGTGGACAATATCAGTCGTTTTTCAACTGCAGTGACCGTCAACTCCGCAGAAATGCATTGGCTCGGTGAGCTTGCTTTGTTCATCTTTTCAGGACGGTGACTGTAACAGCATCTCTGTCACTGAGTCCAGATGCTGTAAATCTGCCACCGTGCTGTCAGTGAGGGGATTTCTGTGTACTGTCCTTCCTGACAAGTCAGGTCCAACAAATAACTCTGCGCTCTCTTCTCAGACACTAACGGGTCTGACAACTCCATCCCCATGGCTTATCTCACCTTGGATCACCAACTGCAGGTATTCCATCCAGTCTGCTGCAGGCTGACAAAGCCCAACTCGATACACAGCACATTTGCCGTTTCATTGATGTGCTCAGTTAGAAGCTGTGTTGAATCAGTTTTCACAGCTGGAGTTAACCTCTTTCCTTTGCCAGTATCATCTCCATCATGTTGGAGTTATCTAATTAATGAAGTTTTGAAATATAATACTGTATAGATGCTACACTTGCAGCTCATACAAATACAAAAGTCATTTGTATGTCGGTTAATAGTAGCATGCTTGTGTATTTTTAGCCTCTTGCTCCTTGTCCCAACTCCAAAGAGTCCATGGCCGTGTTTGAACAGCACTGCAAGATGGCCCAGGAGTACCTGAAAGTTCAAACGGAGATCGCCCTGCTCATCCAGAGGAAGTGAGTCAAGCTGCTGTCGGGATCGCCAAAAGATTAAGAACTGTTGGGGAAGTTTACTTGAATATTGAAATGAACAAAAGAAATGAGAAGTTTGGTGTTGGTCGTCATCTTTATGTAAAGGAAAATTTGATTTCATTTCTTTCACATGTAATGTAGTAACTATTTATATAACTTAGGTCACATTCACTCACTAGTGATGATTGAAGGATTTTGGAGTTTGAAATAAGAAGTTAAAGCCCCCTCACTCTCCTGCAGCATTAAATAGGCCAGTATTTTTCCTCAAAGTATTAATCAGGATGATTATCAAAACAGTATTTACAATCAGTTTCCGAGGGGTGTGTCTGTATCTGTCTGTGTGTGAGCATATGCATGTCAGCATGTTTGCCACTTTGCTCCTCGTTATCTCCACAACATATCACGAGCAGACACCCAACTGACCCGGTGTGCCAGCGATCTATGAATACTAACAATGCTTTGTTTTTTTGTGTGTGCAGGAAGGAGCTCATCGCTGAACTGGACCAAGATGAGAAGGACCAGCAGAACACATCACGTCTGGTGCAGGAGCACAAAAAACTGCTGGAGGAGAACAAGAGTCTGTCCACTTACTACCAGAAGTGCAAAAAACAGCTGGAGTTGATCCGGGTGCAGCAACAGAAGAGACAGGGCACGTCATGAGGAGACAGAGACGTAGAAAGTGCTACCCGCCCCCCTCCACCTCATCGCCCTCTCCCCCCGTTCTGTAACACTATCCACTTTGCTTCTCAAGCCCACTCTCACACACTGACCCAATCCAGCTTTGTGAAGAGACCTGCATTCTACTGTGTCCTGCATGTTGCACTGTAGACCCAGCAGGAAGACCGCTGTCCTTTGTACATAAATTTGCACATTTTCACAGTGTCTTCTGTGAGCACAGACCAAACAGTCACTGCTTTCCACTCCCGTTGAGCCCAGATGTTGTGGCTGCGCTTCAGGATGGACCAGGACGAGTGGCGTCCACCGAGTGCATCGGCCGGCTGACGAGTGCGGGTTGTGTGTGTCTGTGTTTGCTCTCAGGGCGTCTGGGCTGCCTTGTCAGTGTGTGTTTGCAGTCCGTAGCGACTGACAGCCACGCCGTACTCCTCAGAATGTGAAAATCAAGACAAAGGCTTTTCAGCTGAACACGTGAGCCGTCTGCAGAATTATGAGAAGCAATGAGAATGTTTGAAATGTGCTCTGCAGTGTGCACATGGAGTCATTATGCATAACAAAGTTCCCCTCCTTGAAACGTGTTGTTCTTTAACATGGCCCTTTTCTAATCACGTGTGAGCCCCGCTGCAGACCTCTGGTCAGATGTCACAGCAGGAGGAAGAGCTCTGGATTTGTTTTAATCATCTTCTCATCATCCTCAACTTTACCCCAGAGCAAACACCAGGAGCCGTGGATCCCCCTATTATTTGACCTCAGTATTGTTTTGTGTGTCCATGATTTTGTATTTTGTATTCAGTAGTTCACACGTTATGATAGCTCTTGTGTACTTTTGCGTTAGGACATGAACGACCTGGTCTAGAAATGCCGTTGCGGACAAAGTGGACATGGCTTCACTTCACTTTACAGTATCAAGTTTCTTTTAGTTCACATGTTGCCTTAGAGGTTGCCTGCATTTAAGTGCTTGTTTTATGTGACATCTAGTAGGGATAAAGGAAAAAAATAATAATGTACTGGACATTATTGAAATACCTTCCAAAGAGGAGGAAGTTGGATGTGTGTCAGTAAGCTGATAATGTAAATGTTTCCTAACAGCTTTACATCTCAGACATCTATTACAAGATTTTTTTTCTTGGTGTCTCATACCCATCATATATTTTTGCACAATCACCTTGTTCAGTCTTGTCATAAAAAGTTCTATTGCTATTTAAGCTATTTTTAAAAGTAAAAGACTTTACGAGTCTCTCTTTTAAAACAGAAATCCCCAAGGTTCTTCTGAGTTTATCACATATTCAAACACACACCACAGTTGAGAAATTTTCCAGCATTATGGGAATAGGAGATACAATATGACAGTGAGCAAGGCATTATAAAATAAACGAAATGGTGAAAAAAAAAAGGTGTTTCTGATGTCCCGTGGTTCCTGTTTTACCACACATGAATCAGTCTGTTCTCAGATGGAGACTTCCAACTGAACATGAACCAAAAGGTGTCACCAACACTTGACTGGTAGTGTTCATCCAGCACCTGGAGCCTGTACACTGAGTGGAAGGAGGGGGGTGGGGCTCATGAGGGTCAAAGCCTCAGATGAAACAACAAAGACCCAGAAAACATCCAGAATCTCCACATGATAAAAGTGCCACCTGAAAGTCTCAGGCAGCAGAGGACAGGAATGGCAAAGGACTAGCCCACGTATGGCAAGTATCACCGCCTAACCCAAGACTGAAGAAACGGCTGAAGTCCTACCAGCTTCCAGAAGAACAGCACTGAATCATGGCCGTACATGAGCTGTAGAAGGTGGACTCTGCCACACCAGACATTACGCCAGGTAGAGGCTTTGCAAATGTGCCGCCAACGCAGTCTAGCACATGATGGCGAAGTGTACAAGGCAGGCTCGGCGTACGTGGAACAGTGTAAGTAGCCAAGTAGCTGGAAGTTTGTAGAGGAACATCTATGTCCAAAAGCAGCAGTGATGGACATCCCAAGACAGCATCATCAAGGAGGAACACAAAGAAACTTGAAAAATACCAAGGACACGAGGGGGAAGTGGAAAAGATCTGGAAACGAAAAGCAACAGTGGTGTCAGTGGGAGTGTAGGACTGTGACCCCCACCATTTTCTTGGGCATCAGAGATCAGTGTCCAGAAGACTGCAGTCCTGGGATCTGAGCTTGGAGAGGAGAGCAGCCGACCACAGGGATGGGTGACTGGGGACAGTTTTTTGTTTGGTTGGTTTGTTTTTTAAATAAAGGTTTTAAGGCAAGGTTTCATCACTAATTTAATCCCAGTAGAAACACATATCTGACTCCACACAAGCAGTGATGTATAAAAATGCTTAAAAGGCTCATCAAACAAGCTATGCTTCATTCTTGTACATTTAAATGGAATATATATATTTTAATGAGTGGAATACTGTCTATGAGCAGTATCTCTGCTGTATAAAACACAATCCAGAAAACTTCAAACTACGCACAAGAGATTATTGTGATTTCTCACGTCATTATGCCCAGTTTTCCATTTTCTTTTTATATGTATAAATTTGCACCACTGCCTATTGCTGTGATGAGCTGGGATAGGCTCCAGAACAAGAGCAAGAACCAACCGGTGTTAAAAACGGATGGATGGAAGAATCTGGTGTTCAGATTAGTTTTATATGTTGTAATAATGGTGGGAGATCAGATTGTTCCGCCAACAGTCAAGATCCATTTAAAAATATATCAGATTTAGTTTTAATTGGGTTAAACCAATCAAGTTGACCCTTTCTTCCTGACTTTCATGCCTTCTGCTCTTTTCGCTACTCTGGACCGGAATCAGACGTCCCCTGCTGCGGTGCCTAACTCGGCCAGAAGGTGGCGCCAAATATCCAGATTTGTCGTGCCGCAGAACTCCACGGACAAAAAAAGAAGACGAAAAGAAAAAAAAAAACGTCGCCGTTTAAAGTATCAGTGGCCGGGATCAAAATGAATCCTACTTATGTCGCACAACAAGGCCTGGCCTGACCTACTTTAGTGGAGAGCGGTGTGAACAGCAGCTTTTTTAGAGTGGGGGGATTTATCCAATGTACAGCCAAATTTGATCTACCTCCAAGGTGTGTCTTGCCTTTGATGGTGAGTGTGACCTGCTTGTGTAAGTTGCTAGTAAAACAGTCCAGCTCATAATTTAGCATTTCAGCTCCAAGTTCCCCGATCAGTCTGCTGACAAAGGTCTCTGTTTCTTTCATTCTTTTCTTTTTATATGAATGTTTGAAGTCGGCAGCTAAATAGGGAACAATGAGTCATTTCATTGTGGAGAAATGAAGTCATCTTCCTTCTCCAGCAAGGTATTGTGTGTGTGTGTGTGTGTGTGTGTGTGTGTGTGTGTGTGTGTGTGTGTGTGTGTGTGTGTGTCCTGCTCTCACTGAACTGGTGGTAATAAGGAAGACGTGTGTTGTTGCCAGTTTTATTCAGGGTTCCTTTGTTCCCAGAAGGACGTGTGATGTTCTTTTAGGAAATCCAGCTCCTTTAGTGTGTTCAAGAAAAGAAGGAAGCCCTCTGCCCAAAGAGCTTGTGAATGATGGCTTGATCGCTGTTTAGCCCACTGTGGGATTTCACTTTCACATGAACAGATTAAACCTGACATCACTCTTGTAAGACTGCTTGATTACTTAAATGGAAACATAAACTGATATCAAGCAGTTGTTCAAATTTTCCAACACTACACCCGATACCAGCTAGTTCATTGACAGACAATGTGAAGTAGTAGGTTTAACAAACTCAATCCAAAGTACCATCTAAGTCAACTCTAAAAATATTCAAGTGAAAGTGAAAAACACTTCCTTATAAAGTATTCTAGCTTCACCTTTGACAGTTTCAATACTCGTTGCTACGGAAACATTTTGCTCCTAAGAAACTGTTCTATATTAGGTTCAACATTTGGCCTCAGTTTAGCAGCAGGAAAGAAAAGCTTACTTTTGTTTGGATATCACATAACTCTTTGGTGTGTTGAGGAGGAATAATTGATGCTTGTACCTGAGTTTCAAAGCTCTGAGGAAAATGTTCTCCATGAAAAAGAACAAACTATGAGAGGACTTTGTTTCAATAGATATTTTGAGCTCACCAGGAAAAAGATTCAATGATATCTCGAGAAATGTTCATTTTCAAAGACTCTCCGTGTTACTGCAGCTTGATCGCTCAGGTGTCCTCGTCTCGACTTAACTCCCCTTGAACTCTTTGAAAAATGCGAGCGTGGTGTGATGATGCAATGCAAGGTCCAGACTTGCCTTTGTTCAAGAGCATTAATGGATGTAAAGCAGTGCTGCCATCTCTTTCCACCCTCTGTAAGGAAAAGTTCATGTTGCACTTGAAAACTGTGTGTGCTTTAGATTTTATCTATGGCATGGTAGCCATGGAAACTGGATGACATAAATAGGCTAGCAGTGGCAGAGAGAGATGTTGCAGTTTTTAATAATGGACAGAATTTGGGTCATAATATCTTGCATGTTGGATCTATAAATTGCATCGTGTGCCACTTAGGGTTCCATTAATCTGCATGATTCCCTGGTTGGTCTTCAAAGTGACTCCAGGCAATGATTCAAGAACTCAGCGATGTTGAAACGAGAGAAGAACCTTTCACACCAAATTCTTTGTTTACTCCACTTCATGCATTATGCAATTACTCTACAGTTCAGTGAGTGTAAGAGCAAGGCTATGCTAATTGGGAATGTGAATTAATTTATTATTTGGAACAGTAATCAGCTCTGTCATTCCCCATTCATAATTTCACTTCAGGACCATTTAGAGGGACACTAATGAGGGTGAGCAGAGGGAGAGTGTGAGTAGCTGTTGATCTTTGTCTGATGTAAATTTGAAACCAACACTGAGAAACGGTGCAATTTTTTTTAAAGTCAACATATAAGTGATCTGCTTCTGTTTAGGGAATTTTTTCCCAAGAGACACAATAATCTTGTAAGTGGAATGGCCAGAAATAAATTTCTTGGAGACCAAGTGAGAGAAGATAACCTGAGACATCTGGATGCAAAGACAGGAGGGATGGGGAGTACATCAATAGAAAGACACTGGAGATGGAGCTGCCAGGCAGGAGAAAACGGAGATGGCCGACGAAGAGATTTCTGAACGTGGTGAAAGATGATATGCAGTTGGTTGGTGAGACGGAGGGAGGTTTAGCAAACCTTCAGGCAAAGATGGAAACAGATGATACATTGTGGGGACCCCTAAAGGGAAAAACCGAAAGACGAGGAAAAAAATAACCCTCAAGGCGCTGCTCAGGTAAAGAATCCAAAAGAACCTACAAACAAGAGCAAAGGCAGGAAACACTCACAGAGAAAAAACAGACAGAAGAGCTGTTTTCCTATTTCTCATGTAAGGGCTATTCAACAATTTCCACAACAATTTCAATAAGGTGTTCTAATACTGAGTCAGATTTTCAAAATTGCATAATGTACTACTAGCACATACTGACAAAATGTTGTATGCCATAAACAAGAAATTTGAGGTTTGCAAGTAAAACACTTATATATAATACCGTATATTCTCGCTCATAAGTCGAGATTTTTTTCCCAGAAAAATCGGTCCCAAAAACTGAATTCGACTTATGAGCGGGTCAGTCTAAGACATTAGTTTTTTCCGGTGTTTAAAGTCGGCCGAAGTACGTTAATACATCGACAATTTAACTTCTCTAGTGGTTAATAGCAACA
>JAOWBL010000017.1:11335156-11357652 GCA_028564865.1 Zenarchopterus dispar | reverse complement strand
GGGTCAAGGCAAAAAACTTGATTTTGAACCCCAAAAAAACCCTCTCGACTTATGAGTGGGTCGACCTATGAGCAAACATATACGGTAATCTTTATTTGTCAGTATATCTCACAAAACACACCAAAATTTATCCTCTGCTTTTAACCCATCACTAGTTACACTAGGACCAGTGGGCTGCTACGGTGCTCGGGGAGCAGCTGGGGGCTGAGGGTCTTGCTGAGGGGCCTACAGTGGCTTACCTCTGTTGCCAACCCGGGGAGTTCAGTCCCCAGGTTGGTAACAGAGCCCACCTCTGTAACCACTAGGGTACCACTCCCCTGAGGTGTACTACTACCAGGAAAATCTCCAGTGTTTAGTGGAGCAGTTTACCTCATGTACTGATGAAGTGACATTACAAGCGCACTACAAATACTGAGCGTTGAGTAACTGAATCAGGTGTGAAACACAAACAGGAAGCAACACTAACAGGCACACAGGGGAAACTGCTTCACAATAAAACAGGAAATGATGCTAATACATGAAACAGCAATATCCAAAAGAAAATATGACTAACACAAAGAACAAAAATCCACGAAAAACCAAAAAAAATGGGTGACGTTAAACCAAAGGAACCATGAACATAAAAAAAAGCACAGAGACTCTGATAAAGACTGGTTTGCGTGCACCGTGCTGGAAGACACTGGATTTCCACTTAACGTGACATTGCATAAAGGTTCAGAGGAGCCATTGAGACCCATTCTTCAAAACATCTACTGTACGTTTAGTCTGCATCTGAAGCTGCAATTTAAAACCGCATTAAAGTCTCAAAATGACAATCTTGTGGAATTATCTGTGTAGTAGTTCAAGTAGAACTGAAAGGAGACACTGAAAAGCAGAATCTCAGTGTTTCTGCATAGTTAGAGGTCGGTCGACAGCGATGTCAAGGTGGACCAACCCACTGTGGAATAATACACCACCAGGTGGGAGACAAGTTCAACGACAGCGAGAGTGTCTCTTCCCTCATATAAGCTGAGGGTGGAAATGAAAAAAACGGAAAAAAAAGTGAAAGCATGAATGAATGTCAGTCTGTAGAGAAGCTGAAGTCTTAGTTGAAACATGAGTGCTGAAGGAAGGTGAAAGTAAAAGTTCAAGTGTGAATTTACTAGGAAAGGTTGAAGTCTTATTTGACACACATGGGCAGAAATGAGTCAACATTATGAAAGTCATTTTGATGAACTGATTATTTGGATTCCGGTTATCTTTTAGCGTAAAACAGTTTCTCTTTCCAGATGTCCTCAGGTGCAATAAATAAGAACAGCAACAAAAATGCAAACATTCTGATGAATATGTGCTTAAAACATGAAACCAGAACTCGTGTTTTTGTTGACAAATAAAGTTGACAAGACGAAGCATGAAAAAACCTTCAGCTCATATTGTCTGCAAAGAAAATTCAAAGTAAATGTTAGAATTATTGTGTTTATATTTTAATTTATGTCATCCCAACTTTTTATCATCTGAAGTTGTACACAGGCATGCAAAGTGCATGCTAATAAAAAATTGACAAATAAAATATTACACTCTAAAAAACGCTGAAATTGCACTGTTTAAAGATTCAGAATACTGAGAACTGTAAAGACATTCAGAGTTCAAGAGTCATTGTGCGTTTTTACATGCTGTTCAAAGTAACAGATCCTTTTGTTGAATGATAAAACAGCAGAGAATGTGCTGTGGAAAAAACTGCATGAGTAAGACATGAAGCATCTGTGTGTTACAGTAGGATGAACATCTTGTTCCCTGATGCCCTCGGGTTCAGGATGTGCTGAGTGGGACGTGATGAGAGTAGCGCCATAAAAGAAAATGAAATGCTTGTTGTTCGGCATCAGCAAGTCCTCCACACTCAGCTTCATAAGTAGCGAGTAAAAGAGCCGGAGAAAACTTCGCCGGAGTCAGTGGTGTAATATCACTGAGAAGTTCAAATTCCTTACCTCACAGCATCTTTTTGTACCCGGTAAGACTGACAGTGGGAGGTAGGCAGTGGCGTTCCAAATGACAATAAGGCAGTTTCAGTTTCTTTGCAGCATAAACACAAAGTCTTCATCAGCCCGCACACTTTTTCCACATGTGCAGGTCAAGGAAAAATGCAAACGAGCAGTCAAATATCAGAAGGGCTTTTCTTTCCCAGCAGGTTTGGTCTGACGTCTGTAAATCTGAAGGAGCGTTCACTTCAAGTACATCTTGAAATTCCACTCCCACAAATCAGCGTTTCTATTTTGAAAAAAGTGTCAAAACTAAGACTAATAAGGTCAAAGTATGCACGGATCAACACTTGAGTTGCAGTACATGCCGAAGCTGAGTATTTATTGATTTCCACGAGCAGCAAGAAGAAAGAAAAAACATGTGAACCCTTTTGAATTTCTTGATATTCTGCAGTTTGTCATAAAATGGGATCTGATCTTCATCTAAGTTACGATAAGAAGTAAGTACAATATACTTAAGCTGATACCACACAAACAGTTATAATTTCCTGTCTTTACTGAATAAATGAAACATTCACAGAGCTGTGGAAAAAGCAAATAAACCCCTGGATTTAACATGTGGTCAGACCTTTGGCAGCAATGACTCCGAGCATCATCGGAGCTTTATAACGTTAAAGGTGAATATTTGCCTCTTCATAAAACTGCTTGAGCACACACACTTTTGTAGGACGCCTGGTGTAAACAACTCTTCAGGTTCTCAGCATCTCTTTGAGGTTGTGATTGGATCACTCCAAACGGTGGATGATTCCCGTTTCTCCTGCTGCATCACTCCACTTCTGCTAAGCTTAGTTGGCAGACAGCCACTCTGACCTGAGGCAGTGAAGCGAGTCCATATCATGATGCTCCCTCCACCATACTCCATGTTTCTGATGATGATTGATGTTCAGAAGCTCAGGACCATTAGTGCAATATAATTGAGTTTTCCTCCCAAATAATTCTTCAGTTTCATCAGTGCTCAAAAGATTTTCTAGTTGTGCTGTAGGCTGCTAAGGTGCTACTTTGCAAAATTCTCATGCACAGCCATGTATTTCTGGGGTGCCCTCTCATGCACAGACAGCTGGTTCAGTGACTTATATTTGGTAAACTCATGAACCAGTGATGTCTTCCATACTTTAGCTGTTACTCGTAGGTTTTAGCAGACATTTCTTATATACATCAGAACTAAAATGTTTGGGTGTTTTTTTTATCATTCAAAGTAGCTCTAAACCACACCTCCAAACCTATTTCATTGACTGGATTTCACCTCTGCAAACTGCAGTTTTTAATTGAAGTAACTAATGTCTTGGTTTGCTTAGTTTTTCTGGGTGTGTTCAGTAAGGACATTAGATAATTGTGCGTTATCAGCTTGTGCACAGTTTGTTTATCTATTATTGTGATGTAGATGAAGATCAGGTTACATTTTATGGCAAGCTGTATGAAACCAATAAACTGCAAGTGATAAGATACTCTTCCTGCCACTGTAGCTCTAACAATATCAGGGATTTCTTACTTAGAAAAAGATATTTCTGTGGTTTATCAAAATTGGCGCAGTCAAAACTTTGCTTGGTTCAACTCTTTTGACTGAATCAGACAGAAATGACGAGGTTACTGGGGCTCTTTATGAACAAGTATTTCATGCAGAGTTCTGTGCACTTTGAGTGGAGCAGCTGGAAGCAGCTGCAGTGGGCGAAGCGCCTGGCAGACTGTGACTACCAAATCAAAAACTCAGATGTACCACAACCATGGCACTTTGTTTGGGATTGCTAAGTCTGAAAAAATGTCACCTTTTGAGCCAGTCAGATTTCAGGGTGCTGTGACATCACAGGCCAAATCAGATTAGAATTAACCAACTTCATCACACTGCATTTGTTGTCATCTGGAAATGGGAAGCACAAGTCTGTATGACAGATGTCACAGGAGGTTTACTTCTCAGGATGTAGCAGAGGTGAGGGTCTGAGTCCAGCCTCTAAAAGCTGCTGCTGTATCTTTGTCATCTTTCATATCCAAGATGACTCATCGTTGGCCTCAGGCAGTTGTGTCAGTTTGTCAAAAAAAAAAAGAAGAAAAAAAAGATCAGAATATGCCCCTTTGAATCTTTTCTCACATGTTGTTTTGAAGCTTTTAACTTCATGCTGTAAAAACCAGATGTTTTCCCCTCTAAGGTTATGCCCACAGTAGTGCAGTTTCATTTTAAGACGAGAACCTTTGGTTACATTATGCCTCTGACAGCTCTGGAGCTGGTAAATGCAGCTGTTGTGGTTTCATGTAGATGGATCAAAGCAAAAAGATGACTAAAGCTACCGGTTAGTAAATAGTCAACTTAACTACCTTACCTCTAACACAGTAAAAGCATTTAAAAACAATGACACTCAATTCACGATTTACTTGTTGGTCACTATGTATCCTTCAGTGATTTCTGCATTAAAAACAAAAACATTTGCAGGAGGACAGCCATTATCAGAGGAATCTGCAACAAAGACAATTTTCAGCAGAACATGACTGATCGTGTGATCTGTACCTATGGTCCTGTAGTGCAGAAATATATTTAACTGGTTCCATATTATCCATTGCAAATATTAGTACTTGCAATATTCGCAAGTACTAATATTGTAGTGGTGGACTTTAGAGGTCAAGTTTTGGCTGCACCACTTTCTCCCATTTTGCCTCAACACTAAAGCACAGAAATGTCGTTTCCAATCTTTCCCTTTTCTGTTGAAAGCAATAAACCTGATATCAGCATCTGTAATCAGACTCAGAATGGGCACAGACTGTATGCACTGGTGTGTGTGACAGGCTGAGCTGGAGAGTGCTGGAAAACGGGTTTGGAGCGGGACACTGCGACAGCCTGTTATTACAGCTCATGTGACTGACAGTGTGTGGGCGAGAAGGTAATTGCTGAAGTATGCCTGTGGTGACGAGGGCCTTCAGGGGAGCGGATGTTGAGCAGACCGAGGCATGCAAAGCGCACAGAGAAGCCCAGGCAGCCCAGAACTGATGACTCATCCCTCACACCCTTTCACTCCTGTTTGTTTACTCCACTCATCCGCCGCCTGAGCCAGAGCTCTGACAGACAGGAGACTGTCCCCCAGCCATCGGGCCGTCTTAAAGGATTTTACCTGTTTAGACTTCAGGACAAGCAGCTTAGTTAGATCCAGGTCCACTTCCCATGTAAACAACTTCCAGGACTGGCAGACTGTGAGCTTGTGTTTACTGGAGTGAGGAGAGTCTAAATTTACTACTCACCAAAAACACTCACGGACTGCCAGCACTTTGCCTTTCATTTTAATTGTGTGTATATATATTGACCTGTTTTCTCTTTGTGTTCACAGAAAAATAACTATTTCTTCTTAATGTGCAAAAGCAGCCTGGAAAAAAATAATGTTACAAACAGTGTTAACCTTGCATAGTTTTATTACAGAGCTAGATAACAGAAACCACAATATTTTACTGTGTGAAAAATTAACGTGCTATTTTTAAAGAAAATTCATCAAATAAATTAATCTGAGGACAAATATTTTTCAATGCATACCAGTCTCCGTGGTCAACACAAAACATTTTTTAAACAATTAAATCAGATAACTCACCCCTTAAAATTTGTGCTCTAAAGGAAACTTATGCAACATCACAAGCTACAGTCTTAACCACCATTTTGACTGGATTGCAGCTCTGAAAGGATTTCTTTTTCTCTTTCTCAAACAGACCTGGCGCATAACTGTAAATCTGCATCTGAAGTTTCTAACATCTTATGCTTTCAGAAAAACTTGACTTTATCTTTGTGAAAATGAGAGTACCAAACCAGAAAACACACAGTGTTCATTTCAAAATTCTCCACATGTTGTCTGGTGGGGACAGGTAGAGACAGCAGTCAGGCCAGTATCTGCCTCATCGTCTTCCTCAGCCTTTGTAATGTGTGCAGAATGTGGCTTTGCATTGTCTTATTTAACCCTTTAAAGCTTGAAATATAAAATAATACACAGACAATCCTTTATTATTATTATCATCATCATCATCATCATCATGGGGCATTTTAGAGGTCTAGAAGTTAATTTCTGCAAAGTACCTAGAGTCTGTTTGTATTATAAATAAACACAATATAACTAAAATCCAATTGAATCGCATTGAATTGAACTGAATGGAATTGAATTGAAGGCAGCATATATTGATCTGAAATGCAAGTGTGCCATCCTCCATTAATGCCGGCACAGAAGTAGAAATGACTTTTCTGTAAGCTGCTTCTGTAACTCCACACCATCACGGAGCAAGACTTTAGCGTTTGTTGCTGACAACCCTCTGGGTGTTTTAAGTCCAGTTCTCAAAGTCCTGCATGTTTTAGGTGCTTCCCAGCTGGAACAGACCTGATTCAATTGAATGGGTCATTAGCACACTTGTGACAACCGAACAGCGATCGATTCCCCACATGCACTGCAGAAGGAAAACTATCAGTTCTGTCTGGTCTTTATTTGAGGACCATGCGTTTTGGGTTTTTTTGTCATTAAATGCATTTGTGGATAAAGTGGAGGTCCTTGCCCATCATTGCTCCTGAAAAACTCATCTTTTTGTGGAGACTGCTTTTGTATAAAATCTGTATTAGTCACCTGTTGACTCACTTGTTGGAAATACCATCATATTTTTTATTTTCTTTTTTTAACCTCCTTACAAGCACTAACTTGCCAACTTGTATGAGATGTGTTGCAAGCCTATAATTCAAAACTGTATATCTAAACAAATAAAGTGATCTATCTTGGCTTCATGCTACATGAGCAGAAATATAAGTCACAGTTTATTTTAGAATCTCTTCATTGTTTACTCTGTGTAGTATTATTTTATTCTATGTCTCATTTCTTTCCACTTTGTATTTTTTCTGCATTTTTTTGTCCTTCATTAAATAATCAAATTACTCATCTATGTTTTTGAATGGAATTAAAGCATATTGACATTGATATTGATCTGACAGCCAAGATGCAATAACAGATCATGACTATTTTCATCAGTTACCTCAGCAAACAACAGGCTCAGTCCCATTTTCAGTTTTATTCTTGTTTTAATCAATCCTTGCGACTTTCTTCTGAGTGCATCCTAAAAATTGTATTTTTCCAATTAAATAAGTGACAGAATTAAAAAAAAACTGTGCTGTCCGTTTTTTATTGGTGAAAATACAAAGTGGGGTGGTTTTGCAGGATATGTGTGAGTCAGATTGATTGGGCGTGGTGTGACAGAATTCGGCTCTCATGCCATAATTATTAGCTTCATATTTTTTTTTCCCAAGGTTTATCTGTGGGCTTAAATTTGCAGCTCGCTAACCAAACCTCAGTGGCCAGTAAACAAAGCCTTCCTCTTTGGACGGTAGTCCCTGTGGTTTGTAAGCTGTTTTTGCTTGTAGAAAACGATCATGCCTCTGTTTATGCAGCAAGAAACTGGCTTCCTGATCTCTCGGGCCTGCAGACGCACTTGTACACACAACAAACACACAATAACAGCCTGTCAGCTGTGAAGGTTTAGGGTTTTACCTTTTAATCTGAGATATGGATAGAGCTGCAGACTAACTCAGCCTGTCAGAGGAATCCTTTGCAGAGCTGGAGGCAGGGATTGACCCAACATTTCCTTTTGCTCTGCCAAGTAAACACTAGATCCTCTGAGCACACCTACGGGAAGGTAACTTCCTGCACCAGGGTTCTTCTTGAGCTTCTATTATGTTTTTCTCAATGGAGTCAAGTTGTCAGTATTATTCGCAGTGTAGAGGT
This sequence comes from Zenarchopterus dispar, assembly GCA_028564865.1. Taxonomy (NCBI): domain Eukaryota; kingdom Metazoa; phylum Chordata; class Actinopteri; order Beloniformes; family Zenarchopteridae; genus Zenarchopterus; species Zenarchopterus dispar. The sequence continues at coordinate 11,349,917 of JAOWBL010000017.1, read as the reverse complement.
AAACCAAATAAGGCCCCAAATAAACCAGCACTGTATTATCCAATACTGAGCAGAGATCTGGAGTCTACTCCAGCTGCTATCAGGCAGCATTGTCACCAGTCTGTAAAAGAGACAAATGAGCTAAACAAACATGCTCAAACTCAAATCTTGTGTCTGGAAATCATTTGAATTTTAGAAGGAAGGAACAGTGGACACAGTTGCAGGTAAAGGAATGGCAAGACAAATGTGACTCCTCACCGGGTGAGCCATTGTGGTAAATCTTTGGATAACGGGTAAGATAGAGACATGAATACTGAAGAAAGACACTGCTAAACTGTGCACGGCATCCATTACAAAAGCATGGCTTTGTGGTGGAGGACTCCATGTGCTGAACTGGCCTGTAGTCCATAATACCTCCAACACCCCCCACCCAAACCCGATGTAAACTGTTTACAGTAAGGGTTGGTAAATATTACTCTATCCCAACTTTTTTGAGACACGTTGTTGTAAAAAATTCCAGTTTTCCTTTTTTATTACTTAATGTGGTACACTCCCTCAATTTACACATTTGACATATATTTGTAAGTTCTGTTGTGAATAAAATGAGTTAATGACATTTGCAGATCATAGGATTCTGTCTTTATTTACAATTTAGACAGTGTCCCAACCTTTTTTGAAACGTAATGTATGTATTTATCCAAAAATTACTTTTGTTTGAAAGAAAACCCATACAACAGCTTCTGTTTGAGAGACTGAAAAACACTGACAATTGAAGCTATATTGCCAAGTGAACAAGGTGCACATTACACTGGAATTCTTTGTTTTCCCCTTCTGAGCGGCAGAGAGAGGAAAGCCTGACTTAAAATAGTTAACCCCATCAAACTCACTGACCCCATCACCCATGAGTCACTCAGTTCAAACTTGTGTTCTGCATATTTCCAAACCTAACACAGTTTTCAGTCTCGCTTGCTTGTCCAAATAACGTGGAATCTTTATCATGCAGAACTCCATCCTCATTTTCTATCAGTCTCAGGCAAATGACGACATAAAAACTACCATACCTTTGGTGACACCAGTGTCAGTGTCCCTTTAACATATAACATGCCCATATGAGTCAAATGTAATATTTTTTTCATTTTATTGAGTGGATATTATTGAATAGAAACTGAATAATTCTCATGAAGGCTCAATGTTCACATTTCTTTGGAGATAACATAAAATAACTTGGAGAAGTCAACAGGTTTAAATAAAAGGAACGTGATTAAGTTTCTGGTAAGATCAATCAAAAGGTTTATTCGTGAAATTAACATGCAACCTGTTATTTTATGGTAGGGTTGGGGCTATGAAATACATTAGCACAGCTTTACAGATAAACATGATAAACATTGATAAAATCAAACAATATAGTCTCATTTTATGTTCTTACAGGGTCAATTTCTGGCATAAATGCAGTTGTGTCAGGTCACATCTGCTTAACAGGCCACATGACCAAAAGGGTCGCAAAGAGGGTTAATTCAAATAATATTTTTTATCTTTAAACAAAGTAAGAGATTTGCTGATAATTTGTCTTTCTATCTGTTCACTCAACTGTGAGCAGCGACTGTGATTTGGTGTTTGCAATTGGAGTGTTTTGGAGGTGACACACCAAATCTTGTTTAGGCCCACCAAAATCCTCGGCCTGGCCCTGAACACGTATATAAATTTAGAAACTGGAACATGACCCAGTCCTGCCTTGGCCAGTCAAAGCTGGTTTTTCAGTTGATACACAGTACAACACAGGGTACGGTATTAGTCAGGCAGTTTAATGTAGCAGGTGATGAACTCTTAGGTGCAACCCAACAAAGCATGACAAACTCATATTTTAACGAAAGCAGTCTGCTGTAAAGGGAGGAGTAGATGAAACACAACCTTTATATCCACAGTTTTGCAATAATACATGCAATGACTCACACAAAATGCAGTGGCACCCAACATCTCCAGGAATCTGTTTGTATAAAACATGTGTCATCATCATTCAATATTCCAACACTCAAGCGTATATGACATGTGAGTTACAGGTGTATTACTAATGTTTTTCTCTATCAAGTAAGTTGGAGATTTCATGTGCTTTCGGTATGCAGCGCAGCAAAATTGACAGTTTGCATCCAGAGCATTGTAATAAATTTACACTTGGATCAAACCAGATACATGCACAGTCCTGTATGCGCTCAAGGCAGTGACTCATAAGAAAAGTGTTTAAAGCAAACCTAAGAACACACAAAAAAGCCCTGCTCAGAACGAAAGACATGTCGGTCAAAGAGTCATTACTTCGAGAGCTAGGATGACTCATATTCAAGTGATTCATCAGAGTTTGCAGCCTGAGATAAGAGCGCCAGCCAACAAGAACTTCCATAAATTTGCTGGCTAAGGGGAGCAGCAAGCCCAGGCAGAGGCAAAGACGTAAATGCAGAGCTGTTGATGGCCAACAATCCAGCTTGTGACCCGAAGCCAAGCGCCTTTGATTACATCAATTACTCTGATTTTGATGGGGCCTCAGTGATCCAGCTAACCACCATTCATAGGAGCAGTTTTTATATCAGGCCCAGGTTACCTTAAAGATGAATTCACAGTGCATAGAAAAACATATTAACTTAGGTAATTAAACATGAAGGTATAAGTTAGGTGTGTAAAATTGCTTTCCAATTATCCTTGAGCCACTGTGTTGTGTATCTGTAAGTAAAATTACAGCTCGTTTATAGTTGTACTTATTTTAAAGGACTAAAATGCATGTTGTGGATGGAATATGTGAGCAGATACTGTTCACAGTGAACTTGAAGTCTGCACCACGGTTAAGACATAAAGCTTCAAAAACAGATGCCCCTTTTTATCTTTTTTCTCTCTAGCCATGGGGTTGACAACAATGAATTCCAGTGAATATTACAGAGAGAAATATATAAGTTAAAGTCAGGGGCACCTCTTAATATGCTCTGGAATGCAAGCCATAAAAACTGTACAACAAGGTCAATTTATCTACTTAGCTGGGATCATAAGAGAAATAAATACAGATAGTAAAAAAACAAAGATAGTTCATGCTTTTATTGTAAATGCTATTTTATTTCTAAACATATGTCCATTGTTGTATTTCAGGCCTGCAACACCGTCACTATGGAAAAAAAAATTAAGATGGGACAGTACAGCATTTACCACTTTCTGATGTGGGTATTCTGTCTCACAACACCTAAAAGTCATTCCTGCATCGAGGATGCTAAGTGATATAACATTTTGTTTAACATATCTTAAGGTTGTAATTTTGTCATTCCCGATGTTATTCCTCAGCCATGGTTTGCAGTGTATTTAGACTGTGGTTTACAGTGTCTTCTTTAAAAAAAAAAAAAAAAGGAAGGGCATTCCTTAAAAAATATTTCTGGAGACAGCATACATTACTCTAAAATCTTGTGTGCTTTTCTGCAATTATGGCTCCATCACAGAGGAGTAACTAACCTTTACCAAGGGCACTGATGCAACCACATACCAAAGCCTGGCTCTTGGAGTCTGAATGGTTCTTTTCAACTTTGGTCCAGAACACATAGCACCTTTTTTTTCCCAAAAAAAAGGTCTGCAGTACAGATTTGTGTAACCACAATACAAATTTGGACTCTGACAGACCATCCCAGGTGCCCAGAGATGCTCACACTACCTATGCATCAGGTAAACATAAGGCTTCTTTTGTAGGCTTTTAGACTAAGACTTTTAAGTGGCACTTGAGAATTTCGGTTTGCCATGCTTGCAGGAGCTCCTTGTCCGAGGATTATGTTAGCCGCTGATGGATGGTGCTCCTTTTTGCATTACTGTGTGAGGGAGTGAAGACAATGGATGTCCATCGTATGCTTGTGCCCTTTCTCAATTCTTTCAGGCTCTTTGACTGATTTAAAGATATTATGCACTCCATGAGAAGAAATGTATAAAGCTCTTACAATTTTTCTTTCTTCAGCTATTTTCTTACATATCTGCTGACAAAACAGAGATCCTTTGCTGATCTTTGCACCTCAAAACCCATTAGCCTTTCATGGATACCACTTTGGAACCAAACCATGGTTAGACTCTTCATCACGTTGGACCTTAGCATTGTTGATGTTGAGCAGCAAACCATGACGCTGAGAGATATTGAAAGTTTTCAGTTGGGCTTATGATGGTGGATTGACTAAGAAGTTTCATGACTCCGTTCCCTAATTTGTTTTGAATCAATCACACTTTGTATTGGAAGAGGACCAAGTTAGTGTTGTACCCTCATGGTTGTTTAAAAAGTAAATTCTATAATCTGAATCATATCCAGGAATCAACAGGCATAGAAAATGGATGGATGAATCATATTCTGTGCGGCTGTTTTTTCAGTAACGCATGCATGACAAGATACCTTTTTGACACATTTCAGCCAAACAATAACATTACACATTTGTTACACAAGCTTGTTCTTAATATGAGGACTTCACTAAAATTCACATTCAACACATGCAGCTTACTCATTTTGTCCACAAGGAAGAGCAGACATTCAACATACTGCTTTTCTTTAGACTAATTAGACTTGACCTAAAAACACAAAGTTTGTCCTCTCTGTGGGTGCTGGTCAGGAAGACTAGTTCAAAGCCATAATCTGTGGACTCTTTCATGCCCCCACCACCCTCAGTTCATTTGCCCACAACACTGTTTCCACTTTTTCACCACCCAACTTTAGTTATCCGCTTCCCTTGAAAGGAGTTAAAGGAGAGGTCAGTGAGTGCAGGAATACCACTGCACTCCTTGTGTGCAGCAGTGGCAGTCTATACTCTGTAATTTAATTCTCCTCATGCACTTTGTGCATGAGGAGAATGAGCAAGATGTTGACTGTGAAAATACTGCATCAAGACAAAGATGCTGTGGCTCATCTCTAGGCACCCTTAAGACACAGGGTTGCTCTTGCCTATCAGCGGCCCAGCTTTGGAGCCCCACATTGCACAGTTTCAGAATTTAAAAGGCCTGTATTTCCAGAAGTTTTCTTTGTGGATGAATACAAATTTAAATACCTTAACTAATCTGTGGGATTAGTTTCTGGATTGCCAGACTGTTTCATTGGACCTCCAAATATCACCCCTTGACAGCTTGCAATTCTTCAGTTCTTTACTTTTTATTTGGCATTTAGCTCCTTATTTCATGATCCATATGATTTTTCCTCTGTCACATTTGACTTTTAAATGATGAGGAATGCATATTAATTTCTAATTGCTGTATGCATACCCAATGAAATCTCTGTCTGTCATCTGACTTCTTAGAGGTACATTTTCTGGATAAAAATTACCATCTGGATTAAGCAAATACCTCTGCTGTCTGTTAACAAAAATGTTTAGAGCCCATGGAGAAGCTACTTGCTTAACATCCAAATGAAATGTGACTGTTTTAGAGGAGGGAATATACATTTTAAATAAGAAAGCAGGCAGATGAAGCAGGTTTCTGTTTTTTTTTTATCAATTATTATTTATTTATATCTTATTAAGTTGTGCTGTAAAGATTTGTGGTGCTCTGACGAGAAGAAGATATATTGTATCTCCAGTCAATATTAATTATTCATTGTAGAGTGTTTCTTTTTTCTCTCTCTCTCTCTGTATGTTCACAGGTTTGGTGCTTAAAACTGTTTTACTACCACTATGAACTGAATATGCTGCAGATTCATCTTCACTTTTTTCTTTTATTATGTTAACTGACTGTAGTCCGTTATTTACTTGAATAGTCACTACATGATATAAACAGTTCATATTCTGTTATTGTGTATATGTAGAGTTATGAAGAGTATTAAAATATGGACCATATGCTACTGTTTATTTATTTTATTTCAGCACCTACAGATTTATTGGCATTAATATTTCTTCTCTGTCAAAACTCTATGTATCTCTATACCATGATACAAATTAAAGAGCCGCATGCAGAGAAAAACCTCTTGTATGACAACAATATGGAAAAACAATGGATAACATAAGGAGCATGATCGACTGTCAGTGATGTGAATTACAGAGAGATCCATGGCCATACTAGAATACTTGTTATTTTGATGTTACACTGAGCACCATCTCAAATTAGCCATTTAATGTGTCCGACGGCTCAGGAAGCTGTGTCTGAACGCCAGTCATGGAATATTCAGAGAATGGCGAATGCCGCTGAGAAAACCTGGCTGTCTGCTGCACTGTGATAATACATAATTACATGCAAACTCCCTCGGGGTGGTTTCTTACATTAGAAATTACAACATCTTCAGCGAGTGTTTGTTTAGCCAAATAAGATGTGAGTCTCTTCCAGAACAAAAATACTGCCTGAGCAACGACGAAACTGAAGTGTGTTCTCCAGATTTCCCCCTCCCACTGCCATGCTCTGCTTGTTTAGCATCATGAATTTGAATTTCTGCTGTATTCTGTTGTGTTCACTCAAGGAAACCGAAAAACTAAAGTAAAACTACACACACACATACACACACACACATACTTCTGTTTCACTATCTCAATGTCACAACATCAACCATCTTACAACACCAAATTTGCATAAAACCATGTATTCTTTCTATAGAATGAAATTCGGTGATCATAGCTTCAAAATAAACTAATAGATGGTCAATTGTAGCAAATTAATTCATTTTTTAATTCATTAATTTACATGAATTCTTCTGTTCTGTGCTGAATTGCTGAGCACCTGTAGCTCATGATATGGCCTTGTTCCTTGCGCACAGAGATTTCTCAATATTCTTGGACTCTTTTGATGATATAATTTGCAGTATATTATGACATATTTGAAAGTTTTTCACAATTTGTAGGATGCAGTGTTTTGCAGATTGGTGAGCCTCTGCCCATTAAAGCTTGTGAAAGACTACATCTGCAGGCTGCTCTTACCCATGAATGTCACTAACCTGGTTCCAGTTAACAGATTAGTTTCAAGTTGTTTCTTTCAAGTAATATTTACTTTACCAACTTTTCCTCATCTCTCAACTTATTTGTGACATGATGGTGCCATTAAAAGGAGAATGAGCTGATATTTTTCATGAATGACACAGACCTCTTTTCTCCAGTTTTGTTGTTTTCTCAAAACTTCAATGATATGTGTATTTATTTTCCAGTCTTTTAAAGCTACAGAACATACAAGACTGCACTATTAAATCTAAAGAGAATGAAATCCTAATTACGATCTCTGCATGGATCTGTATAGTCTATTCTCTTTAAAATAAGTGAAATCTCTACCTGGTTCTTACAGAGGTCACTTCTGGAGTCATGTTTTCTGAACAATTTCAAGTTGTATTTTTGCATATATTTTATTTAGAGATTGACCAGGGAGGTAATCAAACAGCCAATGAAAATGGATCATAATCTGCCAATCAATGAAATGACTAAGGCCTATTTTCTGCTTGTATCGAAGAGAAAAATAGAAAATTAACAAAGGATATAGATGGTCATTAAAACGTTGATTAGAGCTCAAGAAGAGGAGTGCCTACGACTTTTCCACTCCGGTAAACAAAAACAACTATTATTACCTCCGGTTTGTTTAGCACCTGACGTCTCCTGAGTTCTCAGCATTTGGCTACACTTAGCTAAATTTGTGTCCATGTCTGCTCGCGGCCGCTTTGCAAAAAAAAAGAAGAAGAAGAAAACGTCTTGTGTCATCTTTTCCCGTCACGTTCCCACAGCGAGGCCCGGGAGAAGTGGAAACGTGGTGGACGGGAGGCAGAGGGCTCGCGGCGGGGGGAGTGGACGCGCCGCCGAGGGGGAGGGATTTCAGCCAGCGCCTCGTAGTGCGATTCTCCAAGCTCCGCTACGCCCGCTCCACGGAACAGGCGCGCGCTTCCCGCCGACGCCGACGCGAGGCAGCGCCGCGCGGACCAGGTTGTGAATGAGGGAATGGGGTGACGTCAGCGGCCGAATGTCAACAATGTAGCGACTGAGAGTAGGCGGTCCAGTCGAGTGTAACAAACAGCAGAGACGGAGCGGCAAGCAGCGCAGGACCGCGACGCACACGGCGCACACGCACGCGCGCACACCTACACACACGTAGAATCGCAGACGTTGTTTTTGTTTGTACTAAATCATTATTGTAAGAGAGGAGAGAAAAAAAAAAAAAAAAAAGGGCCGAGTTGCGGCGACTGAAGAAGCTCTGCAGCCGAGAGGCTTTGAGGAAACGACAAAGCGAGTCATCATGTGAAAGAACTTAAGTGTGAAACGGACAAAAGGGCTGGAATACGAGCGGAATAGAAAGTAAAAGGTAAGCCCGCTTGCACGTTTCTTGGAGTGTTTTCTCCCTCCTCTCCCTCTGTTTTATTCCTCCCGTTTGTCAGAATCTCAGTCTATTGTTGATGCGCTTACGATCGCGTTGCAAACTTGCATAAGTGGCAAAGCGCTGTTCTCCAACCACCGGAGCCCATATAACCGACTTAAATGGAAAAAAGTCACTTTTAGAACACAAATGTAAAAAAAACGCACAAATAAGATGAAGAAACCGCATGCATGAATCTTGAAAGCTTGGCGTGTGGTGCGAATATTGAAGGGTGTAATGTGTAGGGGTGTGAACGCGGGTTCAGGAGTGAAACTGCACCACATCCTGTTATGCTTTGAGTCAGTATACCGTTTGCGATGCTTTTTTTCTGTTTTCAAAAAGTAGGTGCCTTAGTGATCCCATGGGAGGGTCAGGCATGCCAGTGAAATGCTCAACAAACAGCACTTGCAGCGTCATTAAACACCTCCCTCGCTCATTAAATGTGCAAATTCACGCACAGCCTATTATTAATATCAGCATACATTATTAGCCTATCAGTGCAATGGAATTCAGGTTCTCCTCCTCAATCTGCAGCGAAACAGGACACCACAAAGCAATGAAGAAAAAAAGACAAAAAAAAAAAACTAGAGTGGACTGTTTATTTGCTGTGTAAGGACGAGCCTTGTTTTCTCACAAAGCCACTGTCTGCTCGACGGTGTGATTTAACGATAAACATTGTAAATTATCATTCATTATTTGTGTTCAAGCTAATCTGGGATAAGACTTCACAACCACGCTCCCAAAGTGGCTAAAAGAGAGCGCATTTAAATCACTTCCAAATGGTGACTGTTAAAACGCTGAGCCCGTGCGCGAGGTCCTGCTTTGTCATGTGAGTGGATGCTGCAGTGGCTTAGTCAGTCCCCGTCAGCCTGCTCATGTACGACTCAATGATGTATTGGCAAAATGGGCTGTTATCCTAGATAAGGTCTCACAAGCCCATGAAAATAGTCCTTTTTTTTGTGAAGTCATCGTTTTAGAAAAGAAAGGTCATCAGATCAGTCTTTGGATCAAGCAATTCGGTGGCACGTCTCGTCCAGCGTGATCAGTTTAAATAGATCTGGTAGATATTAAGCGTGGTTCTGTTGTGTTTTGATCAAGTGTCGCTACTATGTCGACAATCTTGACCTCAAATGACCACACGTGCTTTGTTCACTTTGTCCTAAAATTGAGAAGACGTCGATGTTCTTGCTGGTTGTGCAACACACCGGGCGGAATAATGACTTTAAGGGGAAACCAGATTAACCTTTTTTTTTTGATGGCCGCGTGCTTTTCCTCGGCGTCTACATGTCTGAAATCATCAAGGAGCGGAGTGATGCTGCCATAATGGAGTGATACAGCACTCTGAGGAGCAGTGACATCCACGGCATCCCAGCCTCTTTGTCTGGAAATGCTGATGCAACGCAAAGCGGTGAGGGGATCGCAGCATCACCCTCCACCCTCCTCTAACACCGCTATCATCATGTGTCGCATTACTGCTCTCATCCTGGCGCCGAACGGCATCATTCCACGTACCGGTGCCGGTTCCGCGGCGGCAGGAGAGAGAAGGTGCAGGTGTGCAGAGAAGGATCTTTGCAATCAGTCGCGTTTTAAAAGCAGCTGACGCGCAAATATTTTTTTCCTGACATCGCGCTGCTTTCACAACACGTGCATGGCGGCAGCACTCATGCGCAGTTTTACGCACCGAGCCCTTTGTTCTGTACAGTAGCCCCGACTGCCTTTCTTTTTGCCGTGCAAAGCAGTCTCCTGTTTATTGTGAGGAAAGGGGGAGAGGGGGGTGGTCCAACACCGTCTAACCTCGGAGTGACTCAGTCAGGCTTAAATGTCATCTCAAGCAGTCTCAGCCAATTCACCAGCTCCTTTGTCGCCCTTGTGCTTCGTACGACAGACATGGAGAAGGAATTAAAGGAAAACCATGTACACAAGGAGTCCGATGATATTTAAGCACCGACACGGACCATGTTCAGGGTAATGCGACCTATGATTTCTGGCAATATCTAAATATTTTTGTTCTGGCCCCAACATGTGATGGTGATTCTGCCTTGACCAGAGAGCACTCATCAATTCTTCATTTATCAATGAACAAAATCAATGTAGGTGATTATTAGAACAATATTAATATTACATAAACAAACAAAAGACAAAATGAAAGCAAAGGAAATCTCCAATAGCTTGTTTGTTTTTAATTAAACGCTCATAACTGACACATTTTGGCAAAAACATTGCCCGAACCTTTAATCTGGCTCTAATCCCCAAGCACACAGTAAAACAATAATATTGCTGGTTGCAGAGTTATTGCATCACTGTTTTTGAATGCCTCTGTCTTCCAGGACTTTCTTTAATGTCAAAGCTGAAGCTTCAAAGCTCCATGAATGAAACTGGCTGGTATCTGAGGACATTTTTATACAGAAAAAAAATAAATATACACATAAGAGCAGTCCTGACTCTGGGCTTTAAACTGGGTCAGAGTCCTCATCGGAGCAGATTAAACAAAAACGTATCAATTCCACTTGCTAATGTCGATCAAACCTTGAAAGAAGCATTTTGTGCTTTCATTAAACAACCATAATAAAGCTTGAAAACATGAAGTACAAGCTATATGGATGTTTATAGGGGATTTACTTTTGATTCATTTGCTAAAATGTAAGACAGAATCTTTTACATTAGTGTGAAAGAACATGTTTGACTATTGAATCAACACTATATATCTTTTGAAGTCAAATTAAATAATTGAACACTTGACTGTGTCTGTACTGTACCATTGCAGAACATTTAATTAAAAACATTTATTTAACCCGGACTAGTGGGCTTCCATCCTCAAACCTGTATGTGTTTAAATATCTGGCTTTGTTTTGGAATTTTGGAACAGTTCCTCCTGTTTTATCCTTCTCCATGTTCAGATAAAGGAAGCCAGACCTCACTCAGGTCTGTTAACGCATGAGTAACAAGTTTGGATCGACTCACTGTCATTATGTAAGCTGCTCTTAGCTGGAGCTCGGCTTGGGAAGATCTTTCAGTCTGTGCTGCTCTGTTTTAGGGTTCTTAGTGTAATGAGTCCCTCGGGGCTCCCAGCCACAGCTGAAATCCCACACAAGCAACAGGGACCCTTGATGTGACCCTGATGACCCTCCACTCCTTCTTCAGCCTGTAATATTCAGGGCTGCTCCCCTCTGTTATCTGCTGATCCTGGTGAATCACGCTTCAGCTGATGGAAACACTAATGGCTGAAGAAGCTGCTTGTGAACAGATGTAACCAAGCATTTATGGGTTAATGAGTCATGAAATTGGAGCTGGAGTAGGATGTGATGATAAAGCGTGATCTTTGATATATTTTATTTCAAGGCAATCGATACAGTTGCATCATTTTTATATAAATAAAAAAGAAGCAAAAGTGTAGTTTGAAAGGAAAACATAAATAAATTGCTGCAAAATTCAGACTTCTTCTGTCTTTGCATCTTTTGCTTGCATCACTGAGGATACTGAAAACCACACCAGCTCAAGTTCAACATCAAAAGTTAGTGCCTTGGCTTGAAGAAAGTACAAAACAAACAACAAAAAAAAACATGTTCCCATAGCTTTCCCACGTCAACACAAAGGCATGTCTGACTGGGCTTCATCCAGTGTGAGGCGTAGATGGAGCACAACTCTCACATCCTCCACTTCACACCAACAGCTATTGTGTCCCCTCTCCCCCCCTCTGCATTGCAATCCTTGCTTCCCTCCATCATGTTGTGGATGCTCATTTTTCTTCCTCCTCTGTTCTCGGTAGCGATGTGCACAAGCGTTATCGCTCGATGTGTGAAATCAGATTGCATTATCCCGGCAGCTCCTATCAGTCTGCAGCTGCAGAATCTGTGCCCGTCTGTTTGCTGCTCAGCTCCAACTCTCGCCAAGAAGCTGTCAAATGTAAACCACCAGACCAAACCAACAGATTGCTCTGTTTAGGTTTGTGTTTTTTTTCTCTACTTCATGGTGCCTGTATCGCACTAGTGAGACACATAAATCATGCTGATAGTTGCGTCAAACCTTTTTGATAATTTCAGAGGCGCGTCTTAATGCCTCAAGCAAAGAGCTTGACGTTCAAGACTCTCACTCAAAACGCTGTTGTAACTCATCCTGCGGTTTGAAATAAATTCATGAACATATTTATTTAATTAAATGATTCACATCTGATCCTAATGTCTTATAGAAGAAGGTTTTAAAGGTATTAAAGGTATTTGAGAAGCCAAGAGGACATTCAAAGTGACATTCGCTGAATGAAGAGAAAACTTAAAAAACAGCGAGGAATGCTGTATTTATTGGATTATTGTGCTACTGCTGTACTGGTGTGGGACTGGGAAGCTGTGAAATCTTTCTAAAGGTTGTGGCCCTCTGAAGTGGCCCTGTTCAAAGCCAACACTACATTTGATTTTCTTTTCTTCTTTGGAACGGGTCCGCTGAATGTGGGCCTGCAAGGATCTCAGAGAAAACGTTGAAATGTCCTCGAGTGTATGAAGAGTTTTTTGCTCCTTTCAGCCAACTCATGTAAGTCTGACATGACCCCATGTATCCACTCCAAACTAAAAATGCTCCCCACATTGTTCACTCTGCCGTAGTTCAAGCTGTAAGATGCAGGTATTTGTAGTTAGGTGTCATTGACATAAATTAAAATTTGAAAAAAGTAAATTAGGTGATATTCAGTTCCTTTAAAATTTTACGTTTGAATTAGCTGCACTTGAGAGGAAATAACATTTGGGTGGATCTGCCCACCACTTGGGTGTGTGGGTGGGGGGGTTGTGGGTGGGAGGGGCATGGGGGCGTCTTATTTCCTTTACGCCTGCAAACTAAAAAGGTTTGTTCAGTTTTAGATCTATGGAGAGAATTTTTTTTTTTTTCGAAGGATAAGCTCTCATCACAATTGAGACGGCAATTATTCTCTAAAACAAGAAAAGCTTGGATTGAACAGAAAAGATTGGATTGAACAGAAAAGCTTGGATTGAACAGAAAAGATTGGATTGCACTGTTTTTGTTTTGTTTGTTTGTTGTTTTTTTTACACAGCTGAGAAATTCACTATGATGGATGTGTGTGTTTGTGAACAGTCTTAGAATGTGTAATACCTCTGTCAAATATGGAGTGAAGGCAGTGAACTTACTATAGTACTTAATCAATGATAAGGTTAATAAAAAAAATAGAAAGTGTGAAACACAGAGTCAAAAGTCAAAGTCAAAACTGCCACAGAAACAACAGAAGACCATTAATTCCAGATGATTACAGACTCACACAATACTTCACTAGATCCACAAAAAAGAAATAGCTAAAACTCACTAAGTCACTGTAGGTTTGTTAGAGTAGTTAGCTAGCACAGGCTACATTCCAAAAATATCATTAAATCCACCTGAGTTTACAAAATTAACCACCTAAGTTTGGGTTGAGTGTCTTGTGTTTCCTTCCTGTCAATTTGCTGCACTGCAAACTGAAGTCAAAGTTTTACTTTGAATACTCTGAGGCTTTTCTGTTGAAATGAAAACCTCTAAGCATAAGAAAGTAAAGTGGAAATATTCACATATATTATAAAAAAAAGTTACAATTACAGCACACCCATTGTTCAAATCCCAAAAAGAAAAAAAACATTAATTTTATATATATATATGTATTATTTATAAAAACTAATTTAAAATTAAATTAAGTTCTACTGTTCATATTAGAATTTAACGATGATCTTAATTCTTAACTAATCCTTATTTTTGTTTTTTCACCTTAAATTCATGATGCAATTAAAGTTTCAAAGTGTGACTTCTATTTTTTTTAACTTTTTCTTTATTTGAAATGAGCTCAATAATTCCCCAATTTTCTACTTTTTTAACATTTAGTAGAATCTTCTGGACATGTCTGACTTCCATATTTGACATTTATCACATACATCAAAGTTATTTCAAGATGAGAACTCAAGAACATTCTGAAGCTAACTTTATTTGAGTTTCATTTCTGAGTTCTTTACATTCTTGGATTACTAGGAAAATTTGTCAAAGAAAATTTATCAGAATTTGAAGAATAATGTATTTGCTTTAGATTTATCTTTCTGATTTCAACTTTCATTCTATTTTCTTTTACTTTGCAATTAAACTCAAAATGTTAAATTAAAAATAATATATTTGAAAAAAATATCGAAAAAGCTTTTTTATTTATAATTTTAATTAAATTATATTTTATCTGATATCTTCTCTTTTTACCAGTTTTCACCACTGAATTCTATTACTTAAATTTGGGGAAAAAATATTTTGTTCTAAAATTGTATTTTATATTTAGTTTTACTTTTAAATTTTCTTACTTTAGATTCATTATTCTTACGTTCAATTCAGTAAATCTAATTAATGTTTCAAAATAATCAAATTAAACTAAGAAGTCTGCTTATCCTCTCAATAAAATATGAAATTAATTGATTTCAGATTTCCAAATTTCAGAATTTTGTGCATCAGAAATAAAAGATCACAGTCTAGAAGTTGTCTG
>JAOWBL010000017.1:11315436-11335056 GCA_028564865.1 Zenarchopterus dispar | reverse complement strand
ATATATATATATATATATATATATATATATATATATATATATATATATATACATATATATATATACATATATATATACATATATATATATATTCACAAGATATCATTATATGCAGAAAATGGCATTTTCGTTGTCATTTTCATTGTAACGTTTTCTTTTTTTCACATTGTGATTAAATGTCATTCATACAGTCTGTTGCTTTTGTCTTATAATACATTAATTTTCACAGCAATAACGTAGAAAATGACAGTGAGTGGAACATCAAGGCTCTGTATCTGTCCTGTCAATCCCTGAATGCACCATGCTTCATCATGCATGGTTTACAATCTAAAACTAGCAAATCACACAATCTGCAGCATGGGGGATATGTTGTTACACACACAAAACCAGTACATTCAGGCAGTAAAGTTGTTATGAGTACTTCTTTTGTGTGTGTGTTTTTGTGTGTGTCTGGCTCAAAGTTGTGAATGAAAACTGATGGGAGTTGTAAAAACTTTTGTATTTTTGGTCAGTAGAGCTGCTGAATCTGTGCTGAATCATACTTCAACTATTTTCTGCTAATGGCTCTGATTTATAGGATAACTATTCTTAATGAAATGTAAGAAATTGTAAGAAATTTGCAATAAAAATCAAAATACTGGAAATGTGTTAATACCAGAATTATGAATTAGTTCAGTCTAGTGACTGTATTCCTGACATTACAGAAATGTTAGTAATATCTCCATAGTAACCGTGTGAAGTAGATAGCAGTTTATTATATGTACCACTCTATATACATATGCAGGCATGCATTCCAAAGCCAGATATGAACAGATGAACTTTGAGACGTCCACTTGCTGTTTAATCACCCTGGGTACATGTATGCCAGATCTGAACTGGTGCTTAATGGGATGACTTCTAAGCAAAATACCCTCAACCAAACCGCCACACAAAGATTGTTTGGCCCAAAAGTGACCCAAGTCTGCAATTTTCTTTGGTTTACAGTCAACCTAGAATGATCATGAGGTCAGGGTGAGTGTAGCTGCTTTGCTTCAGCCGCATATCCACCATGAATCACTGAAATCTCTATTTTCTTTTGAACTTACATCTGGCCTTCAGTGTGCTTTCCATAGTCTATTTTGATGCCAGTTCATCACATTTGGGTGACATCTGATCCATACAACTACCAGAACTCAAGTTAGACCCAGCTCATGCACATTGGAATACATCATAACATTTTACACGGCTGTAACTGAACCATAAGTCCCAAAAGTAGCCCAGTATAAGCCAAAGTGTGTCTACCATAAAACACATAATAGCTGGTCTGCGTCTGTGCCTTTCTAAGCTTTGTTTATGGGAAGTATACAGTACACATTATTTTTCTCAAACATTATTGCTGTACCTGTCTTGAGGTTTGGTGCAGCTCTGTCTGGGTGTGTATATTGATGTTAATCATATATTCCTTGGTGGCCCATGCTGTTCATATTCATGAACATGAAACTGAACGTTGCCAGTTAACACCACACAAAGGGACATAATTCTCCAGACTTGTGGAATCAGTCCAGTATGTTGTTTTCTCTGAACCTATTGATGCATGAAATTCCAACTGCGTTGTCATGACCATAGGCTGAGAAAAAGCTTCAGGATGTTTTGGACTGTAGCCATGGGAATAATAGAAGCAGCAGAGATGGTAAGCAAACATGAGAAAATGCATATTTTCTTTTTGTGAATGGACATGTACTTACCTTTTGCCACAAAATAGAAAAGTGAGATTGCTGGAAAAAGGTTCCATGATGTGGTTGAAGTTGGGATCATTGTTTTGTTGCTTCATTTCGGTAACACAGTCTTGGCTCTCAGGACTCATCACCATGGAAACCATTATGTGAGACAACTAGCAGTGGAGCACTATAGAAATCTCCCTGGAATATATTAGTAGCTGCAAAGGCCCCACTTTTCTCACCTTCAACCGCTCACCATTGTCTTGGTGCTAGTTTACTTCAGGCAACGTTCTCAGGGTTTGAGGCTGCGTGTGGAATGTCCAACTTCAACTTCCAAACTAAGCAGCAGCATAAAAGCAACCCAGCTGACTTGAAATTCTGAACAAACATGACCAGATAATGGTGATGCTCCAGTAAATTCCAAGTACCTGGTTTTAAAGGGGGGGAAATCATTTCACTGACTCATTCAAGATGTGGTCATGCAGAACTTTGATTTCCACTTTTATCAGGGAAATGAAATTATTTGCCAGGCCAAGCTAAATAACCACACACTTTTTTTCCTGATTTGGCAAAAACCCAAATAAAATAAAGACTCCTTTTGGAGTAGGTATGCTGAGCCTCAAACTTCAGAGAGAACGTGCTGCTGATTCAGGATGCCACATAGGTCCTCTGGCAGCAATATTACTTTCTTCCCCTCTGCACATCTCCCTGTGGAATTTTGTTGGTAATATATGTTCTCAAACCTGAAACACTCAGCAATCTTATGTGTTTCCATCTGGGATCACTCAAAGGCATTGACTATAATAGAGCTTTTTCTTTTCTATTAAAAGCAGTGCAGCTTTCTATCTTCATGCCTGACATTGCACTTTTTTTTTTTTTGCAGAAAAATAACACTTCTTAAAGATCTAGTAACCCATCTGCCTCAGGTAATTAGCAGAAGCTGAGGCAGATGGTGCCCCGGCCAAATCCTGAATGGTTTCAAGGGTGTATTAATCTGGATACACAAATGACAGTCACTTCACAAAAACATATTCGTGTGTAACATGACTGAGTAGGTGAATGAATGGCAGTCTGCGGCAGCTCTGTGTGTGGGGAGCTTCTGGAGGAACTGGCTCATTTGACCAGCACCCTCAGGATGTTTTTGTTAGTGAATGGAGGCTGGCGGTTTGCAGACCTTACCGTCTTCATCTTCAGCAAACACGCTAAACGTGAACGAGACCCCATCCCCCATCACTTTTGGCAAGGGATCTGGAAATGTTGACACATGGAGAAGAGAGCAGCCCCAGAAACACCAGAATCCCCCCGAGAAGACGTTGGGCGGGAGGGTGAGGTGGAGCCTTGGAATGCACTCTGAGGAGTCAGTCACTTATTTACAAGCTGAACTCAGTGAACCCGGACTGAGTCAGCCACTTCCACCCTGGCCAGTCTGTCCCACCTCTTCCTCCCGCTTCCCACTCTGTTTTGTTCTTTACCCTGCTCTAATGCTTCTCACTTGCTCGCCCCTCCCCTCCATCCGCTTATTGACAGGCATTCCACACTCGTGCTCCTCATTGGCCAGATTCTTGACCTCTGCTCCGGACGGCCGAATCCAACCCCCACCTGACCTCCATCACCCTGTTGCTCTCCACGAGCTGCAACTATTGAGGTCATGAGCTCATGATGAGTAATAAAGCAAATGTCAGTGGGAATGTGAGTCAAGCTACAAGGATTGGAGTACAGCCTAAGTTCAGGAAGTAGGATCCTTTCTTTTTCCTTTGTGACAATTATTCAGGAGTTTGTGGAGTGAATTTGATCAGTCAAGTCCTTTCAAAATGGGCTTCATCTGCTTATTAAGGGTCTCGGCCTCATGTATAGATAAAACATCTTGCCTCTGTCCAGATCTGAGAGTGAAACCTTCCTACTGGGAGACAACAGTGATAATCACTACGCCACCATGTTGCCCACATTTTAAACACCTTGCAAATATTTTACTGAAAGTTTGAGATTCTTTCATGCAATTTTAAGAAGTCACAAGAAAATTATTATTATTTTTTATTTGACCATATGAATTAAAAAAAGGACACAACTATTGAATATCCACAGGAGTGCTGTTCTTTCACATTTTACAAATGAAATCTTAATTAAATTGTAGTGCCTAATATACTATGTATAAAGGTTGATTAGTTTCTTTTAACAGCAAAATGTCTTCTTCAAATTTCCCTTTGAATATTTTTAATTTCCTTACAATTCTTAACTTAAAATGTTTCCTAAAAATGTAAGTTAACTGAGCTCTTAATATGCCAATATAATTTTAGCTTGTATGCATTTTACAACCGTACAACCTTAGGAAACAATATTACTAATTTCATATTACAGTAAGTGTACTATATGGTTTGTTATCATATATGCTGCCTTATAGATGATAAAAGCCAAACTTATATATTGATAAGAATAAATGCACATATACCAAACACCACAAGCTAAATGCAGCACAGACCTTCTGCTCTGTCAGACTTGGTCAGGATGAATGCTGCAACAGCATGTTGGGAGAACTTATAACCCTGTACATTTTCGATCTTAATCTAACAAGAGTCAACTTTCCGTAATGTTTGCTGAGCATTTACTGCAACTGTTTCCATGGTGACTTAGAGCAACAGTAGTTAAGTGTGGTAGCACTTAGCTGCTTGTTTATTGGCCTACCGGCAAACACTTCCTAGCTGATGGTACTGAGCTCATGATGCTGGTTGGGCATGGTGGCTTGTGGTTAGCACTGTTGCCTGACATCAAGAAGGTTCCCAGTTGAACTCCCAAAAGGGCTAGAGTTCTGTGTAGCATTTGCAGGCTCTCCTTGGTTTTAGGTACCGTGGCTTCCTCTCACACTCCAAAAACATGAATGTCAGGGTAATTGGTGATTCTAAATTGCCTATAGTAGTGATGGAGAGCATGTGGGGTTGTTTGTCTGTGATGATCCATCCGGGGTGTCCCTCTGCTGTTCGCTGGAAGAGAGCTGGGATGGGCTCCAACAGATCCCAGTGATACTGAAATATGAATAAACAGGTACATGTGATGGATGGATTCGGTGCACTGACTTTGTCTTGTCATCGCTCATTTTAAAATGTTGCCACACAACTAAAGTCTTTGTTTGCACTTTGTTTTCTTTTTTTTAAGAGTCAATATGTACTGTGAGTGACATTCATGACTGCCAGCAAGTGAGACCGCTGCTATCTTGTGGTGAAGTGGAAACTGTATTGTATTATTATTTCCACATCTTAACTGTGCTTTAAAAGTGATTATGTGCCGACACATGTATGCATAATACATGCAAAGAAAAGAACCAGCCTATATATCTAGATACCAAACTGAAAACTACATGTTCAACCCTTGGGAACTTATTCATGACACCTTTTGGGTCAAATTGAAGTCAGATTAATCTGCATTTTCCAAGTTATTCTATATTTGTGTTCAGATGTCTTTACACGAAAAAATTAAAATTCTTGAAATATATCAAAATGTCAAATTCTTGTAGGATGCTTTACGATGTGCTTATGTTGTCAATCATATACAATGCAAATATCTATTAAAAAACTGAGAATCTTTTTTCGTGAGAAGGCTAAAATAAAAACTGTTTGCTCATTTTTGACACTTTGGAGTTAATGTGAGCTAAATCACTAACAAATTCACAATTATGTGATCATTTTGTTGTGTTTTTTTGTTTTGTTGTAAAGGAAAGGAACTTTTCTAAACAGTTGTGACATTTCAGATTAACTGAAATGTCACAGTCCTATGCTGGAGAGTCACTACCAATGCCAGCAGTAATGTAAAATGACATTACTTTGGTCATAATTGAGTACTTGTATGTAACTGTAAGCACTGACAGTGTTTGACAAAAAACAGAAAGCAATAACCTATGAAAATAAACTAAGTGACAGTAAGCACTGAGCCAGGAGAGTCCAGATGTTTGATGCCACAAAGAAGCCTGACCGACTGTAACACAGCTAAGCTCACCTTATGCCCGAGGTGGGTTATCAGACAGGTCAGTCCAACAAAGCTGAGGGCAAACAAAGAACAGAGAGTCTAGATACTGACCAAGTTTGCCAAGCTTACCTTTGCTCTATTTCTCAAATAAGTGGCACTGGATGGGTGGGATTTAGGTTTCAACCAAACCATTAGGTGAGAACTTCACCACAACTGTTTGTATTTGAAAATACCCAGGAGTCTTAGCACATGTGAAAAAGAAAGTACACCCAATTCCATTTCTAACAATTTGATATCTTCTTGTTCTTCTTCTTCTTGACAAAGCAAAGCCAAAATTCACCACACGATTCAATAGCTTGTTGAACCACCATTAGCTGAAATCATTTGAACTAATCATTTTCTATATGCTGTTATGAGTCTCTCACATTTTGGCCCATTCTTTTACAATGTTGCTTCTGTGCATTAAGGTTTGCAGACATTTATATATACACAGCTCTTACTGCAGCCTTTCCATCAGGTCTGGACTTTGACTGGGTCATTGCAATACCTTGATGCACTCTTTCTTTACTGTATTTGCTGGTGTGTTTGAGATCATAGTCCTTATGCAAGAACAAGTTTCAGTGAAGTTTAGCTATTACTCAGATGGCATCACATATGACTCTAGAACATCTTGGTTTCAGAGAAGTGCATCGTTGACCCAGTAAATACAAGATTTCTTGGTCCTGTGGCAGCAAAATTAGAATGTTCAACCCTCCGATACCGTGTTTGACAGTTAGTATGGGGTATTTTGTGCTGCACTTGTGCTTTTACCAAACGTGGTGGTGTGCATTATGACCAAACATCTCCACTTTGGTCCTGCCTGTTTAAAAGAGATCGTTCCAGAAAGTGCTGTGTTTTATTCAGAATCAGCTTTGTCTAACTTAACCCACCTGCCATGCTGAGTTACCTCTTCATAACATGCCTGCTTGTTCAGTTTTAGTCTGACTTGGTAAGTCACACCCGTAGAGTGTGAGATGTCGCTTTTTTCTTTCTATTTTTTGTTTCTTTAGGGGTGAACCTGCTGGGAAGTGAACTTACCTGGGAGACTGGCTACTGTTTTCAGTGTTTTCCACCTGTGAATAATTTTTCTCAATGATGATGATGTAGAATGATGGCCTTCAAATTGTTTGAACATAACTTAAAAACCTTTCTGAGACTAAACAGACAGCAACTATTGTTTTTCTAAGATCATTGTCTGTCGTGGTCTTTCCCTTCTTGACATTGGGTTAACACATAAGTGAGTGTTCCAATGAAAACTGCTTTTATTTTCATTACTCAAGTGCATTTGATTGGCAGCACCTTGCTGCTCTTTGGTTCCTATGGAAGCAGTAAGGGTGGTCTTAGCTTTTTGAATACTGCTTCTGCATTTCAGCTTAGTTTTTGTTACAGCAACACAAAGGAACGTATATCATTTCCAGCTCTTTGGGCCCCCGATAGATGTGGAGGTTAAGTTGCTTCTCTGATGTCCTGGTCTCTTACCTGGTCACTCTCTCCTTTTCTCTTCTGTCATTACTTTCTTGAGTGTCTCTTTCGCCCCTGTCATGAAGTCCGCTGAAGTTATGTGAACAATATTTATTATTGTATATAAAAGCAGAACACAGTTGTTGCAGGAGAAAACCAGGACAGCAGCTGTTTTTTGCCAATAGGCACATTCAAGGAGTAAGCAAATACTCCTTCAAATGAAATTTAAACTGAAAGGGAGTGTTTTGTGCTGTTTTGAATAACTTGTCATTCCTAATTATTATTGAATCATAAGAAGTCAGCACTTTCCCAGTGTTCGTGTTTAATTCCAGTTGTTGCTTTCTGTGTGAGAGTAACACATTTAGAAGAGATGTCATTTTCCCTTTGATTTCGCCCATGAGCAAAGAGTTGACTAGAAAGGATTGACATAGTCCCCAAATCATTTTTTTAAAACCTGTCCACATCAAGCAGCGTGTGAGGGTGTCTCTTGTTTTTTCTTTAAGTTCCTCTTGTTTTGACTCTCACATCCCAGCAGAAAGTAGGTCACAGGCTGACCAAAGAAAAGTATGAGGCAGCAGTTTGCAGTCCGGCCCCCATACAGGAAGATTGCGTCTCCAGGAAGCTTGTTGCAGAGGAGACGTTAAACACACAAGTTCCTGTTTGACATCTGTTTCCAGCGAGCCTCGGAGGCCAGCCTTTACCCTGCCGCTCAGGCTCAGAGGCCCTATTCACCTGGCTGTGCCCTCGGCCAGGTTTGACGGTTTAACTGCTCTGTGATCAATTTCCTTCTTTCCCTTCCTAGAAACCAAAACAATTCTGATGACGCATCTGACTTTGACTCTGTGCCCAGAATAACGAAATTTTCACAGATAAAATCTGGAAAGACGGGTTCTTACACACACAGCTGGCCTGATAGACTAGAGAAGCTCGAGGCTGTGAATAATTAACTAGGTGTATATTTAAAGAGACAAGCCAATGTTGCATGTTTGGGATATATTGGCTTGATGTGAATATTTACATCCTGCCATTTACTTCTAAAAAAAAAAAAATCCTCAAACTGCAGGTTAAATAAGGGCTTAGGAGACACCAGTGCACTTTGAGGTTTATTGTTTCTCTGAAGAGTTTAGAGGTGGCTCAGTCCTTCTGTCCTTTGGTGCAAACAGCCTCTGCCCTCCCTCCCCCCAATGGGCTTTCCTCTGCACATGTCTGAAGGCGAACACGAGTGGTTTATTTTTAGGTCCAGGAGATACTGTGACCAACCACACATCAGGGCTTCGGTTATCCTCCTACTACACCTTGCTTCTCTTGAAACCCTAGATAGGCTGAGGCGCAGTTAGACAGCGACCGGACCCAGTGCTGATGTCATAGGTGGACATGAGTGAGTGACAGAGTCCCGGGTCATGGCCAACAGAGCACAGGAAGGTTCTGAGCAGAGCATTTCTGCATCACGCGCTGCTGCTCCCACCTGGACTCTGAGCCCCACCGTCATGTGCAGTCACAGCTCAAAGGTGTGGGAGCCTCAGGCCATCTTGCACTGTTCAAAAGCCATGTTTACTTATTTTTGATTTATGTTTTGTTATTGATATATTTGCAGAGTTTGACATAATAATTGTGAAAGCAGATCCAGTTCTGCAGACACCTCACAGAAAAGAGAAGTATGCTTCTGAAGTAAAATCATTTTTAAAACAGCAAAGTAAAAATGCTTTGTATCATAAACAATGTCTTTAAGTATATTTCAGTGTACTGAATATATTTCTGAAGAAGAGGACGGACTCCTATGCACACTCTCATACACACACACAGAGAGAGAGAGAGAGAGAGAGAGAGAGAGAGAGAGAGAGGGGTGGGGGAGTTCTACTCTCTGACTTGTTTACCATTTTAACTGGATGTTTGCTCATTTATTTATTTATTCATAACTAAATATGTGTTATTTTAAAGCTTCAAGCTGCTAAAAAAACAGAAACATTTTGCTGGTAAATGAAGTTTTGTTATATTTCCATGTGGTCAGTGACAAAGATTTCAGATTCAGTTTTCAATCGTAGTTAACAAAACAAATAAAACGCAATAAAATAAAATAAAATATGGGGGAATTTTTGAGCCTCAGCCAAGTAATTCCCCTGAGTTTTTAGAAAGTGAATTACTCACAAGAAGCAAAGTAGTCAGACAGTTATGCTGACATGTACTATTTATCTAAAACAGATTTTTTATCGTTAAGTCTGAATTGTAATAGTGGGAAGAATATCTAGTAAAACACAATTTCAGTGTTTTTATAATCCTGATACTCAAACAGATTCATATTCACAACGTTCAAAGCGGAAATCTTGTCATCATTCAGCACCGTTTGTTGATCTTATAATAATTTTAAAACACAGCATCATAATTTTAGCTATTCTTGTTCTGTATATTAGATCCTGATCCTGTAAGAAAGTTACCTTTTTGTTCCAACAACAAAATAATGCCAAAGTTGTGAGAACTTCAGTGGCTCCCTTGTCTAAACTGATATGCAAAGGTTAGTTTGTGTTTTGCATCGTGATGCACCAACTTTATGTGTTCATAGCTGCTTTTGCAAAATTCCATACATACAGTCATGACGCATGAGATGAAAACAGCATTCTGCCCACTTCCCTCCACAGCAGAGGCAGATATCCTGCAGTCAGGGATATGAAACACACAGCTTTTATGAATATGTTAAAAGCCCTGTATATTTTCCTGTGTGGAAACAGTGAGGGGTAGTGAGCGCAGCCTACATTTCCACTGATTTTTGGGGGTTGAAGCATTCTGTTGGTGATTCACATTTTCCACTTACTGTAAATCTCCTTCAGCTCTGGTTTCTCTGTGAGTAATTAACTCACTGTTAGCATGATGTGACAGGCATCTTCAGAGTGTTCTTGCAAAAGCATACATCACACAAGTCAAGTTCACAGCTAACACATGCTGAATCGACGCAGATATCGTCAAACATTGATGTGTCGATGCTGAGACAAGCTTCAGTCTCAGCTCTGTGATGCTTCTTCATGATTGCTTCACTACAAAGCCAGTTTAGCCAGGAGGGATGAAACGCTTCTTGTCATTCTGCATGGTTGCATAGTTCAGGAGGATCTCAGCTGTATTGATGAAGCCCTGATCAATAAAGCATGGATGGATTGTACAGAGCTTCAGAATAGAGGTGGAAAAAAAGGAATGAGTTTTCTCAGTGTTTGTGGGTGTCAGTGGGATGGAAATGGGAAAAGAAAAAAGAGGAAAAACAAGAGCTCAATTTGCTCCATTCTTGTTGCTCCTCAAAGCTCCAGGCTGAGATCAGACTAATCAATATCTGGGATAGTGCAGAGATGAGTTAGATGACATCAATGAGAGGTGCAGGGGCCCACGGTGCCGCTCTCCAGCCTGCTCTGTGCTGAGTAAACAGTGGCTCCCCAGGGAGAAAGAACTCATTGATGGACCCATTCAGCCTCCCGCTTCTTTGCACGGTTGGGCCTCCCGTCACCAGCTGGTGTGGGCTGGTCTGGCACCGGCTGTCTAGTAAGGAGATTGAATCCATAAGCTGTTAAATATGACAATATGATACAGTAACAATATAAAATAATAACATAATATAGGCCAACACAGTGTGATGAATTCTGAAAGTTACAAGAGATTATATCATCTACACACCACTGTGTGTACTTGTTCCTTTACAATAATGCACTAAAAATTAAAATAGGTTCAGCTAAAAGAAAAGAAATACTGGGTTTCAGACACATCTTAATTACAATCCATTTGAATTGATGTGGACACTTTATTAGAAAAACTTTTTTATCTAAGGATAAATATGTCTATAAATATGTCTAAGGTGTCTACCTTAACATCATCCTGTCGCTTTGTTTGGGGCTGCTTATGAAAATATGCCATCATGTGAGGCGTTTATATTATCAGGAGTGTGACATCACAGACCCAGATCAGGAAAGACTTATTCAGCCTCCCCATCTCTATCCCTGCCCAACTTTACATCATTCTACATGTTCTGTACCTTGGAAGTGGCTGTTGAAAAGTTGTAGCACTACTTTCAAAAGAAGAATTATCCCATGAAAGAAGGATGTGGAGTTCCTGAACCCCGAAATCCTGAAACTGATTCCACTGAACAGAGGTGTAATGACAGGGCTGACAAGGGAGTTTTTTATTTCTCAATGGTATTTTCACTGAAATGTATGCGGTTAAGCGTAACATGGAAATTTCATTTATGTCTTGCGTGCTATTGACAATATGGCCTTAGTTTTCTGACATAAGCATCTGCATCACAATGAATTTTACTCAATTGAAAATAAGTAATTTTTAGTATTAATGATTTTGAATTTAACAGGTTTTAAAAAACATAATCATTCCTCTAATGGCTTGTTTGTGCATTTCTTCCTGCCACATTGAGAACAGAGAAACCGGAGGATCTGTCCAGCTGCAGACCACAAAAGAAACCCAACATCTGGCTTTCAAGTAGAGAAATATGACATGACCATGTATTATGTGTTTAGTTTGGAATACTTAAAGAATCTGCTGTGCGAATATCTGCCTTTTAAATAGCTGCCATAAATTCCAGATTCCTTTCCAGTATAAGGTCATCGCTTTTTTACTTTTCCATGTGATTACCGAACCCTCTCAGTGTACTCTTTGAGGAGTAAATGCCTGATAAAGTTGAGCCTCACGGGAGGATCTGCAGTTTGATGAAGGACTATAGTCTCGTGTAGTTCATACAGAAACTGAGCAGATAGAAACAATAGGGGACTTTGCCAGGTAAACACAAGTTATCTGTGTTATTTGAACTCTTGAGCTGATTTCTTCTGGATGCTGCTTCAAACTGCTGAACCTCGGGAGAAAAACAACCAGCAGTTGGAGTACCTCCACTGCAATTACCGAGCATAATTTGCTGATCTGCTGATGATGCTTCCCATGTCTTTGAGAGAGCTTCGATTTTGCAAGGATCTGCAAATTTTCTGCCTTATTCAGAGTATGAAAGCGTTCTCCTGAGTCCTGTCATTTTGTACTCCTTTTGTTTCTAAGGCTGGCTGTGATGTGGCAGTTATCATGTGTCAACTTTTAATGGGTGACTATGTTGACAGTAAACAGAATAACTGTCACTTTCTACTCGGGCAGCAGATTTATAGCTAAAGCGTGATAATTTTGTTGATTTAGGCTCTGAGATTCTTTTATCAAACCTGCTACATATTTGAGAGCTAAATACTTGTACTTAATAAAATATAACAAGTCACAGAGTCATCATTTATCCTCTCAGACCAGGCAGAGTTCTTGTTATGTGAAGCCTGCCTTGCTGTTGTGAGGACTTTTTTTTAAAAGCACATATTATGAAAAAGGTATGTAAGTATTTTTTTTAATCATCCTATCCTCAAGTACGTTGACATCATATACCATGATGAGAGTACAGTTATCCAGCTTCCCCTTCTTTAGTGTCACCCAACTTTACATCTTGCTGCCTTTGCTGCACCTTTGAAGTGCATAGTGCAAGACTCTAACGCTGATTTCAAAAGAACCCCACCTCACAGAGGAGACTAAAATCATGTATTACAAATGGAGATGTCAAGTTAGGTTTGAAAAGAGCCCTCTTGTGCTGTATTCCTGTGATATTTCACCCAAAGCATTATACTAAAATTTCATTTACGTCTTAGGATTTTGAAGACAACACCTTAAAAAAGAACACTAAATCTTCTTTAATCTGTGTGTTTCACTGTCTAGACTCTGAGGACTGTTTTTACTTTATGAGAAAAACATGCTTTATTAAAAGGTTTAATTGTGAAACCTGAAATAATAGTCTTTAGTACGGCGTGTGCTGCCCTGATCTGCATCCAGCTGTTAACTTCCGAACTCATACGGGAGGTAGTGTATTCAGTTTGAGGCCCTTTTTTAAAAATAATAGCCTTGCATTGCACCATAGTAGACTCAGTGAAATCGACATATAGATAAACCTGAGTCAAAGCTTGATAGCGCAGGAACATCCTCCCATTCCCCCCCGCCGCATGCAGCACCCATCTCAGCAGAACGGGGATACCCGGCGTAATTGGGAGAGCTTTGAAGTGATGCCGCTCCACTAAGCTGCTCAATTCAGCACTTAGCACTCAACAATGCACATTCTTTCATCTGCAAAGCCAATTAATTTGTGGTGTGGAGTAGAATTTCAAAGAGCGGCCGCAACGACGGCTGCATATATTTTTCAGATTTTTCACAGGGGAATGGCATCACATTACTGCTTTGTATTTGAAATTTTTACTTAAATGAGTCACCCCAGTATCAGAGATGGTTGTTCAAGCAGGGAAACCATTTCCTCTCTCTTTCTCTCTCACACGTGGGTGTGTGTGTGTGTGTGTGTGTGTGTGTGTGTGTGTGTGTGTGTAGATAGATAGATAGATAGATAGAGAGAGAGAGAGAAAGAAAGAAAGAGAGAGAGAGAGAAAGATAGACAGATAGAATATATTCTCCATAGTGATTTACACTGAAACATTTCCCCAGACAACAGCTTGAGGATAGTCACTCAAGTTGTTTAACTTAAGAGCCAAACAGTCCCTGAGAGTCATTCATGCAGCACTGAAATGCACTATTAGACTTGTGGAACATTTTCTGACTCATTCCTGGCTTTCTTCCTCATATTATGACTCAGAGGCAGACTGTGAAAAAACTTTCTTACTTCAGAGCATTCCTGAATGTGTTTCTCTCTCTGTGTGTGTGTGTATGTATGTGTGTGTGTATTTCTCTTTTTTTCTCATCAACTTCTTTTTAATTGTTGATAAAAATCTCTTCTTACATTTCAGGCCTGCACCATATTCCAAAAACACTTGGTGTTACAGGCAGTTCTCTGGTATTAAGTAGGTGAAGAGAAAACATTTCCAACGAGTGATTGCAATGATTATTTGGTGCAGATGCAGCATCCGTGAAGAACTGAGTCTTTAAGAAGAAAGCATTGGCAAAAAAGTTTCACTGTCAACAAATGTGCAAAACCTCATTTTTAAATATTTAAAAACAACATTCCTTAAACAAAGATTAGAGGAGGTTTTCAGGTTTTCAGAATCAGAATCAGAATCGCTTTATTGCCAATGCCAGAAAAGGTTTCTTGGGTTCATATTGCCCAGTACCTCTAAAGCTGTAAAACTGATCTCATCGCTGGCATGTCTTGCCAGCGATGGGAGCCGGAGTAAACTTGAAATGCTGACTCCGCCTTTTTAAACAGGCTGCTGTGAATGGAGCTCAAATGATGTGGTTAAAAAGGGGCATCTATCGCATCTCTGTGGTATTTTGACCACACATTTCAATAAGACCTCAGGGCAAACAGTCATAAAACGTCTTCCTTAGAAAAGTGTGCCCACTCTTTAATGTCAGACACAGTTTTTGCTCACAGTCCCCTCTAACACCCTCTACATGATGCAACAGGGTGAGGCCCTGCAGGGGGCTACTCTGTGTTTGTGGGAATGGGATAGTGAAAAAGTACAAATGCCCTCACCACCTCCCCCTGCCACTACCTCCTGTAACTAGGGGGGGGGGGTTGTCCAATAATAACCTCACTGCTTTGTTAGCCTTTTCTGAGGCTCCTCTGTGGACCTTTCAACCCTTGCAGCCCCCTGATTAGTTCCCGCCCTCATCTTCCCTTTCTCCTCTCTTCTCACTGCATAGTGTTTGTTGTGACGAGCTCAACAACTTTTTGAAACAAGATTATGGTAGTCACACAGGATGTGAAAGAGCTCAGAATAAGTCAGCGTGTTAAATAGTATTCAATGATATTTCGCCTGTCATGGTTGCATTACCCAACAGTGCTTGGTTATCAGTTCCTGGAGCACAAGTGAAGAAGAAGAATATACTTGTGATGAATCATTTCGAGTATACCCTTCTGCAGGCATCAAGGCACACATCAGCTTTTCCTTAAAATAACCTTCAGTCATTGGAGGTCTGCTGTAAAGACAGTGACTCACTGAGACATGAAGTCTTGACTGGGATTTTTATGAGTTTTGCCTGCTGTAGGTAATCAAATGAGATGAGTTGGCACCAGAGAAACACCTGAAACATGCTAGCATGAGCTCATGCTGAAGCTTGTATGCAGGTTCTGAGCTCCCTGAGATATCGCTTAAAAACCCACTAACAGAACATGGAGAAGGCAAGTTGACTATGTGTAAATACGTTAAATAACTTGTTGTGGAAAGTCTATTGTCCAGCCAACAGGGCACTAGCCAAGGGAGATGGAAGGATGAATAATCCTATAAAAATATGTTCCATCTCTTAGTGTGATGCTTTAAAGCTATTAAAGGGCAAAGGGTTGACACCCTGTCCTGCCTCTGGTTGTTAATGTCTGCAGGACTGTAGACTGAAGAGTTTGTACTGGACAGAAGCCCGAGAGAGGGGGTCATGAATTGTGTGTATGTGTGGTCATGTTTGTCCCCACCCACCTCTGCAGATTAGCTGCAAAGTGAATGCTCAGTAGGCATGCTGTGAGAAGTCTGTGTCAGACACATCATTATGTGACAGTTTAATAAGGTATTCCCCATGACAGAGCTGTTGCTTTTAAAACTAAGAGTTGAAATTCCCCTCCTAGTAGATGTAAATCATTGTACATAATCATCATGGCGTGTCCCAGAAATGCTCTCATGTTCCAAAATAAGGCTGAGTGTACTGCATATCACTTCTCATAACCATGAATGCAGAGGTTTTTTTTCTGCTGTTGTTGTTTTTTATCATGATGGAAATTTAAAGTACGAGAATAATGACAGATCAGACAAAAACCCAGTATATGTGAAGCCTTCCAGGTTTATTTTTGTCACTTGTCTGGGCCATTATAAATCCATTGAAGGATTAAGTCACTAAAAATAGCCTCTTACGACTTAGTGCGCAGTCTAAACCATAAACAAACAAATGGTAGTTTCTCCGAGGCCAGCATTTCAGGGAGTAATTTGTGGTGTGACCTCGGTCAGGAAACAGCGGCAGAATAAAGAAGAACCATTTGCCTCCTTTTGGAGTTTAAGAGTGGCCCTCTCGCAGGCCATGTCCACTATGTGGCAGCTGCGCAGCCACAGACAAGCTAAAGCGATTAAGACAGTCGAGGAGAGATATGCATCAATCATGCCTTCCAAGAAGCAAAGGCCACTACAAACCCAATGTCCTCCCGCAAACCACTGTCCAACGTGTCATTTCAGCCAACGCCGTCTCTCATCTTCATATAGGGGCAGCTTACGTACGCAGTTCTGCCCCCAGAGGTTCTGCATGGACCGATCCAAGAGGCGAACCGATTGCCTCTGTCAGTCAGTGTAATGCTTGTCCTGTACTTGACTTCAGGCTGAATGAGAGCAGCAGTAGCGGATGACTTTTAGGACACAGCATACTAGGGCATTAGTAGTTCTGTTCAGTTCAATTCAGTTTATTTGTATAATGCCCATTCACTACAAAAGCCATGTCAAGACCCTTTCAGCAGAAAGTAAACAATCCAGTCTTATTAAATAGTCTACTTAACAGAGTTAAACGGAGTGCTTGTTCTGCTCCGTTTGATTTGACTGTAATTTCTTGAAATTTGCCATTTAATTCTGCTGATTTTTTTCTGGTTTTATTTTCAAACCATATAATACAAAATATGATCTGATCTCCATTCCAGTCACAATAACAGACAAATACAATGTACTGTAGCTGAGAACACAATTATAATTTATCATCTTTTTATCCAAAATAACCCAAAATCATTAAGTGCTGCAGGAAAAAGAAACTCAACTCATAGACTACTTATTTCAACAAAAGCTCTTCTGAGTCAGTAGTTTTCACACCTGGAGTCCAATCAGTCAAATGAGCTTGGAGGTGTGGTTTAGACTTACTTTGATTTGTAAAAGAAACTGTTCATAATGTTGTTGCTGTTCATAATAAACAGTTGCTGATGTGAGCTATCCCTCGCAAAAAGGAGAACTCTGAAGAAACGTGATGAAGACTAGTTGATCTGAAAAAGGCTGTAAATGGGTACAAAGCAATCACAGAGTTTAGATATCCATCAGTCCACATAAGGAGGCTACACTTCCTACAAGTGTGTGTACAGCAAAGATGTCTCCACAAGTACAACCAAGAATCCTCAATGAGGTAAAGAAGAACCCACAAGTAACATCTAGGGCTTGAAGATATGACTGAAACTGGAAATGTCTCTGTTTATGAGTGTGGTAAAAGGCAAGGTGACCATGGGAGAACAAAGTAGCAGAATCTACTGTTCCACCAAAACAGACAAATAAATAAATAAAAGCCATCACCACAGCACTGAAGTACTGTGGGATGAGCACCATGAGTTGGGTTTTCTTTGCTGGCTCGGTATAGCCTCAGTAACAAAGGTTCCTCCCAGTTCATATGAAATCTGGAGTTCGAGGACATTCTTGGAGGGGGGCGTCGTTTCAACCAGCCTTTTGGTTGCCATTCATTTCGCAAGAACAACCTGACGCATGCCTGAGAAAATGAGGTAATTTTCTGCTGCACGCTGGCCATAGAGTTCACATGATCTCTGTAAAGGTGCCTCAGAACCCACCGACGGTATATTTATGGCCATCTCGTGAAAACTGTTGTCAGAAGATGGCTGTTCAGGACGCCTATGTACAACTCACAGCAATCTCAACTCGTTGGTCAGAAGATCCTACGGCTTTTGGCACATTTTGTCAGGCTATATAATTGGCGGCTGTCCAACATCTCCGAACATCTGTCTTGATCATTTTATATGGTAGAATATTCGTGGAAATGTTTTAATTTTCTAGATGGCAATCATGGTGAGAAGACCACCGGTGCACCTTCTACAGCTGCAGCTGCAGGAAGAAGAAGATCTAGCGGTTGTGGCTGCTGCTTTTGTTCTGGTGCAGCTGAGAGGCACACATATGACATACTTCCACCTCACACATTTCTGTTTGAAAGGTGTTCATGCAAATGCTGTAAGAGCCCCCTTAGAACAACTTAATGTGTTCTTGCACCATACTTACACCAACATATTTTTCTGTTCTCTTAGGTTGTTCCTAACGTATTTGTTAGTTGGCCCTCCGAGACAGCTTTTTGTGGTGCATTTGTCGAAAATCTTGTTCATGACCGTCAACCTGGTCATGAACTTTAGAGTGGGCTATGAATGCTGGATTCTTATAAGGCTGCCTCAAGGAGGATGCAGGAAATGATCCAAAAATTGTTTGTAGAGTGTTCGCAGTTGTTGATTCAGGTCATTGTGACGGAGGCTTAAACCTCAGTATTCTTTGCTGACTGAAGGTTGCTGAAGCATTCCTGTAAAGTATTTCCTGCTGAAGTATTCCTGTAAAGAGGAATGATCAAAAATATCTTCTTGAACATTGTACACCTTTTATGTGTGTGAACTGGACTGGTCAGTTGTACACTAGAGGTTTTCTGCAAATGCCCAAACATCAGGGTGTTTTCTTCCATACTAGAGATTGTGCAATTTTTCATATTCTGCGTACGACATTTTGGCAAAATCACTACGTATCAGAATGGTGGTAGATTATGTGGTTTCAGAAATGGCCACATCTAGCAGTTTAATGAGTGCATGAAAGCTTTGACTGACTCCTTTTTTTCCACCTCATCCTAAAAGAAGTGCTTCAATGGATGGAGCTGCTCCAGTTGCTAACTTTGGCTATGTTCTTGTTGAGTGATAATTGTTGAGTTTAATACCAGACATGTATCATTAATAACTTTCTAATAATAGCTTGTTTCATATTATAGTTACCCTCTTTACGTTAAATAGTATTCAAAGCTTTTTCTAGATACTTTGTCATGTATTAAAATAAATGAGCTTTTATTAGTCTAATTTAACTCGGCCATTTCATGGTTGCCGAAGTTATAACAAAAATTAGTTTGATTAATTATAATTCCATTGTAAATGACACAATGGCACATCTCTTTTGTTGTTCCCATTAGAAACCTTTTTCTTCTTACATTACACATTTAATCCATAGTCTGGAGAACTTTGATTACGACAATTTCAAAAGTCAAACAGAGCACCTCTCTGACCGTGACGTTAACACTGAGACCTTTCATATCTCTGAACTTGTTAAACTTATCACTGAAAACAAACGAGTTACACTGATTTCCCTTTGATTGCAGAATGCAAAAGAACATTTTAAAAAATCCCTCAGCTGCTGTTTTTCATATTTCCTCTAAAAGGGAAATTTACATGCCGGAAAGTATCTGAATACTGAAAAAAAGCTGAGCTTTAGATAAAGATTTATTCATCTTTATGAGGAGCTTGTGACAGATGGAGATAGTCACATTCAGTCTGTTATCATAAGCAGCAGTCAGTGTCGCTGCTCTCGGCTGTAAAGCTACTAATAAAAGCCAGGACACAGGCCTGTCTGTTCTCATCATCTGTAGTCATTGGAAATCCTGAAAACTGAATTATTTCATCCTACATTTTTTTTATGAGTTGGATATTTAAATCTAAGATAAATATACATAACATTATCAATATCTATTCATCCACATATTGATCGTTTCACAT
>JAOWBL010000017.1:11295877-11310670 GCA_028564865.1 Zenarchopterus dispar | reverse complement strand
TCTGTCCCTTAGCCAGCTGCTGCAGAGAGATGTTTTGTATTTGTATTTGTGCTATTTTGATCAGAAAATGTAATCATTTATTAAGACCTCGGGAAATCATGCCAGAAATCTTGTGTAATGTGTCTCATTTTAATTCCAATGTTTTGTTTGCCTTCTTCCATATTTTGTGGTTGCATAATGGCACTACCTGACTTTCATATCCTAATCAAAAAGGTTGCCCAAAACTAACCAAAGAGCACCAAACAACAAAAGTGAAATGAAAGTGAAACAGAGTGAAAATTGTACAAAAAAGTAGAGGTAATGCAAAAAAAAAAAAAAAAGCAGCACACAGTGACTGCCAATGATAGCCAATTCTAAAAGATGTTAGGGAAACAGATCTGTGCATCACCCAGGAAACTGTAGGTATTAACTTGAAATAAGAAATGAATCATCCAGTAACATGACTGCAGGCCAGTAATAAATAAAAAAACAAAACAAACAAAAAAAAAACACCAATGCCCAGAGTTTACAGATGTTCTCATGAAGCTGATGCTTTTTTTGGACTGAGGACCAACAAAGCAGTAATACGTTTTATCTAGTGAGTTTAGTGGTCTTGCCTGGCTATGTTGCATTGCCTCTGTGATAATGGTTTTAGTTTAACATCTTAGTTTCATTTCTGTAAATAAACATGTTTTAGTCTTGGGGAACTGTCATCTGCTTGCATAAGTGGGCTTTGTGTACTGCATCTAGTAAATATGTTTCCCAAATAACCAGTATTATTTAGACAGAGCAGGAAATGCAGGTGTTGACGTCTTGTTCCGGCGTGAATGAATACAGGTTTTTGACTTTGTGAAAGAAGAACACAGGACTAACAGTGTGCATTGAGAAAACAACCTGCATGTGAACCACCGATTGATGCCGGTATGCAAGTGGTCTGTCACAGCAACTGAAAACTGCAGGACAAGATGCAACACATGGAGACAAAACAGGAAAATCGGATAGAAAATGACATCTAGCTCCAGCTCTGGCTGCATATTTCTGTGTGCCTCGCCAGGATGAACACTAAGTAACATCAGAAGCTGTTGTCTCACTCCCAGCTTGGCTCTGTGGTTGGATGTTTGCAGCATCGCTTGACCAACAGCACTTACATGTATTCTTAAAACTTGCATGTCACATAAACCTGCATGTCACATAAACTTGCATGTCACGGACGCAAGAGGAATGTGTGAAAAACAGGTTTTCTTTGTCATGTCAACTGAATTGCACTCTCCAGCCTACTCACACATACACGCACATGATTACACCCACACATATTCACATACATTCAGATGTGGCTTTTGAAGGTAGTATCGTGGGCGATGCCACTGTGTCACTTTTTCCTGCGGGGAGACTTTCCACTTGCCTTTTTTTTCCATGATGGCTCTGTGTGCAAGTTTTTTGAAATTGATAACTGAATTTTGATCTTCATGCAGGTTCTAAATGTATTGTTTTGAAAAAAGCCTTCCTCTAAGACCCTGCATTCCTTCCCCAACACTCCTCTCCATTCACTTCTACTGTACAGGATTAATTGTACAGCATGTAATCCCGCCCTGGGCGCACTCATGTGAGAGGCAACTTCTCCTGCCAGTCACCAGCCTAATTAGTACATCTTCTTCTGCTCAAGATGCTGCTGGAAGGCTGTGGACATGTCCTAAACCAATCTGTCAGAGACATCCTACCATAGGGCACTCTTGGTACATGCAGTTGGAAGTTTCTGCAAAATTGATTCTTTTTTTCATTCAGCCGTTTGCACAAGAACAGGTGTACATTGTTGTTCTCAGTGATTTGGTGTTGCATTTACCATAACATCGTGTCAAATTAATACGAAAATCGTCCATGTTGAGCCACAACGAAAGGCCAGGTAAACTGTTCAAAGCTGACAATGGATTTCATAATATTTATTTATAAATATGTTGCTAATGTGTAGAAAAAAGAGAGACATTAAATGAGAATGAATGAAGACAGGGTTCATGTGGAGCCCAGAAAAGAGCTGAGACACAGCAACTCTGCTGCGCATTCACAGCAGTAAGCCCAGGTCTATAGATAACCTCAGTGTTTCTGTCACATGTGCAGCGTGTTACCTTATAAGACAGTGATATGACTCACCCTGCTCACTGACATACTATGTGGGAAGTCATGATTCATGCAGGCTGCATTTAAGCAGGCAGGGCCCAAAAATACTCTGGCTTGCCACCACACACATAAACATAGTTGAGTATCAGACACAGACACACACATACACACACACCTACACACAAACACACATACTTTACTTGCTCAGTCATTCTCACCACCCACAGGCACCGATAGGCTCAGATGCTGCTGGTAACATACAGTGAGAGACTTTCAAAAGTTGTCAGACCAAAGACTGGAATAATAAAATGACTGGGCCTGTGCCGATGCCTTTCTGAGGTAATGCCAGCTTACAGGCAACACTTTCACTAGTTCTCTTGTATTTATTTGACAATGTATGTAATGCAAACCTGATTTAAAAAGAAAAACTGAAATGTGGTCCTTAAGCTTCAATAAAAGTTCCTGTATTTTAGTGATGCGGATAATCTTTTGACAGTAAACGAATCTTTGCATTTTTGCTTCTGACTAGACTATGCTGCCATGTGGATCGCGGCGAAATTATTTGTTGCTTCATTTCTCAAAATGAGTAGATGCTGGAGAGTAATTACTCAGCAATATGTATATTTACATAGTTCATTGAGTGCCATGTGATTTGACAAAACAAGGCTATATCTTTTGCTGACAGGTATTGGCTAATTGTGGATATTTGAACTTATCCCTTGGGCTGCAGCAAAGATTTTCATTGAAGCTTTCCCCTCTCTGTCACAATATGTTGTTGTTGCAAAACAGCTGAACCTCAGTGAATTTTTAATCCAGCTGTTTCCTCTTCTGAGAATGGAATATTTACCATTGGCAGAGAAGCAAACATGTTTGCCTTGATAAAAGTGAAATATGGTGTGGTTGTCCTGTTGGTGTGGTTCACTTGAACACATGTGAACACTGCTAGCTGAACTAAAGGTGAGTCTCTTCTCACTTCTAAATGGAGAAAGCCATCTGTCCCGTCAGGCTGTTTTCCATATTTCCTCTTGTGTTTTTGGTGCACTGGATGTTGAAAGGCCAGGGTGGACTTTCAACTAGCATACCAAACTAAATGTATCATTTTCTGCCAGCCATGATTTTAATGTAGTTTGAGCTTTCAACTAATTGTTTCTTTTAAAAAATAGATCTGGTTATTGCCTTAAATATTGATTTGAGTGGTTAAGGTCACCGCGTGGGGCTTTCCACTACTGGGAGACGGAGTAGGTGTGGTGCTAATTGGCCGTAGATAGACGGAGGCTTCTGCAGCGCTCTGACTGGATTCTTGGATGTGCAGAACCACTCTTAGTGAGCTGTATTCATCTATGTCAGAGACTGGAGCATCACATGATGGTCTCCTTGGCAAATCACTCCAACCTGGGTTTTTGCAGTTCCTGGTCTGGCCGAGACTTGAGAGTTGATGAGAATGTAACACAAAGAAATTCCAGAGTAGATTCCTGCTTGAGTCCAACATATAAATTAGATCTGAACATTGCTGCAGCTCAGTTTGGTGCATGATTACCGTGTTTGTGTCAAGCTTTCTTGTTCATGACTAAGGCTGTTTTATCTGTGCTGTGCATCAATCCACACGCAGGGAGACAGTATTGATTTCTATATGAAGTTAACACCACTTGATATATTTTTAGGTGGACTTGAGAATAATGACTCCAGCCTTGCCCTAATTTGACTGTGCCTGCAATGTTTTCTATTCAAGTATATATTGTAAATCTGACTCATCTTGAACACATTTATTGGTTTTCACACCATGAATTTTAATCAGTGTTTATTTCATGAGAGGGCATGCAAGCAAACGTGTCAAATATCTGAGTCAGTGTCAGCAAAAATAGCAAAGAATTGCTCTCATTATGCTTTGACATTCCTCAGTATATAATCAACAGAGCCTGGTGAGCTTTAGCGGTATGTCTCAGACGTGACCATCCAGCCTATATTATCTCAGGATCAATGTCTGCAACCCAGTGGCCTTTTCAAAAGCTGTTTAGGTTTTCAGAAGTTCAATAGGTTTCACAAAGTCAGCAGTGTTTTCAGCGGTGTGGAGAATGAGGAACATCAGCCATGGCCAGAGTGGAAAGTCCCCCTGAAAACTCAGTTTAGTTGGTAATCTCATTATAAAATCTTACAGTGAGGAAATGGCTTCGAGGATGATGTTGTGTTTGTTGTGTTTATTGTTGTGCCACAAAATGACTGGGGACGTTATTTGTTTAAATAATTTCTAGGTTCTTGTTATTAAACCTCAGATATGAAATGTTTAATTACTAATTGTAAGTTACAAAGTAGCAGCTTGGCAGTCTGACAGACACTGAGACTCAGGACTGAATCACAGATCTTCTGACTGGAAGGAAACCTTTCAAACCAGCAGCTTCCGTGCGGCAATGTCTGTAACACACAAACATCAGCTCATTTTCAGGGACTACCAGAACAAATCTTGTTGATTTTTAGATCACAGATCACATAAACTAGTATTCACAAGGGTACGCAACAATGATTAAACCACTGAGGTCAGAGACCTGCGTCTTCCCATCATCCTCTGTGTGTGTGGGTGTGTTTCTCCTCAGCACTTGGTGTGTGTTATTGGGAACCCGTGGAAGTGCAAAGTTGAGTTGTAAGGTGGAAGAGATGAATTTTAGATTATGTTTTGAACTGCTCTTGTTTCCACTTATGCTTTTACAGCAGCCTTTTTACAACTTGAAGTCCTTTCAGGGCAGACATCTGCACAGAGTGGTTCCACACTGGTTTTACACTCTGTACTCCACACTGATATCTGTCACTGTACCAATTCACAGTGACAGAAATGCCCAAAATCTCATTTATTTACAACCGCAAAGTTGGGAGGAATTAGACAATGTTAAATGAACAATTAAATGTTAATAATTCTTGTAAATATTATGAGTTTTATTTCTTTAATAAAGCATGAACCTAAAATATGGCATGTTTTTCTTTCTCTTGTCAAATTAATTTCATTAGTTAATATATGTCTCATTTTGTATTTCTGGGCTGCAAAAAATTCAAAAAATTGGAATGAGACTAGGGCTGTGCAGTCAATCGAATTTTAATCATGAATTCAGTTTTATTTCTTAGCAATTGTAAAAACAATGTAATTGAGGAAAAAAAATTATTTTGCCACTATTCTGTGGTCAAAATGATGTGCACACTTCAGGCACAGATGCCCTCCAGAAGGCCGTGCAAAAACCTTTACAAATGAAAAGTAAATGGTAATGATCCATTCGTTTAAATCAGCTGTGTTAGAGAAGGGAAACATCTCAAACATGCAGGACAGCATC
The DNA here is from genome assembly GCA_028564865.1 of Zenarchopterus dispar. Taxonomy (NCBI): domain Eukaryota; kingdom Metazoa; phylum Chordata; class Actinopteri; order Beloniformes; family Zenarchopteridae; genus Zenarchopterus; species Zenarchopterus dispar. Next base: position 11,305,265 of record JAOWBL010000017.1, on the reverse strand, counting down.
CCACGAGAACCAGAACTGAAAAATATCAGATTCTATTAAAGTATCTGTTTTGCAGCTAGAAATGTTAAACTTTCCATCCACCATTATTTATAACCAGTTATTCCAATGCAGGGTCACGGGGGTCTGCTGGAGCCTATCCCAGCTCTCTTAGGGTGGAAGGCAGGGGTTCGCCCCGAACACCAGTCCATTGCAGCATCACATATAGACAAACAACCATACCCACTCGTGCTCACTCCTATGGGTAATCAAACCAGGACCCTTCTTACTGTGAGGCCTAGCATCATAATTATCACTAATCACATTTGTACAACTTTAAGGGCATTTATTGCTCTGGCATAATTTGATCATTCCAATTAAAACAATGTTCATCCATAGTGTAATTACAGTCATATGGATGGAGTCCTCCCTCCTTATTGTGCCTAGTGACAGTGTTCGTGTTAGTCTTCCTCTATTGCTTTAACGAATAACATTGTTAGAGTGTAGCGGCAGCAGCAATTGAGACTAATCTTATTTATTACAAAGAGCCACAGGGTACATGTATATTTTGCTACAATCATGGTTTGTAGATTTTCCAAAGTAACATTTTACAAAAAAAAAAAGATCCCAATGACTCAATTTGTCCAACAGTAGTCTGTGAGCTCTGCTTCTTTTCTATCTGCAACAACTCATTATTTACAGCAGATTTTCCTGAATGGATGTCTGAGCTTCATTCAGGTTCATGCTGATTTCCTGTTAGACAGTTTGGGGGTTTAATGTGTCCAGAAGTGATGGTAGACAAGATAAGATTTGAAAAAAAGAAATTTTATCCGTACCTACTTGGATATATTTGTTTTCAGACCAAGTACCACTGTGTTAAAAAAGTTTGTGTAAATATTTTGTGATGGAGTCACTGTGAAGGACTGGTGACCTTTTGATCAGTGGTAGCTGGGACTGAAACCCAGAACAGAAACTCAGAAAGAAATGTGTCCTGAAAAGACTCAAGCCACATTCACCCAGTCACACAAGCAACTCTTAGTCTATAAATGGCCTGCATATACCTACCTATGAAGTGTCAGCAGAGCTTTTTCTATCATACACACACGATCACCCCCTGATGAATGCATCCGAGTAAATGTAGCGTTCAGTATCTTGCCCAAGGGCACTTCAACACACAGACTCTCAGGCCGGGAATCAAAGCACCAACTTTCAGGTTGGCTGATGGCTGCTCTGAATGTGTTGTTTTATTTTTTTTTTTGTCATTTGTTGTAGCAATATGAACTAGATTCAGCATTGTTGAGTCTCTTTTCTGTTCCAACACTTTTGGTTGTGCTGTACTTAAGGATTGAACACCAACAGTATCACAGAACTGTTGTTGTAAGGTTGTTAATCTGTCTGTCTGGAGTTTTTAAACTCTTTCAGGTGCCTGATGTTGGGTATATCTGTGTCTAAAATTCCAAATGTACCCTATTACGAGAAAACATTTCATCATTTTGGCCTTCATCTGTGAATCTGTAAGACTGAATTTTATGATACCTTCTAAAATGGAAATTTCTCAAGAAACAGCTAAGGTTTTCAGGGTTTCAGAGTTTCTCTATTCCCTTCCTGCTTTTAGATTGGGTTTTTTTCTTCAAAACATCTTGATGACTGTTCACTGAGTCTAGCCTAAAGTGTCATCTGACCAGTGACTCAGAGGAGCGGGATTGGTCATCCAGTGGTCTGTTGTTTTTTAACAGCAGCTAGCATCTGATTTTCCTCACATCGAACTGGAAGGGTCCACTCGAACAAACTGCAGAAGAAGCAGCCACACCTTGGAATCAGTTGTAAACTTTGAAATTAGTCTACAACACACTAAAGAGATGTGGCTAACATGAAAATATGCAGCGAAGTTTAATTGTTTGATAAGATGAGATCTATCGAGTCTCTAGCCATGAGTCTTCATCAGGATCCCTCAGATCAGCAGGCTCACTCCAGGAGCAGCCAGCTCTGGGTCCTGTACACAGTCCGGGTCGGCGCTGGAGCACTGCTCATCGCCATCACACGATGCTTTTTATTTGCAGTTTGCAGAGGAATGTTAGAAACTCACCATGAAGGTTCTGGCCTGTGTCTGTGTTTGAGAGACTGAGTGTCATCAACAACTGACTCCACAAGTAAAAACGAGAAGAAATCCTCTGCAACCATCAGCACTTCTAATCAGTTTTCACAACCTGCTATTTTGTGGACTGTATGTCTGAGTTTGTGTCTGTTAGTGTGATTATGCATGTACTTATTTAAGTTTGTGTGTGTGTGTGTGAATGTGTGTGCCACATGAAGTTAAAGTGAATTGTGCATTCCAGGGTAGAAATAGCATCCTTAGTTTGCTCTGAGCCTCGCAACCGCATCTGGAAACATTATTCTTGGAATACAGGTCATTATGCTGGTAAACCAACTGAGAAATGTTTGGTGGGAATAAGCAAACTGTGCAACAGTCTGACCAGCCAGAACCACAGTCTGGACTGATGTACTTGTTCCATGACAGCCCCCTCACCTCACTGAGAGCTGCTGCAGCAGATCAACACAGTTAAAACATTACTATCACTTTGTTACAGCTGAACAATGGAGTATACAAGGGACCTTGATAAAAAAGGACTTCCTGCAAAGCCAGCTCACTGTTTTCACTTCCCTCATTGTGGTCTACGCTCAGTGTGCACTTCTTTATGTCAGACATCCCTTTTAGTATATTCTCAAGTAGAGCGAGGATTATTTACAAGTGCTCTCCTTTGGTGAATTGTTACATGAGACAATGGACCATTTTCGCACCCTGTTGGACAAGAGAGCAGGTCCAAAGAGTCTGATTTGTCTTAAGTTGGGATGTTTCAAAGCCAAAATTCATAAACCTGAGATGGAAATGGGGTCATGCAGTTGTTGTGTCTTGTGTGTGTATGTTTACTACCCAGTTAGCAGATTGGTGTGGCTCACATCTTATCTCTATGTCAGCTGATGTTTTCCAGATGTCTTCTAGATGCTTACTGCAAAAACTGTAACCTTTAGAGAGACAGAAGCCAGTCTCATCAGATGATGAGCCAGGAAGGAAAGATGGCTGGCCAAGGACTCCAAGAGGTCCAGGTGGTTGTTAGGACTGAAGCGTTAAGTGGTTTGAGATAGCTGCTCTGTTGGCATTAAGAGTCATGGTGTATTTTATTTACAGCCACCAACACAGAAAAAGCATGTCAGGGTCTCCGAAGCTAGTCACGGTTCAGAAGATTCAGCTTTCATACACAGTATATGTTATATAAACAAAAATAAAGGTTTGTATTTTTTATTTTTAGCTCACATATTAATCAATTAGTTGTTGTGTTATTGGGCTTTGCTGCTTCTGGTGCCTGAGGAGAGAAGTAAACCGCCATGCAAACTGAGGAGAACAAGAGCTGATTAACAGACATTTGTGAATGTTAAGTTAAGGTGTTCTATTAAGGCACAAGACATTATAAATTGTGCATTTTTATAAACACATAGTGTTTGACTATCATTGTGACTTACATAAGGAACTGAAACAACATGAAGTGAAAGAAGAAATAACACACACAAGCAGCATGTTTGTCTCTTAACTATTTCTATTCTTGATTTCTCTTAACAGTTTGGATTATTGATGTACTCATCTAAATGTCGATGTACAACATTAAATTAGGTAACTGCTTTATTTTCCAAGAGTAGCAGTAGAAACATTTACATTTGAATACACACACACAAACACACACGCACACAACTGTTTCTTGTATTTGTGTGTTGACATACTTAATGCATTTATTTTCTTTGAGGAGAACTTTCAGTGATGTAATCTCTTATCTTGATCTTGATCATTTTTTGTCAATTTTCTCAAAATTTAGTTGATGTTTGTGCTTCATATAGTAGAAGTTAGCTAATGCTCAGAGCGTGTTATAGAGTGCGTTTTCTAATCTGCCTTCGGCATTACGAGGACATCTATCAACATAAGTTGAACCCCTCCGTGTCTGATCCGGACTAATGGACTCAGACCATTTCCCACCTTTTTAAAGCTCTTTAGACCATGAGGACTTTAGATGCACCGAAATAATGACTTCTCAATGGAAACGAGTTGGTATACAGGAACAATCCCTGAGTTTTACTAGACCCAAGGATCTTAGTTATGTTTCCTCATTTTCTGGAAGACTTCTCCTGCAAAACATTTTTATTGCAAAAACGTATGTGTCACTGGGCACTTCCTTTGGTTTTCTTGGCTATTTAGTCATTACTTAAAAAAGGAAGTTGTATTTTTTCTTTATTGAGGCAAAAACATGTATAAGTGAAAATTCCACCTAGTAAGCACTTTTATATATAAGCCAGTGTACCACATAACAAATGTCCTTGTCTGGGTTTAAATTGTAATGTCTCTACCATTTGACTTTATTTTGTCTTTTACTCAAAAGGAAGACATTTCAGTTAGAATCAGGACATTTCTTCATGTAATCATGTTTGACCTTTACATTTGTCACCTCGTCACTGTGTCCCATCTAAAAAAAAAAAAAAAAACCTGACAAGAACTTTTCTGGGAATATCTAATTTGGAACAGTGTGCAAAACTAGGGCAAAAGGACAAAGTCACCTCATGTCAAAGCATTCATTTTGATTTAGCTCAATGTAATAAAATAGCTCACATTCAATCGAGATCAGAGTAATTGTGTATCTTCACAGTGAAGCCCAAAGTCCTCAATGAAACAATACTGAAGAGACAGAAGAGCAAATGAAACAACTGTGGTGCAGTATTATGACAACAGATGACAGAATAGTTCAGTTCATTTCTAACTTGTAAATACGTGAGACATTTGTGCACGAAGTATTATTTAATATAAAGGTCCTTTGTGCATGTGAGGAAAACTAGTTCACCGCTATGTCTGCACAGGTCGGGGTGAGCAGAACTCAGGGTTAGGCAGGACAATCTTATCCAAGGGCCTGTCTTTGTGTTTCCATAGCTGAGCTTTTTGAGGTTTTAGTTTGGACCTCTGCTGACCCACTGTGACTCCGGCCAGGCAGGGAAACAGGAACGCATTATTTAAAGTGTTTATGCCTCTGCACCTGAGAGTGGAAGTGCACAGGGTGTCCATTCAGCGACGACCATGCCTTTGTCCCACATCTGTGGTTTGCTTTACCTCCCTCCTGTCTCTGTGGGAATTTGTTTGTGGTTGCTCAAACATCAATAAAAATTGAAACAGTGGCCCTGACTTATTGTGGGCTCCTGCCCATTTTAATGGAGATACTTTGTCCATGCACCATGCGTCTTTCTTTCCACACCTTTCTGATCTCTCATCAGAACAGAGGTTTAGGATGTGGTTAGACCAGCTAAGGATCAAGAAAGTGAGTCTGGTGAGCTGAAAATGACAACGCCTCTACAGTTCACATGCTAGGTAATTAAAGTACAACCTCAGTTGCAAAAACATTGGGACACTGAGCCAAATAAAAATAAAAGCAGAATGCAATGCTTTACAGGGAAGCAGCATCCTTGGTTTCCAAAATGAATGTCGGATTCTCATTTGTCTGACCATAGGACAGTTTTTCATTTTGACTCCATTTTAAGCTTTGTCCCAGAAAAGACAGTAGCGTTTCTGGATCTTGTTCACATGAAGCTTTTAAGAATACAGTGAACTGTGTTTCTGGTGATTTCCAGAAATGTTCCTGGGCCCATGCAGATATTTCCACCACAGAATCATGTGTATCTTTTGTGCAAAGTCGTCAGAGGGTCTGAAGATCACAGGCCCTCGGGTGTCTGATATTGATCCAGGTGCTATGAGTTGTTTTTTTAAATGATATGATCTACTGTGATTGATAACATATTCAAAGTCTTCACATGTTTGTACTAAGGAACATTACTGTAATATAGTTTCACAAGTTGTAGAGTTTTTCAGAGAACCTCTGCCCTTTTTTACTTCAGAAAGGCTTTGCCTCGCTATGATGCTATTTTTATAACCAATCATGTCACTAACAAGTTACTAATGAACCTCATTACTTGCGAGATGTTTTCCAATTGTTTCTTTTTTCACTCATTGTTACTTATTGTTTTGTCCCAGCTTTTGTCAGATGTGTTAACACTGGAAACCCTCACTATCAATTCAAATTCCAAACTTTTATGAAATGATAAAATGTCTTACTTTCAACATTTGGATGTTTTATATTTTTTACTGTAATAAAATATGGGTTTATGACATTTGCAAATCACTGCATTATTTTTATTATGTCTTAATCTTCCAGCATTTTCAGAATTGGGTTTGCAGAGGCTGACCATAACTGGTCTTTTACGTAAATGTTTTCACCTTTTTGACACCTGTGAATTCACTTCTGCACTCTCATGCAGGCCTTCCTGCACTCAAGTGCACTAGCACTTCAGTCTGCTGCTCTGCATCATGCTTTTACATTGAGTTCCTGATACACTTCAAAGAAAAGTCAACATCTGTAGGAAGACAGTATTGCACACTTTGCTGTTATCTCCATTTCTTTTAAAATGTTATTGGCTTTTATATAAAGTTTCGAGGGTTTTTTTCCCAAGGATGTGTGGGGAAATACCTCTGTGATCACGGTGGATGAGGATATTTTGCACAGCATTTGGCTGACTTTTAAGTGTTAGAGTGGAAAAGAGCATGCGGAGCTGCAGTCTGTCAGGCTTCTATGTGTTGAATCATGCTGCTGGCTGCAGTAGACTGCCGGGGCTGATGTCAGCGCTGCGGTATGCACTCGCTGGGCTCCACTGTAAGCTGACCACCCCCTCTTCTGTGCTTCTATTTCCAGGGTGTGAGCGGAATGTCCGTGGATGAGAAGCCTGAAGCCCCCATGTATGTGTATGAGTCGACAGTTCATTGTACCAATATCCTCCTCTGCCTCAACGACCAGCGGAAGCAGGGTATCCTGTGCGATGTGACCGTCCTGGTGGAGGGAAAGGAGTTCCGAGGGCACCGGGCCGTGCTGGCTGCCTGCAGCGAGTATTTCCTTCAGGCACTAGTGGGCCAAGCGGAGAATGGTTTGGTTGTTAGCCTTCCTGAAGAGGTAGGCCTATCAAACACACCGACAGGTTTCCCTTCCCTTGGATAGAAAGGCTGCTGACTTTTAGACAATGCAGCACTAAATCTCCTCTCTGACACAAACCCAAACAAGACTAAATGAGTATGCACACACTGGACAAAGAATTTCTATCCACCCCTCATGATCAGAGAACAAATATACCATAGTCACACACTACCTGTGTTTTATTATACAGACAAAAAGAGAAAAAAAACAAAGAGAAATCTGTTGTATGAAATATGATTATGATTTACGGTTGTTTTTAAATGGAAACCAGAAGTGTACATTCAGTTTAGAAACTTACATATACACATTTGTCTTCATCAAGTCTGACAGTAAAGGTTTTGTTTTTTTGTTTTGTTTTGTTTTGTTTTTGTAGGGCTATTAGAATTCCACCTTTTTTTATTTGTACAATGTCAAAATAATAAGAGATTTTTTCGTTACTTTCTTTCAGATCATGAGCATGTTACTTAATTGGTAGAATTGTCTTTAAAGTGTTTACATTTGCAAAATGTTTGGGGAGCCCCCCACAAGCTTCTTTGAGTTGGCTGCTGGTATAACATAAAAATATCTCTTTCATTATTTTGACATGACTACTAAGATCATTTGGGGAATTCTTAATGACCTGAAATAGGAAAGGTTTCCTAAACTTCACTGTAAGATATGGAAGGTGAAAAAGAAAGTCTGTCTTTTCTAAACTAGAGAACATAAATTAATACAAAGATGGAAATATCAAACATTAATGAATATGTTACAGTTCTACAATAAAATGGGCCTGAAAAACCTCAAGTATGTTCAGGGCCAGTGTTTGGAGTTGGGGTACCATCACGGTGCTTCACCGATTCAGTTTTGCTCTGTCGTCTACAATTCTGATCTGGAAAAAGCAAAAAAGACAACTTTTTCAGGGTTTCTTCAAATGTTCTTTGCAATGGAGATGGGAACAAAGAGGTGTACTGTATTCCTGAAACCTCCCTAGCTTCTGTTATCTGTAGAGCCCAAGGTCATCCCGTCTGGTCTCACACCTCTGCAGCTGTCATTGACTGGATTTGAGGATGTTTTTCAGATGGAAAAACAGGAGTTGTCTTAGAGAGCACGATCTCATGAGTCAACACTCAGAAGCTGTGTCCAACTGATACAAACTCTGCTTTGACATTGAAATATTATAGTACAGATGCAGCGGTAAATTGGACACGTCGATCTTTGCGTCTGGTTCTGCTACACATGTATTTATTGGACTTTCCCTGTCGGGCCACAAAATCTGGGGAAGAGAGTGTTTCAGTAAATCACTCACAATGATTTACTTAGCTTTGCACGATCCCCTTCATTGCCAGTAGCACCATTATTTACTGTAATAAAAAGGCATGTCTTAGATTTTACTATTGACAAGTCTGTCATGTTGCTGCAAAGAAGTGGTACCGCTCTGGCAACTGTGTAAATTTATGCAAGAAGAATGCAAGAAGATGTACAACTTACTGACTGGCAAGCAATGTTAAACTTAATTTACTGAATGACATAGAAAAACTGGCCACATACTAGAAGATATTTTGATCCTAATTCTCCTTTGCAACAGTACTCAGTAAAGTCCCAATCACCTTTAACATTCTGTAAATTACTTCATCAGACATTCCTGTGGTTTGAGGTGTGTTTAGACTGACAGAATCTGCTTGGAGAAAGATTTAAAAGTGCTTATCCACACTAATAAATATTCAGCAGTTTGAATAGTCATGTTATCAGAACTCTAATTTATATTGTGCCAGTAGCAAAGTATTTGTAAAAACTAGAAAAACACGTACTGAAAACAGTCATGAAGCCTGCCTGATACAGCAGAAACTGTCTTATCTCGACAGTTATGAAAACACCCAGGGTGGTAATGAACTGTTTTATCTAATGCTATACAAAGAAACTGGGAGAGCTACTTTTAGACTTTATAATCAGCTATTTAGGAACTATGAATGGAAGAAAAAACACATAATTTTGTCTTCATTTGAATTCATCAAACACCTCTCTTGGAACCCAGCGGATGAGATTTTCCCAGCAAAAGCAAATGTCCAACAAGGGCAAAAACCCAGAAATCTCATCTTAATTCTGTTAGCTTCTTTTTAATTAATTTTGAACTTGTCGTAACTCTTTTTCACACACCTGTTTAATTATTTGTGCACATACCTCAAACAATCCTCCAAAATCTAATAATAAAACTTCTAAATAATTTTTTTCAGCTCAAGTAAAAGGGAAAATATAAAATTCTTCAATAAAAGAATATCAAATAATGATCTCCATAAATAACAATTAGTACTTGTTGTGTGTGTGTGTGTGTGTGTGTGTGTGTGTGTGTGTGTGTGTGTGTGTGTGTGTGTGTGTGTGTGTGTGTG
>JAOWBL010000017.1:11279361-11295777 GCA_028564865.1 Zenarchopterus dispar | reverse complement strand
CCTCCTTCGCATAATCATCCCCAGAACAGAACCAGCCTTCTTTATCAGTTTGTTCAGTTTTTTTAAGTCACTGGTTCTGATGCTCCTCCCCCAAAAGATGACTGCAGATGTGATTGAACTCTCCACAACAGACTTCTGGAAGATTTTCATCATTTTTCTGCAAACACCAAAGGACTTAACCTTCCTGAAGAAGTAATGTCTTCTCTGTCCAGTCAGGTAGTCAGTAGTCCAGATGATTGTGGAGACATCCACCTGGGTCTTCTGAAGTTTCTTATTCAGTAATGTTGGGTAGATGACGTTAAACGCACTGAACATGAACTTTCCCGTGCTGCCTGCTTTGTCCAGATGACTCTGTGTTTGTTAAAGCAGTTGTATGAGGGTATCTTAACTCCAACCCCATGACAATAAGCAAACTGCAGGAGGTCCTGGAAGGCCAATAAAAGTCTCTGCAGGACTTTCATGACATGAGTAGACCTATAAGTCCATAGTCATCAGCAGAAGATGGGGAAGCAGGATGTCTTCCATAGCACTGGAACCTCCTGTTCAGACAGACATACATATATACATACATACATATAAATGTATATATATATATGTATGTATATGTATGTATCAGTGGCTTTTCTTCTGTTAGGAGACCAGCTGGGAGTAGATTTGTCTTAATTTGATCTTACGTTGGCTGCAGGATAGAGACTCGGTGAAAGGTGTGAGAGAGTGAATTATTGAGCCTGTACTACTGTGACTGCCAATTAGCACCTGACAGCTGAACGTGTCAGCAGCACATAGCACTTTGTGACGAGATTAACGCTACTTCTGGCTCAGTGCTCATCAGGTTTAGGAATACTCTTCAGTCTTGCTCACCTCCGTTCTCACACTGTCCCTTTTCAATGATCAGGTTCAGAACATCTCAGCTGAGAGAAAACCAGATATAGATTTTCTTTATTGTAATTTTTGAGTGTTTTAATACCTGAAATCTAAACAACATTTATGATGAAACGTAAACTATAAGTGTGAATTGGGGTGGCCTGGTTTGCGGGCATTACCAGAGGCCAGAGGGAAGGAAACAGCACTGCCATAATTACATGGCAAAAGTACACCCCTGACATATTGATGTCACACACATATATGCTACAAACATGTGCTGTTGTGAAAAGTGGGGCACATCCCACATGTGCTGTGGAGCTGTGGTGCCTCATTGGGGCCAGCATGCATTAATAAATGAACACTTGTCAAGCAACTTTATTGTTGCACTTATTGAAAGGAAACACAGTATCTTTCCTATTTATTTATTTATTCTTTATTTTAATTTTTTTTTTCCCCAAGTCAAATCATTTCTGCAGGGAGCGACTCTTTGGTGCTGAAAGAAGCATCCTTTTCATTCAGGGGCGTGTGTATAAATAATTCATGAGCTTCTGTATGTTTCAGGTGTGAGATGAAGTGTAGAAAGTAACATCTTTAATGTGCCAAGGAGAACTGCTACTTTCGAGGTTTTAACTAAGCCACCTTCTGTGAATGTACCCCTGTACAATTTGAGAAATTCATATTTTATTTAAATGCTAACACGTGACATGAAGAATGTATTCAATCACAGCGGATTAGTGGTTGACTGATATGGGGTTTTTCAATGATAGACAGAGATGCTGACTAGCAGACGATGGCAAATATCTGGCTCAGGTTAAAGTTTTCAGAGACATTCACTTCAATTTTATATATGTAATATCTATTACTACACAGATTGTCTCTGGTTGCTTTTCAGAGACCTGGGATGTGATCCATGAGCAAATATTAAATATCACAGACATGTTTGGGAATATTAGACTTTAAGTACTTCAATCTGGTCTTCTTTTCGTAGTAGAATTAATGCATGTATTAATGTTATTAATACTATTTTTAAAATTGCACAAAGGCTCCACAATATTATGACTGCATACTTAATTTTTTGACTACCTTAACAGTCACCTTTGACAGTAATCAAAAGCTTCTGTCAAAAACACTCTCAGCAGGGGTGATTTAAAAGTAAAAGAAAAAAGAAAAAATGTGTGATTTTCTATTGCCTATTCTATAGTCTTTGTCACTGTCCTTTTTTTCTTTTACGCATCGTCCCAGAATGCTGATTTATCCATTAATCGTAAACTATTCCAACTCCTATTCCCAAAAGTATTGATAGATATGAAAGCAGGAACTACAGTGGTCCATGTTCCCTGTCATGAAGAGGGTGAAGTTTTCAAGCCTTCGGCAGTTTCTCCTGGGTTCTTCTTTACCTCATTAAAGATTCTTCATGGTGCCTTTGGAGTTCTCAAGTAGCCAGAGTACTAAACCTTCTCCATTTATATATAGTTTATCTAACTGTGGCCTTGATCCAACTGCCTAAACACTTCACTTTATATATTATAACTTTATATCCCTTTTAGGCCCTGTATTAGTCAACTATTTTTGACTGTCTTCAGAGATCTTTTTTGTGAAACGTAATTCACATTAGATGCATCTTATGAAGAACAAAGTTCAAATATTTGTCTTTTAGCATCAATATTAACATTAATTCACCCCTCCAAACTTATGTCATTATTTTGGCTGCTGGTATGAAGCAGCTGGTGTTTGGAGTCTATAGCTAGGAAGATGGATGGATGGATGGATGGATGGATGGATGGATGGATGGAAATGTTAACTATGTGTAATCAGCTTAAGGACACTTGTTATTGTGAGTTAGATGACCATCAGATCACATTTTATGGCAAAGTAATGCAAAGGTTTCACATACTTTTTCCTTGTTCCTGTATGTGCACAAATATATGTAGATAACAAAAGGCGTAAAAGAAAACGCTATATCTTTGATATTGTCCCCTAAAATGTAGAGTACAAAAGTGGCACAGAAAACCAAAAAAGTATAAATACCAAGAAATTGGTTCAGGAGTACAGCTTATGTTGCATTACAATTCTTTTTGGCTCAATTTAAAATTTTTTTCATTGTTATCTTTATTTTATATTTATTTCTTAATTACCTTCCTTCTATGTCCCATTTAGATAGTGCTACTGTGGAGACATGGCCCATCATAGAAGAATGTCATAGCACTGATGTTGCCCATCATGTTTTTTTAACATCTCTTGTCACCCTTTGCTTTCCGGTCAGTGACTTAAGTCTGCTGACGCATCCCTGCCTTTAGTCTGAACTCTGTTTTCTCTCTTAAGCTGGGGGGATGGTCTGCTCAGTCGCCACAGTCCTGTGTCAGCTCAGTGCATCATCCTTTAGCTTTAATACATGTAGTTAAGCAGTGCTTGACTGACTGTTAGCTGTCTGGTTGTGTTGGAGAACTCCTGCTGCAGCCGCTGAGCTCTGCCATCCCTGTGGAACAAAGGCCACATCAGAAGAGCTTTGGCTGCCAGTGAGAGAAAGGGAGAGGTTGGTGGAGATGAAACGTGAAACAAAGACCACCCCCCACACCGTCATCATCTTTATCCCATGGCTTCTCCACCCCTTGAGTTGCTGGAGCTGGCACAGCTGAGTGACATCATCTGGATCTAATGTGATTGTTGAAGAAGCCGCCTGTCTTCAAGGGGTTTTGTTGGCTATCACATTATGGGAACAAAATAAAGCCCACTTCTCTCGGGGATGCTAACAGCAGGGCAAAGAGCACAACCTCTGTGATGTTTCTACACCATATTTACATCAGTGGGGCGTATCTCATTAACAGAAACGGGGAGGGGAGTCATACAGATGGCCCTGCACTGGAAAGGAGACATTTTTGTGACATTCTGGCAAAAAGAAAAGATCCCCATGTTCATCTTTGTTCTTCTGCATAAGACGCTGATGATACTTACCCCACAGTGGAGCACTGTTCCTGGAATTCCAGCAGAAACCTGGTACCTCAATGGTCAAGTCAAGTCAGCCTTTATTTCTACGGCACAACTAAAATAACTTTGCTGAACAAAGTGCAGCATAAGCAATACAAATATGTGCTCAACAATCCCTAAATCACCAACAAATAGACCTGCAAAAGCAATAAGACATAAACAAATAGAAATAAAATATATTGAATATATAAATGAGCCACTAGTAAACTCTCTGGGACAGACCCTACCTTTCACCCAGTGGCAACTGGGACAGGCCCCAGCAAACCCCCATGAACCTTGAGTAGGATTAAAGCAGGTACAGGAAATAGATCCATGGATGGAAATAAAGGAACTGTGTTTGCACGATAAAAGCCAAAATATCCTGCTTAATGAGGACTAAAAACTAGAGAGAAAAAATACAGTTTCAGCTGTTGCACTGATTAGGGCTCACCTCTGGATAGGTCACATCTCATTTTGGGGCCTGGAGCTGGAAATGACCCTAAGCAAGTGGTTTATGGACTTCACTCTTCTGGCCGGTGTGTGGGAATGTAAAAGTTCAGCAGGTCTGCTGCTGCTATGCTGTTGAGAAGTAATCACATTTTAATTTGGATCCTTGAGGCCAGAATGCGTGTAATATGATCCAATAGTTGTTTTGTTGTTTGTTTGTTTGTTTGTTTTTTTGTTGAGACACATGAAGGGCATCATAGATTTTACAACAAATTCTGATTTAAAATAGACTAAACATGAAGTGATGAAAGTGTGAAAATGCCCTCTCAGTGTTGTGGAGGGACAGAGATTTTCATCTTACTAGAAAGTCTTACTTGAAACAATTGTGCTGACCAATGAGTTTCTGTTTGTTTAATGTGAAGAAAGTCAAAAATCCCTCCACGGTTCTTTACAATATTAATTTATTTTTGTTCATGTTCAGAGTTTATCTCATAAATGTCAAGAGTACAGCTATCAGTAAACATGTCCATGGGTGAATTTTTTTTTTCTTGGCTAAATCACAAAGCCATTCTAATTATTGACCACTCTGCCGTCCACCAGTGTGGGAATATTCTGAGTGGATGGAAAGATTGCTGTTGGAACAATAAAATGATGGTGGTCATTTCTACGTTGGGAAAACAAGTGACGAGGGTGCATCGGTGATTTAGCAGAGTGGTGGTTTTAGGACTTTAAACCGGCTGCTGTTTTTCATAAACCAGAGAAAATGAAGCATTTTTAATATCTGTAAAGAAAAAAGCCCAAGTATGCACCTTGTTTTAACAAAGAGAGTGTGTCCACCTGAAGTGACAAAGGACTAATTGTGGTTTATTCTAAAGGCTTCATTATTGTTCATATTGTTTTCAGAGGGTGTTTAAAAAGCTTTCTTCCTGAAAGTGATTGAGGTCATATTTAGAGTTAGAGTTAGGATTTGAAAAATAAATTGTGAACCAGGCAAGCCTGGTCCACAAGGGTGCACTGTCCGATCTAGAGGGGCTGTTATCCCTCCCCCGACCATTCCTGTGGCTAAATACACCAGATTGGGGTTGGGGTTAGGGTTTAGAGCTCCCAAATTAGGGTTAGGGTTAGGCTTAGGCATTTTAACCCTCTACCCAAGAGGACTTTAAAGGGATCCAAAGGCAAGGACTTGTGAAAGCTAAAGCAGTGTTTCTACAGAGCGGTACGGCTCTTTTAGGGTCAGAACAATATACCTTAAAATAATAAGTCCTGATCTAACTTGCTTTTCTACTGGCAGATGTGTTGGATGGATAGATGTTGCTACATCTGCTACATAACAGCACAGCATCATATTCATACACAGCATCTCCAGTCAATAAAATCAAAGAAGAAGAATGCAGCAAGGTTAAGGGGAAATAACACTGTGAAGGACATCCAGCACATTATGTTCTATCTTCTTGGCAAGAAGAAGGTGAGTTTTGTTTGAGAAAAGTCTTCTAAATGACTCATCCTGGGATCATCTCCTTCCAACCCAGAAGAGAAGATTCTTTGTCAACCAGTCAACCAACTCCACCAACTTCAGTTTAACTATGCCATCCCACTTGTTTTGGTACTCCAACAAATGGGTGCAAAAAAACGTACATTACATCGATTTTATTAGAGTTCACAACTTTCAAAGATGGAAAGAAAAATATGCACATACAATAATAATGATAATAATAACAACAATACCCTACTGTGCCAAACACAACTGGTGGCAATAGGCTATGACTCTGCTAGACTCCCATCTATCCAGGAGAAGTCAAGCCACCAAGTAGAGGGGGAACAAAGAGCTGAAACGGAAGGATCCAGGAAAAGGGGAGGAGTAAACCCAGAGGTGGGGTTAGACAACAGGACATGAGTTTATCAAAATTCAGTGGACAATATGAATTTGATTCTTAAATGTACATGTAATCAACATAGCAGCACGTACCGTATCCCTCACCTCCGATGGCAGCTGGAATAGTCTCCAGTCGAAGTCGTTATTAGCAGCCTTCCCTTTTATGCCGTATTGTAAACAAGAGCAAAGACAACAGAATATGTTCAGGCCAGCAAACTAAGAAAAGGTGTAAAAGTTAGTTGGTCATTAAATCATATAGAATTTCTAACTATTTTCCATAATAGTCTTATTCAATTTCATGACAATGTTGAGTGGGTTTTAAATAACACAGCTCCAGACAGCCCAGATCAGATACATGACTATGCTCCTGTGTGTAGTTGTTGACAACAGTTACATTGTAGGTTTTTTTAGACAAAGTTGTCGTGATCCTCACATGATCTTTCCTCAGAGATATCAACAATGTTGCATGCGTTTGTTCATGTGAATTCAGCCGAGATAGCACAAGGAGAAAGCCTGAGACAATGCTTGGTGTACTTTTTAACCTTGACACACTTGGCGGGATACTGCGAGATCTCACTATTGGTTTTAAAAAGTTATGGAGCTGGGCTGTTATATAAAGCATTTGACTACACTGACAATGGGATGACTTGTGTTCTCCCATGCCTAAAAAGAAATCAGTTGTGGTGATGTGAGTAACTGAGTATGATTGCTTCAAAGCAACATAATAAATATGTAGAAAAACAAAATCCTTCAAGCTTGGAGATCAGGGTTTCTTCCTGGGTCAGCAAAGCTCCACGCGCTAGGGTGTGGAAGCTTTAGGAAGGGTTGACAAGTGCCATCCATCCAAACCGGCTTGATCACTTGATCTTGACCTGCACAGTGCCTGCTAATCTAAAGGCGCTTCACACAGACCTGCTCCGCACTAAGTGCTTGGCCCAAACAATCACACACATGCAGCCTGCTGGACAGATGGTGGTAGTAAGGAGCCAGGAAGAGAGCTTGCTCTCCTCAAAGATGGGGGTTGGTTGATAGGAGATGAAGAAGCTTTAGAGTAAGGAATGATGAGCTGCAGCAGGAGCAGTGCTTGCACTTATACCCCACCCCCTTATTTCAGCAGGGGGCCTCTCTCTGTTACTCTCCCTCTCTCCTTCTTCTGTCAGCCAACACGTGGATACCTCTCATCCAGTAAGCTGACAAAGATGATGCAGGGTCTTTGTCTGCGTGCTCTGCATGGTAGAGGACCAGCTTGCCAAGTGACAGCCGGTGCTGTGATCCCCATGTTTATGCTCTTTTATTTAACCTCCCAAACCCTGCACTACTAACCGACAAACCTCCCCCTTAATGAAGGGGGATTTGATCAGTTTGTCTGAAAGACCTGTCATGCAGACTCATGTCGTTTCATGCACCTGTATGTCTAGCTCCTGGCATATTAAGAGACATGGAAAATCAAATTTGTTTCATGATTTGAAAGCATATCTAACATTTTTGGGTGTGGAAGAGTGTAGAAATGGAGTCATGTGCTCCCCAGTGTCTGGCCGGTACTGTAAGCTGCACTGGCTGGGGATTAGACATACACTATCTGATTTAATCCACTGTCGGGGGGAGGTTTACTTACCCACAGCTCAGCACCAGGAATGTCTGAGCTTCTGCTGTCACTGAGGATGACACTTTCTTCGTGTTCCCCATTGTTAACATTTCACTGAAAATGTTTTCACTGAGACTGAAATGATTCCAAAGCCATTCTTTATTTTTACCTCAGTACACACCTGTCCCACAACATTTAACAACATTTTTGAATTTATGTGTTTTGAACACAGGCTTCGAGGTAATGTACTATTACATTTGTTAGTTACAAAGATGCTTGATCACAATAATTTAAGAGTTTTTGTTGTTTAAACCACACAGAGAATCACATTTATTTCCATTTTAATAATTTATCGATCATGGCTGGTGCAATGTATAATATAGTCTCAACTCATGTGAGAAAGGTCCATAATATATTTATTCTTTTCCCTTTAATAATAATAATAATAATAATAAATTATTATATTAATAAATAATAAATCTTCTGATCCTTACCAGGATTAGGTAGCTCAAATCTCTGTCAGAAACAAAAAAAGCACATAAAAACATTGGCATCATGTCACTATTCATTTAACAAAAATGAAATCAAAATGCAGAAGCAGCATGTGA
This sequence comes from Zenarchopterus dispar, assembly GCA_028564865.1. Classification (NCBI taxonomy): domain Eukaryota; kingdom Metazoa; phylum Chordata; class Actinopteri; order Beloniformes; family Zenarchopteridae; genus Zenarchopterus; species Zenarchopterus dispar. The sequence continues at coordinate 11,287,436 of JAOWBL010000017.1, read as the reverse complement.
AAAACTGATTACACATTTTTCGTTTCCACCCAAATTCAGAGGGTAAGTAGCAGCCAAGTATTTCTATTTGCTGATGATTATTTGACCATCAAGCGTGAGCACCTCTATAAAAACAAATGTTTAGTGAGTTTGCTGTCCTGAAACGTTCAGGTGTGTGTTAACACAAGCTGATAAGAACAAACATCAGCAATGATGTTGGAGACACAGTTGTTGCTGCCCGTTAATGGAGGAGGAGTCACATAAATTGTCATCTGTCGTCACATTAGATGTGTTGGACAGTCGCAATAGTCTGAAATAGTACACACAAGAACAGCAGGACTTCATTTCACATTATTTAATATCTGGTGACCTAAAGGTTTTGTAAAGTCCAAAATCTGAGCCCTCATATTAATCTGTGTTAAATATATATATCCATTTTCAATCCACCTTTAAATCTGCCAATCACCATTTATGTTAACTTCAAATGCTCATCTCTAAGGTTGGGGAATGTATTTAATACAGTTGTGATACAATCGGCTTGAGGAAATCTGCTGAGAGACAGACGTACAAACACCTGCCACTCTAAACCACCTTTTCTGGTAGGTCTTGCTAAAGTAATTGTCTTCTAGACCGTAGTTTGTCTTTAGAGCAAATATAGACATGTAGACAGACTCATCAAGTTAAGAACCGTGCACTCTTACAGCAGGAAAATGTTTTCAGTGAGGTAAAGGTGAAAGTCTAAATACAGAGGTGGACTTATTTTTCACATAACCTTTAATTCTAGTTTGTCATATCAGGTTTTATTTCACTGCTAGATGAGCTCCAAGTCTGCAGTGCATTAGTTAGTATAATGCAGCTTTAACATAAGCTGCAGTAGTTTTTTATGACAAGTCATTGTCTCAGCACATTTCCTTCTGCAGCATAAATACTTAACCCACAACCTGGCATGATAACGCCATACAGAAATTCTTTCATTTCCAGTAGTGCTATTCTTTTGCTCCTTATTGTTGGTCTGCGTGCACATTATTATGTGAGGTTACTCAGCAGATCGGATGTTAAGCAGCGGCTGCTGTTTCCAGTGAAGATGGAGTATTATCTTGTGTGCAGGGAAGTACTCCTTTGTCATGCAATGTTGTATCATTAACATGCGTGTCATGCAGCAAGTCACTCGATCATATTTGCATAAATTAGCCCTCTCCTCTGTGAAGTCAAAATCCTGTAGTAAAAGAGGAGTACTTGGTAAGAGCAGCGATTAAGGGAGGGAGGGGTGCAGCATTGCTCAGCTTGTTTATGAGAGGAGATCTGGCAAGCTTGCTGTAATGTCATGCAAATTATCTGTGTGTGTGATTGGCCATTGGCAATAATTTCCTGCTCTCTAATGGTATCGTCTGTCTACTCCAGACATGGAAGAGGGCAATTCCCCTAAATTGGCCTCAACGTATCAGGCTGATGAATTTGTCTCTTTGTGTAACTTACGCTCTAAAACTCTTATAACACCTGAAATATTTCAAATGTCATGGTAGTCTACTGATAACCAGGAAACATATCTGCCCTGCCCTCCTCTTTCAACAAGTAATGTCTAATGCTGCATGTCTCATTTTCTTGTGTCCTGCTCTGTCCATCATCCTCCTGTACTTACTCTCAACTCTCTCTCCATCTACGTGGCTCACTTTAGGCCTGCGTTTATTAGGCTGCTGTGCTGGTTATAGCAGTAGAGTAATCACATATGGTGCAAGGCACACATAAAGATGTGCTCCTGCAGGCAGCAGCTGCTGATACTCGCTGAAAATAGATCCCTGGTATGCTCAGCAACTTTCTTCCAGCAGCTTTGCTGTTTATCAGCTGCTCTGGATGCAGCAGACCAGTTACCCAGACTCTTTTTAGCTGCCGTGCCACAACATCACAGCTGGAGTTGTTCATTCTATTACACCTTATATTGTATCGATTTGTGCTTGAAATGTGGCTAACGTGGTGTTTGTACGATGTTTGGTCAAAGGTGCTACAATGAAGGTGCATGGAAGACCATGGTAGACTGTATGAGATATCTCTGAGTATGAGACTGACTATCTGGAGGAAGTAAAAGTCATAGTACAGTTTCAGTAGAAGCATCATTAATGATTTGAAAGCCTGGAAACTCATTTTTATCCAATCCAAATTGGTCAAGAGAAATGCCACATAGTAAAGTAACCCAGAGCCCATCCTGTGAAGAATTTTAAGGCAGTTTAAATCAGTACCTTTTTAGACAAGCACGTGTTTTTTTGAGTTCATCTTGATCCTCTGCTGTTGATTAAAAAAAACATCTTAAATGCCCCAACAAGCAGATATATCAATGCTTGAATTAGTTCTCAAAATTACCTAGTTCCATATATAACATGTTTGAGCAAGACCACATAACTGCACATAACTTCAAAACCCTATAATTATTTCTGAATGACAAAGAGTGAGGGTTACAAGGAGAGGTTCTTCCTGAAGACAAGCAGTATTTGCTCAGTTATTCTTTTGAGTGGTTGAGGATCAAGGAGACTGAGTGGTTGGCATTGTTACCTTACAGAGGGAAGGTTTCTGGTTCAACTCCAGGAGCTGGTCTTTCTGTGGTGGGTTTACATCTAGTGTAAAGTCTATAACAAATCAATGTACAACATTTTTTGAGTTTTACATATCAGTAAAACTGATCACTTTTCTTTTGTGAAAAGCATTGAAATGAACATTGAAAAAGAAGACTCAGCAACTTTCTTCCAGTGCAGACCTGAGAAAGGTCTGCACCTTCCCACCTATCCAGAGATCACCGCCACGCACTGCTGTTACTGCACTAAAACAAGTCTTAAGCCACTACTGACCCAGATTATTTTGTTGCATCTTGTGTTATTCATCATGCCACATAGAAGTGTGGATTCTTTGTCAACAGTCAACAGACTGCAGTGTTTCTAACTCCATCCAAAGCATGGAGTACCAATGGTTTTGGTTCTCCAACAGAGGAGTAGTAAAAAGAGGAGGAGAGTCTTTTGGTGCTCTTGCACCACTTCTGAAAAAATAGATATAAAAAGGTTATCATCAAGCTAGCATGATGGCTGTGAAGATAAAAGCTCTTTCAGCAGCAGAAAGGACACACGCATGATGTCATCGCACAGTTTATTGTGAAAAAGGGCATCAGACTTAGATTCAGTTGCTTCATCATTGCCGCAGTAGAGAAATGTGTGTGTGCCGTGGTGTGAGCATGTGTGTGTGTGTGTGTGCATGTCGTGTTCCTGACTGGTCCAGTAGCAGTGCTGTTGTGGATATGCTGTGCTCATCAGTAGAGGGGATAGTCCAGTCAAAGCCTCAATCCTCCCCCCAATCCGTCACACTCAGACACACACACGCCCACCCACACCATCCCCCCTCACAGATATGGAGTCAGCAGCTTCCTTTTAACAATGACTGATGTCTGCAATGTTGCTAGACTGTCTGTTAACCAGAGCACACTGCAAGGAGCTTCATACCACACTTTAATATACTGTCGCTGGATATATAGCACGAGACATTCCACTTCAGACCCAGCTAGCATGCACCTTACATGTCTAGCAACATATCAAATCTTAAATCACATAGTAATAAATTGTATGTAAATAGATGTATGCAAAATATGTTATTGAACACATTAATTATACAAGTGTATTATGCAACACTAATTCTGCAACCTGTGGTCACTACATTTACAGTATTGATAGCTTTTTCTCTCTAGAGGAAACAACTCATTCTAACTAAGAAGCAGTTACAATGTGGAGTGAAAAATGTTTGCTCTAGCTCTTTAAAAGTTTCACACACAGGAGTATTGACTTGTCATGAGAAAGAGTGCTTCCTGAAGGAGAGAAATGTGAAATGGAGGGGTACTGGGATAAATGGTTGACATTGTTATTGCTATGAGTAAACTTAATACAGTAACATTTAAACATGAACAAAACATCAACTGACAATGCATCTTTTGGGATCACGCGATTTCTAGAGTTAATCACATCAGTCACATGTCTGGGCAAGTAATCAGAAATGAATTGAAACTGACATTCACAACCTATAACTGACATCATCTTGCCCATGACAATTCCCTTTTTTGTGTGTGTTCTCACGTCAGATTTTAAAATCCAACTTTGTGAGTGGGGTTTTGCCTGTTTTACCTTTGGAAGCTGCTGCAGTGCTCACACTATGAATGCCTTCTTAATTCATTTTCTTGTTTCCACTAAGAAAGGCTGCAAAAACAGCTGGTAAACTGTGGGCTCGTTAAAACTGCTTTTGCACCGCTGTTCTTATCTGCATGAATCTTTTAAGTTTTGATTGATTGTCAGTCGGTGGGTCAACACTGCAGTTGCAGACAAAAAATGCTATTCAAAAAAGTGAGCCCCTCCCTCCTCTCCGCTGCTATTGCGTTTGTGTCAAAATTTTCATTCCCATGGCATTAGATCATGTTCCTTTGCCACCTAACTGTAACATGTTTGTCACCGGAAAATGAACTGGGATAAAGCTGTAGGGATTGGCTCCTAGAGCCTCAGTAAAGTAATGAACACAATCTAATGTGACTCTCCTGCCAATCTTTAAGCAGCGGATAGGCCAGCTCCTTGGACTCCTTTCTCATGTCTGTGTGCTTGCTGACAACAGAAGCAGAGGGCGGCCTGGAACTCTGCAGGCTCAGGAGTTTACCTAATTATCTGGCATTAAGTCTAAATGGAAGGCTTCCCTCTATCATCCCACACCACATGGCCACTACGGGGATAAGCCATGGTCTTACAAACCCTTAGGCTTTACAAGCACTTGACCTGAGGGCACAGGACACTGACACAGAAAGTGAGGTTGTGGGGTGAAGACTTGGAAGCACTTACTGTAAAAACCATTGCTGGGCATTTTAATGGCTACACACCTAGCATATAAAGAGATATCAAACCTCAAAATGTTGTTTAAAAATCCAACTTGCAGTTTTTCCAAAAGTGAAATACCAAAATATAGCATGTAGTCAAATTCTTAACCTTTATTATTTGATCTAATTCAAATAGTTCCTTGTTTATGAGGGAATTTTACAGTTGAAAAAAAAAGCAAAAAGATGTACAGATAAATCACATTTTAGACTTGTACTGTCAAGAGTGAATACGTGTAAGTGCATAAAAATAAATCACTGCTTATATTTAGATAACTTACCTCAAGCAAGTTAAGGGAAAAAAAGGACGAGGAAAAAGGAGCAATGAAAGGAGTGAGTGTACACAAAACCAATGATATAACCACAGGGCAGACAGTGGTGGACAGTTGGAATGTCCATAGGTTGTTATTATGAACATGAGGCTGGACACACAATCTGGCTACAAACCCAGAGCACCAGATCATACTTGCTGTAGTAAAGAATTTGCTGTGCTGACCTGATAAAAAAGATTAACCGGTACTTTACAGTGTTTGTTTATGGTCGTTGGAGCTGTCGGTTTGTCTTACCACACTCCAAGTGCTCTGAACAATGGCTGTGCTGATGGTAATGCTGGCAATTTCCCTGTTTTTTTGCAGGTCACTGCCAGGGGATTTGCCCCATTGTTGCAGTTTGCCTACACTGCTAAGCTGTTACTCAGCAGAGAAAACATCCAGGAGGTCATCCGCTGTGCTGAATTCCTGCGCATGCACAACCTCGAGGATTCGTGCTTTCGCTTCCTGGAAGCTCAGCTACGAAGAGAGGAGGACAACTTACTGCTTTGCCACAAGGAGGCAGCAGAGGCAAACAACTCAGAGGATGAGAGCATGCAACCAGAGGCAGAAAGGCCCAGCTCCCCCAGGGCAAGGCATTGTGCAGAGGCCCTCGCCTCCTTCCGACACCCTGACGATGACAGGCTGGCAATAACGATGCCCAGTAATTTCACAGATGGCCGGCTGGACTTTGATCGACATGGAGCATCAGACCTGCCACGATGCCCTAAGTACAGGAAATACCAGTGGGCTTGCAACAAGCACAATAATGACACCTCCTCACACACCAGTACCTCAGGTTTTCCAAGCACAAAGGAGAGCAGTGTTAGCGGGGCAGCTCCAGTTCAGGGTAGGCTGCCTGTAGCACAGATAAAAGTTGAACCACAAGCAGAGGAAGAGGCCATCTCATTGTGCCTGTCAGGGGATGAGGAAGATGTCAGGGATGTGGACAGTGTGACGGCCATGGAAATGGATAGCCCTGTATCTCTGGAAAGAACCAAGAGAACGAAGTCCCCGTCCTGCCTCCGAGCCTTCTTCAACAAAGGGGTGGACCTCCCCAGTCTGTCCGACGAATCACAGCAGCTATTCACCAACATACTTGTCTGCCCCCAGGACAAAGGAAACTCTCAGGGAGATCATAAAAAAGACTTAAAGCCTTTTTCTGGGGAGCTGGATCTGTCTGTTACATCCCCAAAGGAGGTCGATGGTTTCCCTGCAGGGTTGTCCCTCAAGTCTTCTTCCTGTGATGTGGTGTGCAAACAGGAAGTTGAGCTCGACCGCCGTAGTGTCATATTTTCCTCAGGAGCCTGCAATCGTCTGGGAACACCAGCGCATTCCTACCCTTGTGGGAACTCTTTGGAAATTGATCTCTCTGAGCATATGACAAAGGGCCTGTGGGCTGGAGCTAGCCAGTCCCTACCCAACTCCCAGAACTATTCTCCTAGCACCACTTCCTCTGAGCCCCCAGTCCTGTGCCGTCCACGGCCCAACACCAGCTGCCCAGTGCCAATCAAAGTGTGTCCCCGCTCGCCGCCTTGTGAGACACGCACCAGGACCTCCAGCTCCTGCTCTTCTTACTCTTATGCAGAGGACGGAAGTGGAGGTTCTCCTTGTAGCCTCCCCCAGTTTGAGTTCTCTTCCTCACCGTGCTCCACCGTGGCGCGCTGCCTCAATGTGGACCAGCAGGAGCAAAGCGTAGGAGGGGACGCCCTTTTCAACCAGGTGCGACCCAAGATCAAATGTGAGCAGTCTTACGGCACCAACTCCAGTGACGAATCAGGCTCCTTTTCTGAGGGAGACAGTGAGTCCTGCCATGTGCAGGAGCGAGGGTCAGAGGTGAGTGTAAAACACTATCTCACACATGTACCAGAGAATGTAGGCATCATACTCAATTCCTCAATGGCTAATTATATTGCAGTGGCCTTCTCTCCAGGTCTGCATTAGCACTCATTAAATCATCATGTAATTGAAGTAGGAGTATTCAGAAAAAGATTTACAGCACTACCAAAGGGCACAGATGTGCTTCAATATTATTAATCTGCTTTATGCATGACTGGATATCTGTGTAATGAATCTGAATAGGAAAGTTCAAATGCTCTAGCACAGTCTAAATGCAGGAGGCTGTGATTGGTTAAGCATCTTTTTCGAGAGTACCATGCATGTGTGACCCAGGAAATATGCCAGGTGCTCAACTCTGAAATGCATTTATTTTACCCCTCATACCACACTGAGAAAATTTCAGAAATAGTTCAGTTTGTCTCCCAATCTCATTACAGGTTTAAGTTACATAAATTCTTCCTTTTATCCACCATGTTTCAATATGTGTTATTTAAACCATGTTTAAATATTCTTGAAGTGGTTATCTTGTTGCCAAGTGCCACTGGTTATGTTGATTTATTGATCTATTTTTTGATCAAAAGTCTACTTAGTTCATTTATAATTTTATTTTTAAAGTTAATTGGATTTTCTGTGACATCCCTCTTTCTGACTTCCCATCCGGCTCATCTGCTCTGTGCAACATCACAAGGATTCTAGTCCTAATGACTGACAGTTGATACACCACTCATAACACCAGAACCACTGACAAGTAATGCAAGTAACAATGTTCATCTTGTCTCAGTGCATGTTCTGCAGGGAAAGTCGGCATCCTGGTACTCATATGGAAGATACTTTGACACTTGACACCTCCCTCAGTGTTTTCCCATTCTATCAGACCCCCATTTCATCTACCAACAGTACAGCTATACAAGAGCAGTCTCTTCTAGTAGGCCGGCACTGGGTGCCCTGAAAACTGCTTAAGAAGGGCTGAACGAACGCGATAGGGTCTGAGGTTCATATGGTTTCCAAACTCCCTACACTAAAGTCTGATGGGATCTGATGGCTTCTGTGGAAAACAGGCCAAAACT
>JAOWBL010000017.1:11221321-11233231 GCA_028564865.1 Zenarchopterus dispar | reverse complement strand
ACTAAGCCAGCAAGGATACGAGTGAGGAAGTGCTCAGTGCGTCATAGGAGGATAGCACATAGTCACCCAAGGCCAGCCGTAACTAGAGGCTTTATTAACAGGAATGTTTTTAGCCTAATCTTATATGCGAAAAGAGTGTCTGCATCTCAGCAAAAACTTTGAGATGATTCCAAGAGAGGAGCCTGAAAGCTGGAGACTCTGGCTCCCAATTTACTTTTGAAAAGTCTCTGAACCACAGATCTCTAGTCTAAGAACACAGTCTTTATTTGGAAAATATTTTGTGATTGAGCTCTTTAAGATATGGTGGCACATGAGTCTAAAGAGATGTGAGAAGAATTTTGAAATATGTTCTGGATTTTATAGAAGTTAAAATAGTAGAATTTCACCAGACTATTTGCTGCAGCATTCTTGATCTGCTTGAGGCTTTTCAGAGAAACTTGTGCATTATATAAGCACTTGCAATAACCCAGTCCTGAAAAACAAATTTAAAGGCTATTTTTCTACATCGGTCTGAGACAGCACGTTCTTGTCTGATGTTACTGTTCGCATTATTATCTTGTTTTGAAGAAGGTGGTTCTTGAAACTTCTTTGAAGTGTGACGTAGAAGACTATCCTGCTCAAAAATGTCTATGTTTCCTCACGTTAGTACTGGGTGTTAAAATGGTGTCATGCAGAACATTTTATGGTTCTGGCTTTTGGCTCTGCATGTTTTTCTTTTTCTAAACAATCTCTGGGCACACATTTTACTTGAACCTGCGAGATTTATTGTTATTTTGTTGTTTCATAGCAGTTGACAAACATCTCTGTAAATGACCAGTAACATGTTACTACCAGGTACTGATTAAAGCGACATAGTTCATGTGACTGTTGTCTTGATATTTGACTATTGGATTTACCATAATTTTATGTCAATTTTATTGACAAGAATGTTGTTTTCCGTTGTCAAATACAGAACTGAAATCTAGCAGAACATGGCATGTTTGTGCAGTATTTTGCTATGCTTTGCTCTGTGACTGTTCAACGAAGTAGACTTTAATTATTTCCTCACTATGTCCAACAGGTACACTGCACAGTGTTTAGCACTTGTCTCCCACATGACTGATAACCAGAAAATCATCTTCCTGAGGAAGGTGCTAACAAATGATGAGATCCTTCGCATGAAAATTAAGTATGCATCTACATCTGTTGTTTGCTTCATTTATTATTTAGTTGTGTCTTAATATTAGGAAAAATATTATTTAGCCATCCTGCAACTGTGAAGACATGAGAATGGTTCTGATATACTTTTCAGTTTGTTTATAAATTTGACTGTGTGATCATTCTGTTTAAAATGACTGTACTTCTTCACTCAGCTTAAATTGGCCTTCTGATAGACAACTTTTCACTTTTTCAAAATAGTAAAAACCGAAGTGTGACAACATTAAGTGATTATATTCCATATGTGCGAGCTAATTTTAGGATCTTTACATTGTGTGGTCAGATTAACTGTCATTACTTTTTGGGACCCTAATGCAACTTAGATGTTGTTAAGAAAAATGAGCTTCACTTGTCTCTTGCAGAAATGTTTTCTGATGACAGAGGTGTACACGATTACTCTAGAACTTTCTACACTCTGTCATGGTGTTGGCTTTTATCCTTGTTTAGAGCTGTGGAGGAAAGTCAGCAGATGGAGGCAGAGAAAGCCCTGGTGTTAGCCAATCAGGGCTCAGTGATGTGGCACCATGACTTGGGTAAAAAATTTACCCGAGGCCAGGTGGTATCAGACGACCTGTCCCAGAACGTTGTAGCAGTTTGTGGCGTTGTACTACCCAGAGTAGTTCCCAGACAGACTGAACAGGTATGTAATATTTGCTACGTAAAAATGTTTACTCTTTGGTTTTGATCTCATCTCTAATGTTTGTCTTTGTTTTTAGGTGAATCCAGTAGACCTGGTACTAGTAGACTCAACCTGCTATAATCTAAGAAGACTGGCTTTGGCTGTGGCATCCCAGAAAGCCGTGCTTCTTGAGGGTCCAATTGGATGTGGCAAAACTGCCTTGGTAGAGTTCATGGCTGCCATCACTGGACACACAAAAGCTGCAGAGCTCCTCAAGGTCCAGCTTGGGGATCAGACTGACAGCAAGGTGAGACATGAAAAGGCGGATCTCACAGATTCACAAAAAAAGTGAAGGAGTTTCAAATGTGAGGTTATATTTGCCTTGTAAAATTCTGGTCATTTTCAGAGTTGTACCCCCAGCTCTTCTGGACTAAGTCACTGAAGTGCCCATTTAGCATCATAGGAGGCTGAATAAGAGCTAAACATTTACCAATTTCTTTTTTGGATTTATTTCTTTATTTTCATTCACAGATGCTTCTGGGGATGTACCGTTGTACAGACATTCCAGGGAAGTTTGTGTGGCAGCCAGGGACACTAACACAAGCTGTTTGCAAAGGCCATTGGATCCTTTTGGAGGACATTGATCATGCTCCTTTGGATGTGGTGAGTCCCGCCTTGTTGAAAATGATTGGGAACACTTTTTAGGTCTAGTATATACTTTTTTTTTTATGTAAACCATTCAAAATGTTATTCATTTTTGATATAACATGGCCACAATCATCAGCTATGCCTGTGCTCTTTTGTCAGATATCTGTGCTGCTGCCCTTGATGGAGAATAAAAAGTTAATGATTCCAGGACGGGAAGATTGCATTGATGTTTCTCCTGGATTTCAATTCTTTGCAACCAGAAGGTAAAAATACAGCTGTATTGGAAATCTGTGTGTCCAGCAACAACTCAGTTGTCCTAATTTACATTCAGAGTCCATGAAAACAGTCATCAGAAGATAATTGATTAGGCCTACATTTTAGAGATGTCTAATAAAGTCATGGTTTAATCTATATACAGTACTTTGTTAAACCCCATCTTCAAGAAAAACATGTTTACAATTGAGGATCTGGATAAAAACAAGATGCCTGTTTACAACAGTCTACAAAGACAGGGTTTATCGTTGCTAGCGTCAAGTGCCTCATTCTTTACATTAAACATTCTTGATTAACGCAAATAGGACTGATTTGCTATGAAGTCTGGGAAAATAAAGATTGTTTTCAAATAAAAGACATGGCTGATGTTGGGTCCTCTGAAAGAAAATGCAAGACTCCAGTACTTCTGGTACCTTGTCAGTCAGGCTGAGTAGACAAGCAAAATCTTGACACTCTGATGTGACTGATGAAAGTGTATGTGTGTCCATTTTTGTCTGCTGTCTGAACATATGCAGAATTTTTTTTTTTTAATTCACTGATTCACTGTTAGAGCGCTGAAGGTGTCTATTAGTGAACTTTCCAAACTCAAACACTTTTGATGAAGGTGACTCACAATAACCTGATGTTAAAAAGTGAAACATAAATCGGTAGTGTATACAATAAATTATGCAATTACGAAGGAAAAGCAGGAATTTTACATTGAATGTAAGCTTGTTGGTTGTCAGACAATCATTAAAGATTGTTGTATATTTCAGGATGTACTACAGTGGTGGTAGTTGGCACAAGCCGCACAACTCCCATGCAGCACTCCTGGACAAGTATTGGACCAAGTTGCAGATGGGCAACATGACACGAGAGGAGCTCAAGAAGGTGACTGGGAACAATTTACATTATCTTTCTTTTTTTTTTTTTGTAAAGAAGACACATCAATCCACTATTTCAAAATTTAAGATAGGCTGTTTGTGCTAAAAAGAAAAAATAAACCAATAATAATAAACCTAAATGGCAGTAAGCTGGTATAGGTAATGGTTGGATGAAGGGGTGGATGGAAGAAGAAATAATAATTACCATGTGTGGCATTATTGCTATAACACCAGTACATCACACAGTGCTCCTATATGTTGCGAGCCAATCCTGTCCCTCTGTTTGTAGGTGCTCATCAGCAAGTATCCCAGGCTGACGGTGGTGTCGGAACGTTTGCTAGACATCTACTGCCAGCTGACTGGGGAGAGACACTCTGACCAGGACACCAGCAGTCCCCAGACCCCTGATGACAACCAGAAACATGAGCCTGAGGACAAAAACACACCACTGGAGGGGAGAGCTCTATCCCTGAGGTGAATTCACTAGAGTCGTCTTCTTCCTCTGTGATGTGGCTGAACAAATTACAATCTACCATCAGTTATATTTGTTGACCATGGCTGTTAAATTAACAGAAGGGAAAACAAGATATTCTAGATATAATTCTTCATATACAATATTTAAAGTTAAACTGTCAAACCTGTTGGAATCATTAGGATGGAACAACTTGCTTGCTCATATTTTTACTTAAATGAAAGTCAGCACTGGCCTAGCATACCATTCAGACACAATGATCTACTTCTGTCAAGATGCTAGCAGCACGCCAACAACATCTAATATTAAAACTGTTGATTCATACATGAAAAGACAATTGATTGGGTAACTAGTTGTGCTTCATATTCTGTGTATGTTTAGCAAGTCTTTCCCAAGTAGAAAAGGAGCTTTGTGGCACTTGAGGTTAAAGATGTGGGACAAGAACTTTTCTTGAGGTTGACCACAGAGCTTTTATGTATCATTTTCATTTAAGCTCTTTACTATGACTTCATAGTTGAGTAAATCGGTATCAGTATGAGCAGTCTCTCTGTCTTGAAAGACTGCTATAAATGGGAGCCTGTTAGTTTTCCAAGTGCCATCCATTCATGTTTGGACGACTAGATGGCTCCTTGCTGTCCTGAATTCTTCCATCAATTCAGGTTTACCATCTGAGCCATGGTGCTTTTATCATGGCTCAGATTGTAAAAGTACACACAGTGTTGTGAGCATTGTGATGGGAAAGTAAGGACCTGGTGTCACGGCAACAGGAAGCTTTATACCCCTTAAATCTCCCCACCTCACCCAAGTCCAATTTCCAGATAGGCTGAAGCTTAGCCTCCCTCAATGTAATTAGCTTTTTGGTGCTACGATGTTCAATAATTTATTGATTAACCTGAGCACTGAATGATTCAGCAGATCACTGCAGCACACTCTTATTATGTAACACTTAAATGAATGCTTAACTTCACACATAACTCTGCTGCCCTGGTGGGATTTAACATTTTCTTTTACTGTGGCCCATAGTCGCATTACTGAAGATCATCGATATAGACTGTAGGTTATTATATCAGCCGTTTTTAGGCTCTGCATTTATTAGTAAATCTGCTTTTCATGCATGAATGTAACTACTGTTTTAGGTTGGTTCCAATGCTCATAAACTGAATGTCATAGTAAAGGTCAAATTTATAAATTTTACTTTTTACTCTTCATCACTGTTAGGCTGTAACAATATCATCGATGATGTTGACTTTCACAGTTCCTGGTGGTCATTTTATCCAGCCCCTCCTCATCTGAGAGCTTTACCATCTTTTTGTCCTTACACGCTTCATAAGGCTCTTGTTATCAGCTTCTGGATTATTTTCATCAAAAAATGACATGCTTGTGGTCTTCCATTCTTGTTTTTATTGATGCATCTCTATTATAACTGCACAGGGATCTTCTTAAGTGGTGTAAGAGGATCAGTGTAGACTTTGACAGCACATCATCAGCCACAGCACAACATGTCTTCCAAGAGGTTAGTGGCTTTCACTTTTTTAAGAAAACGACTAAAGGAATAACTATTTTTCATATACATCCACTAGGTAATAATTGCATACAAAGTCAAAGTAGAGTATCTGCATATTTGCTAAAAACTGATTTCCAAACCCTTTGGAGACAGAGATGTTATAACACACACATTTAACGAATTGTTGTCAATCTGCTCACTCATTTGGAGTCCGATTGCTAGTTTGTTTAAAAAGAGACTAAGTACTGCGTTTGTGATGTGTTATTGTGGCCTTTCTCCTCTTTCAGGCTCTTGACTGCTTCACAGCCATGCTTTCTTGTCCTGCAAGTCGATTGCGAATGGCTGAGATCATTGGGAGCAAACTCAACATCTCCAAAGAAAAGGTACCAGACTAACTGTTCAACATAAATATGTGAGAATAGGGAATTTCATCATTAACATTTGCATCTATTTCTTTCCAGGCCCAGCACTTCTGCCAGATGTATCAGCCTGGCATCTCTCTGGCTGAGCTGCAGACCTCAGTGGGCCGAGTGACTCTCACTCGCAAACAGACTGAGGCTGTGTATTTGAGCGTGTAAGTGGGACATCCTGCCCACCCTTGTTTACACCATATGCAGGAGGTTGTTGCTGTGTCAACATTAATTCACTGATAGACCTGAACTTACCCCTGCTGGTAAATTGAATAAACATCAAATTGATTTTAATTAGCGGGTAAACAAAGTCATCTAATGGTTCAGCTACCAGGACGTGTACAAATATTCACATTGATCTTCTCCTAAAGTCGATATGAAAGGGTGACACCCTTTGTCCTGGAAACATACGGAGTGGGACTTTTTGAGCAATTGGTGTGTGGAGTATTCCATACTGAAAACAACACCGGAATATTAAGATAGATCATTAAGACGCTGGTATTTAATCTTTTATTGGTCTCTATATATTAATCCATTTAAAAAATAGTTAGAAAAAGGAAATGCATATGTTTCCTCTTAGAAATCAGTTTATCACACTCTGGATTTTATAGTTTGCATCCTGAGATCTTCTGATGTATGCTGTAAGATATCATGAGTGTTGTAAAGCAACAATAGACATAGATGTGGCTTTTTGATTTTAAATCTTCTGTTTCTCTACTGGGTATTACTAGGTAGAGACCGTAATATAAAGGCTTACCATTTTAGGATTTATGTACAAGGACATCATTTAAAAACAAACTAAAAAAAGATGCTGATCTGGTTCTTACAGAGTCTTAAAGTATTATAAATACTACTTAAGATGAATGGGGGGAGGGGTGTGTTGAATACTAAAATTTCATGAGCACACAAGTAGAAAAAAGCTGAACAAGTAAAGATTGTGTTTACAGCAAAGTGATATTAAAGTACTTTACAAGAAAGTAATCAATTTTAACAAACGTAGGAACAAGCAGTCTCATTGTAGCTTTATTAATAACCATATTTCAGTTAATGCAAGTGTTATATTACATTTGTGCTTCATTTCAGTCCAGCCTACTAGAGTTGTGTTCAGTTAAAATACTAGTTAGATATAACATTTCTTTATTGTTTTGCTGCCTCAGGCCTTGGCCATCTCGCAGCCAGAGTTGACAGTGACCTTGTCTGGATATGATTTTAGTATTTTAATTAGACATGAGCCCATCTCTCCAGCAGCTAAAGCTTGGCTGAAACTGGGTCATACAACAGAACAGTCACCATAAACGCATCAGCAAATCTCCAACAGAATCAAGAAAAGAATCAATGTGCTGCAGTGGTTCAGACAAAGTTCAGACTTCAACTATGTCATCACGTTTTATTCATTTTGGATGAACTGTGATTACACAAGGCGTTAAGAAAAGTCCACATAAATTAATTCATGCAAACCTCAGTGAATTAAACCAGTTGGTTTAAAAAAAATAATTAAAAAAAAGTTGGCCAAAATTTGCCTAAGAATGAATCCATGCGAGGCTAACGTCATACAGAAAGTGTTTAATTATTTCTGTGAAAGGCAGGTGTAGAATCTATTGAAACATTTACTAGTATACTTTGAAGACATTGTCTGGCACTGCCAGAAATTCCTCTGTGGTTGTGCTTTCTTCATATAAAGACCTGTTAAGAACCTTATCATTTATATCATGACAAAACCTCCAGTCAGAGTGTCTCTTCCCAGGCAGCTGGTAGTAGATGTCCAGCAGATCTACTCATGAGCACTTACAGACAAAGGGACAGCATGTTTACACAACTGTATACTGTAAAATTATTGATTAAAAATGCTAGTTTGACTGCAAGTGGTAAACAACTTGTGCAACAATTAGTTACTGTTTTGTTTTTACCGATAAAAGGGATACCCAAACATTTGCTGCCACAAGACCCTCTGCTGTCCTGCTGGAACAGCTGGCCGTCTGCGTCACCAAAGGAGAGCCTGTTCTCCTGGTTGGAGAGACAGGAGCAGGAAAGACTTCCACAGTGCAACACCTGGCCAGAGTTACAGGTGAGCTCAAGTTTCTTCATAGAGGAAGAGGAAATGACTCGCTGTGAGTTCATGTGTCCCCTTGTGTTAATTATTCTTCTACCTCAGTATCTGTGACAACTTCAGGTTCAAATATTCCCCTTTGTTGAATCCAGGACACAGGTTGCGGGTTGTGAACATGAACCAGCAAAGTGATACGGCTGATCTTCTTGGAGGGTGAGTGACACTAACCACATTTTTATTTAAACATTTATTGCATTGTGAGGATAACTAATTAGCTTAGAAATCTCACTGGGAAGTTTAGTCTTGCAAATTGCTGGAAGACTTAATCGCAGTGAAACTTATGGTCTGGATTGTGCTGGAGAAAAGCAGATGTGCTTTTCTTGAAGCAAAGCTGTAGTTCAGTCTTTGTCTTTTGTAGGTACAAACCAGTAGACCACAAGCAGATCCTGCTCCCTCTGCGGGAAGCCTTTGAGGACCTGTTTTCCCAGACATATTCCAGGAAGCAGAACCTGACATTCCTTGGCCACGTGCAGACTTGCTTTAGGGGGAAGCGCTGGCAGGATCTGCTCAAGCTCATGGACCATGTCTGCAAGTCTGCCCTCACGAAGGAGCTGCAGGAGAAATCAAATGGTAATATACCAAAAAGAACAGACAGAGATTAAAAACTGCAGTGCTAGCTTGGGTAACCCTGACCCTTTTTCTTGTTTGTGCAGCTACCTTGCTGCAGGAGCAGTGGGAGATGCTCGCTTTAAAACTGAGTCAAACCCAGCAGCAGATCCAAGCCTGTGAGACAGCCATGTTGTTCGCTTTTGTAGAAGTAAGGACTTCACAAAATAGATACACATACGTGCACGCCCATTCATGCATCCATGGTGTTCACTGACACTGACTTTTGTGTTCCTTAGGGAACACTGGCTCAGGCGGTGAAGAAGGGCCACTGGATCCTGCTGGATGAGATCAACCTGGCAGCAGCAGAGACACTGGAGTGTCTGAGTGGACTTCTTGAAGGAAGCGCTGGATCTCTGGTGTTGCTGGATCGTGGAGACACTGGTGAGGACTGCTTTTACCCACCATGTTGGGTTGTGATGTACATTGCTGGAACTGGACATACTCTCCCAAAGATAGGGATCACCCCTATCTTTGTACATTTTAAACATAAACCTAAATGTATAATTAACAATGATAAAAGTCACATTGAAAACTCTCCTGCCCCTTTCTCTGCCATATAATGGGTTATGCACATCCAGCTTCTTTTTTTTTTTTCCTGCACCACTGGTCCTCAGGGCCTGCTGTCCTGCATGATTTAGATGTTGCAGTGCTTCAACACACCTTATTCAAATGATCAGATCAACATCAGCACCACACAGGCATGTGAGTGGCCTCTAATTTGAGCCTGGTGTGTAAGAGCAGAGCAGCATCTAAAAAATGGAGAACAGTGGCTGTGAACTCCGAGGTCCAGGGATGAAGAACCTTGGATGCTATGTTCAAAATGGGATGGTGGTTTGCCAAATTTGGGTTGAACAGATGTATAGTTAATATAACAAGAGAGAAACTCTAAAAGAACTTTTGTTCAAGGACTTTTTTTTTTTCTTTTTTTTTACAGATCAGCCACTGTGAGAAATGAAATATTTGAGATTTGTTTGGGTGGCTGGCTTTTCTTGGAACAAATAAATACACATCAGTCAGTGCTGATAAATCTGAATCACACAATTGTCTTACAATTTCAAGATGCAGCATTTAGTTTAGCATTTAGCAACTCTCAGCTAATATGTTGGCAAACACCTGAATTCCAGTTAGAACCTCAAGACAAAAAAATTCAAGATTCATTTATCTTTGTTAAATTAACTTTTTAAAAATACACCTTCCACCTTGTCACTCCACCTCCTTAAATATCATTTTGCTTTTAATTATCGCTGCCTAAGTTGATAATGACTAACTAAATCCACTCTACTGAAGTGGAAGATGGGTTTTTTAAGATCATACTGAGCAGTCAAGATTTTTGACAATGTTCAAATATATGAAACCATTTTGCTAATTGAAATTCTCAGGAATTTAATCAATATTCTTTTTTTTTTTTTAAATAACAGAGCCTCTGGTTCGGCACCCTGACTTCCGTCTCTTTGCTTGCATGAATCCAGCCACGGATGTTGGCAAAAGGAACCTTCCTCTGGGGCTCAGGAACAGGTTAGACTATGCTCGGGTGAAGGCAGATCTAAAGTCTTCACCTCATGGGCCTTATGTGTATTAATGTGACCCAAACTGTAACAGTACTGTCTTTGTTCCTATTGTTCTTTTTATTCTCCAGTAGTGCTTAAACTTTTATGCACTTTTAAGCACAGAAAATGACCTAGACAAACAAATGAGGCAAAATATTGTGGTGAAAAATACCTTTTCTAAAAATGAGCTAAAACTTGGACCAAATCAGCGATACAAACCCGGGTTCAGTGCTTTTCAAACACATATTCTGGCATTGTTGGTATATTTTGGTATTTAGAAAAAGAAAAATGGAGATAATGTAACAATAGGTGATTTTACTTTTTGGTATAGACTAATCTTTAAAAAAAAACACTTCTTGCTCTTCTTTTTAGTTACTCATTAACCAGAATTTTATGGTCTGCACAAGTGGTTAAAATTATTACAAAGGATTATTTTTTGTTTGGGGAACAGTAAGTACCATAGTGTTTTTTCACACAGTGAATTACACATACTGGCAATGCAGCATGCTTCACCTGTGGACTTGTGTTCATACATCTTCCAGGTTTACTGAGCTGTATGTAGACGAGCTGGAGAATGAGGGAGACCTGCGGATCCTTGTCTCAGACTACCTCAAGTGCTTGAATCCTCATCGAAATGTCATCACGGGAATCATAAGGTTAGCCATTACATTTGTGATGGAAAACTATCAGTCACTCTGTGAGTTTGTTATGAGTCCACTCAGTTCAGTCCAGTCGCGTGTTTGTTCAGTTTGGGTTTAGTTGTCCTGCACAGCTGCAAAAATGTTGTTTTGAAAACTGCATCTTATTTTGTCTAAATGACTCTCAGATCTGCTCAGTAAAACTGTTGTACTGACGACTCTCTGGGTCACTCCTGCACCGAAACTTGAGATGTATGTTCAGACCCTTTTGCATGCAAAAGATAATTAATTCACTAATTTGAGCCATATTGCAAAGTCTTTATTGTAAAGTGTTATATTATTTCAGTCTTATTCAGGTATTGCAGTCACCTTGTGGTTAAAATGTATTATACAGAGGTATTAGATACTTTTTTCCACAACAACATTATTGATTTGAGTTTTCCTTTTTCCACTGCTGGAGTGGGTTCCCTCTGCTTTGAATTCCTCTAAATTCCACTTTATTCCTTAACTAATGTGATTCCCTGCAGTTTTTACCTGGCAGTACGGAAGGCAGCCAATTCCCATTTGGTGGACGGGACTGGCCACAGACCCCACTACAGCCTTCGGACTCTGTGCAGGGCTCTGAAGTATGTAGCATCAAACCCTTGCTACAATGTGCAGCGTTCCCTCTACGAGGTAGGATGCCAGATATGGAGATGGAGACTTTTATTTTACATCAGGGTGGTTTGATGACCTCTGAAAGAGATTCTTGTACTTAAATTAAATTTTATTTATCTGTTGCGATGATGTGTCCATCCCCTTAACCACCAGGGTTTCTGCCTGAGCTTCTTGACTCAGCTGGACAGAAGCTCTCACCCTCTGGTCCAGAAGCTGGTGTGTCAGCACATCCTGATGGGGAACACCAAGTGTCTCAAACAGGTCAGAGCTTTTTCTGAGTTTGTTTGCTTACAAGGCAAACATTTATTTTTTTTTCTCTCCATTTCTTCAAACTTCTGTATGTATTTGATTGAATGTGAATATATG
>JAOWBL010000017.1:11201590-11212400 GCA_028564865.1 Zenarchopterus dispar | reverse complement strand
ATATATATATATATATATATATATATATATATTTATATATAAAACAGCTAACACATCAGGCTGAATGACTAAAGTGTAGTTTAGATGAACTAGCAGTTCAGTCTGAAACACCTTTTTTATGGCAGCCATTTTTACTTGTCGCAGAAGAATAAACACAAGATAGATTTATCTAGTTGTTCCAATTGTCACTTCCAATAAGTTCATGATATTAATAAATCCACCAAGGAGCCATAGAGAAGCTGTGAAACTATCTTTCCAAAATGAATTGAAAGTATATCTGTTATTCCACGTCCGCTTCCTCTTCTATTGCAAACATGAATATCTGCTGTGAAGATGTCTGTGATCAAGAGTCCAAATATCAACCTTGAGCACATCAAAGGATACCCCAACATTCTTTGAAAACTTCATAACTTGACTAAACTAATCAGATCTTTAAATTCTGTACTGATGGCAGCTGCTTTACAAATGAAGTGCAGAAGTGCACTTAAAACACTCAACAGGATGCAAAGAAAGGAATTCAGCAAGAAATGCTTTAGAACATCATAATATTTAATAAGCAACTACTTCTCTTGATAGTAGGCTGATTTGGACAAGTGACACCGTCGGATATGATGACAAGTTTTTTTTTTTTCCTTTTTTCCTTTTTGCTTGAAATTAGTCTGTTTGATTTTTGTACAACTGGCATGAAGAGTGGAAGAATTGCTGGGGCACACAAGTTCTTCATCGTGGAAAAAGAAGCTCTCCAATCTCTCAAGGTGATCCAGTCCAACAGCAATGTGAACCACAGGATGCCATGTTCTCACTCACAAGCCTGTTATAGTCATCAGCCATCCTGCAAAACTCCACTGGAGCATGTAAAATGAACAAAACTTGAGGAAATTTGTTCCCAGTTTTAAATTTTCTTCTTCTGGTGTCCCTCAAACTCAAATATTCCTACTCAGCAATAGACACACCAGTAGATCAGGTTAAATAGGATGTAGGCGCCTGGGAAGATCATGCGAGAGTAAGTATCAATGGTGTGGGTGTTCTGGATAATCCGGAAGCTGCGAATACCCTTCTTCTTTGTTCCTGTGGATTCATTGTCCAAGGCGAGATGTACCACCATCTGCTCTTGTTTGTCTGATGCATCTTCAACTGGCATGGAGGCTCTGGTGTATCCCGCCAGGCTGTTTGAGTCTGCTTCACTGTAGGTCCCATCCAGCATCATGGTCTTTGTGTGGGGCATGCCACAAGTGCACGGGAGAGTTTGGGACTGGGTGGAAGACACAAAACAAGTCAAAATGGTTCTCGCACCATTTGCAGTAAAATGTGATTTCTGGAAGCTCACTATACCTGTTCCCTGGCTTTTTCTCGGAGTTTGCGGTCTTTACCGTCCCTCACAGTCGTCAGGTAGTTCACGGCTGCATATTCAAGCACAGAAAGGAAGACAAAGACGAAACTGACCCAGAGGTAAATGTCCACAGCTTTGATGTAGGAGACCCTAGGCATAGAGGCGTTGACTCCAGTGATGATGGTGGACATGGTGAGCACAGTAGTAATTCCTGAAACACAGAGAACACACATTTGTTCCAAAAATCGTTTGTAGAGTATTCACAGCGGTTGGTATGGGTCATTATGACCAAGGCTTAAGTCGAACCTTTTCCAGTTGCTTATGGTCACAAGATAAAAGGTTTAGTCAAAGAGGCGAAAGGTTCAAATTTGAGACAATCAAAGCGGAAAGGTTTGGTAAATGCATATATTGTACATAGTAGGTCTGCCATTGCAATGCTCTGTGAAGAAATATATATATATATATATATATATATGTGAGCTACAAGCCTCCAAGATTTTAACCAGTATCTTTTTAACAGTTGTCAGAGAGAAGTCTTTTTCAATAATTAAAGGTTTTGGAGTTGTACTGGCTGCAAAGCTACTCTGGAGGTATTAGAAATTAAACTTAGACAAGCAAAGACAAGGATATTGTGGCCATTTTAACTGATTAGATATGAAATCTTACTTTTAGAAAAATGAAAATAAGTTTTGGCTGCTTTATTGGGTAAAAATGAGTATCAAACATGGATCGAGGTCCAGTGCCAAATTATAATAGTCTGTATTGCTCATAAGCTCTGACATTAATAACACTGTTTTTAGTACCAGATCATTCTATCCCTCTGAGGCAGAAGCAGAGCACACATGCTGCAGTAGCATCAGACCACACACACACACACACACACACACACACACACACACACACACACACACACACACACACACACACACAGCAACTCTTACAGCTGCAGTGGAGAAAACCGAATCGCCAGGCACAGTAAGGTGTTTGCATATGACCACTTTATTCAAATATTAAACAAAAAAGCACACTTTGTTTTGTGTTCTTGGTCTTAAACATGAGCCTGAAATCTAAAGTCAGCAAAACTGTATCAAGACCATTTGGTTTGTAGTAGTTTCTATCAACAAAATGCATGCTTCTTTATAGCTGAAGTACCATATTATTACCATATTATTATACATTTTGTAGTGGACATTGGTTTTTGGTTTATACATCCTGACTCATCTGAGCTACCCTACCAAGGCCTGATGTACTTAGTAGAGGACATCCTGGGCTTTCAAATGATATCTCATGTGTTTGGGTGGAATAAGAGGAACTTTGTTTTCATCATGATACAAAATGTGAAACTGCAGCAAAACGCACATGCCAGAAAAAGAGAAAAAAATAAGTCAAATACTGTTATGATATTGTTTGTTTACCTATGGTAATTGTATATTTTCTTGTTTAGAAACATGTCGGGAATTATAATTTGGTGTCAGTCTATTTTGATGTCGAAGTCTCACCGTTTATTACAGAGGAATTGTTTCATTGTCAACTATTGTAAGATCTAAAGTAAAATTGTTTTTGTAGATTTCTAAATTGTGAGTTGTTGTGTTATCTCCAAACAGCCAGGACATCACAAAAAAGGGATATTGAAAGACACTTTTTTTTCCTCAGGTCTCAGGAGGATATCATGCACCCAATTATAAATTCCCAGTTTGTAAGTGGGTGAAGTCTCTTTAAGGTACAAACAGGAAATGCAGGAGAGAGGGAGCTACATAGAAATACTGACTTTAGCTTGAAGAATCTTCTTGCTCTGAACATCGTGTGCTTTTGTTTTGTGTACATATTATATTGAAGTTGACAGATATGGACTTTTTCTATGGCCAGTTCAAGGTATTTTTTAAAAAAAGGCAATAATCAGACAATCGATTCAATGGATTGTTGCTAATCTTATCACTGTATGTTCTGTTAGTATTTTGATAAATATGGATGGTTATTTAAACTTTGATAAAACAATACCACTAGAGGTGCCTAACACTAGATTTGCATGTCCATGTATGACCAAGTGAAGACGACTTTTGGTTGATGACATTGTGCATTCTCCGACTGAGGGAAATCTTTAAAAGATAATAAACCATGGCCATAGATGGGTGCACATGGTCAACTGGGCTGACCACAACTTGACTTCACTTCCATACTTCCACAGTTTTGAGCCAGATATTGGGCACATTTCACACTTCTGCTTTCAGTTCACTGAGGTGTGTTTGTCCATCAAAATCCGAGGAAGAAGCACAGCTGTTGTTGTTTTGAATGCTCCTACCTAATGAGACTCTAGCAGGGACGGCCCTGCGGTCGATCCAGAAGGACACCCAGGACAGCATGACCATCAGAGTAGCAGGGAAGTATGTCTGCAGCAGGAAAAAGAAGATGTGACGCCGCAGAGTGAAGTTGATGTATAAACGATTGTACCAGCCTGGAGAAAGGAGAAAAGTAAAATATGATGATGGCCCATTTTTACATTTGTCAGATGTTAATTAACAGAATAATGTGTTAAAGATGGGGTAAAGGACTTCTGAGTGATAGAAAAAAATAAGTTAAGATAGCTAGTTCCTCCCTCTCCCTCCCTCCAGTGCTCCTCAAGAAAATACAACATGATTGGAAATCATGTAGAATTGCTTACCCCACTGTATAAATACAGAGATCAACAGTCTAAAGTGACCTGTTTGCAAAAAAGATGGTAGAACTATGGAGGGGCATATTAATGCAAACTAATGTTAAGCATCAATTTTCTTCCCAAATTCCTGACATGGTAGCTTTAATGGAAAAATTCAACACATAGCCAAATGATAATAGAGGGGAGACGAAGTAAAATATTCTAAAGTTGTGTGTTCATCTTTATGATTTCCAGCTAGCCTGTGAGCTAGTTTCTTTGTCAATGTTCATGACATGCTGCTGTAGAGGAATACAAAGTTGTCACATGAGACGATGGAGGTGGCCATTTTTTGTCATTAGTAGATATAGGAGTCCATGAGCGCTAGATAGTGTTTCCTAAAAGTAATGAAATATTCCTCCAGATGAAATTCAAACTGATAGTCTTGACCGATGGTAGTGCACATCGAGCACACCACCAAGTCCAACAACCTCGCAGTGTCTGAATGAGACACCTAGCTGGTGGAGGAACTGAACAACTTCTTTGCCTGCTTTGAGGTGAAGTCACCAGATGTGGCTGTATTGCATCCACCCTGACTCCCCACCCCGAGCCCACAGTTGAACCCACTGAAAGGTTTGAACCAAGGACAGCTTCTGTAGTAGATTATGTACTGAAGCCCTGTGTGGACTAGCTGTCCAGTGTCTTTACAGGATTTTCAACCAGTCTCTGTCCCAGGACACAGCCCCAGCTTGCCTGAGATCTGTTATTGTTCCTTTACCTAAACTGTCATCACCATCATCAACCTGAATGATTACTATCCAGTGAAACTTACACCAAAAGACATGAAGTGCTTTGAAACACTGGTTTGAGTCACATCATTTCAAGTCTGCCACCCACACTGGACTCTCACCAGTTTGCCTATAGGGCAAATAGAGCCACAGAGGATGCTCAGCTCTCCACATGGTTCTGATCCACTTGGAGCAGCAGACAAGCTATCAAGACTGCTTTTTGTGGATTCCAGGTCTGCTGTTAACGTCCTCCTCCACAGACTGGTGTCCAGATGTGGCAGGGCTGGGATTGTCTCCCTCCATCTGCTGCTGGAATATTGAACTTCCAGACAGATCCCTCCCAGAGAGTGGGAATAGGTCCCCACACCTACTCAAGCATCAATCTCCAAACTTGCTGCTTTCAGGGCATTTCAAAAAGGAGGAATATCAACACTTGCATATAATCCAACATTAAATTTAAAATGAGACCTGTCATTCATTTCTTACATACTGAGGAACATTTTAAAGAAACCCAGTAATAATGAAAATGAATAAATGAATCAGTACAATACAAAGATCTGCAGAGATGGTTTCCTGGGTTTCCAAGTCATCTCAAGGTTTCAGCAAGGTTTTTTCAGTACCTTCGTGTAGTCCTTTAATTATTTTTGCATGTGGCTATGTGCGGTCAGTGGCCGGGCTGCCAACCTCTTCCCCCTGTCCCGGGCAAGGCTGCAGTGAAGCAGAGCATGGGGTGTGGTGGACTTGGACTGGACTCAGTCACAATGTTTGGTGATCCAGTCACAACCTGTAGGTTTATGTGTTATGTGTGTTGTAGTGGGTGTTGGTGCAAGGCTGTGACATTGATCATCCTGGGGGATTGTTCCCATATATAGAACTTTTCAAGTCCCCGTTCCTCCTTCTGCACCAACACATCAACATCCAGCTCCTGGATGGTCCCACCTAATATCACCTGCTGTTGTCTCGCTGTCTTCACCACAGGTCCACTGACCAGCTGCCACTAGTGACCTTCCTGATCTACAGTCAGCTCCTCAGGTCCAGTGGCAGGGATGTTGGTGGTGTAGGAACCCCACTCATCTCTGCAGTAGCTGTTCCCTTAGGGAGGTGAGTTATGTGGTTCAGGCGGCCTGCATAAAAGCCTCCTCCCCAGCCCAGGAGGGATGTATTCTAGTAAGGACAGAGGGGCTTATGCACCAGGTGATGATGGACTGCATGCAGTCTCTGATCCATCAGAACGCGGTTTGGGCCGAGGTTCTACTTGAGGCACCTTGAATGGGGATAAGATGTGTCCAGGGTTACGAGTATCCTTAGCTCCTGCCATGGGCCTATACCTGGCTTACTGGTCTTATGCAAACCTAGAAATGAAGAAAATTGTTGTTCCTCATCTGACCAGTGGGGACTGGCCTCAAAAGCGAGTGACTCTCCCTCGAACTCCATGTTAACATATCAAACTTTGCAGCAGAATTAAATACATTTACAACCTCATCCAACCTCATTCAAACAGTGGCTTGGGTCTGCATAGGTAGATTGTAATTTTTATGTACCTCATCAGGCAAAGTTAAATAAAGCCACGAATGTTTACATGATTAGGGGTGTGATCTCTTGATTGATGCTTGGCTGGAGATAATATTTGCTTTAGCTACTTAGTTCTTAGCATTCTCTTGACTTCTAAGCTGTGAATGAAGATGCATCAGAACATAGTTATTCATAGTTGAAAGATAATGTGGCTTGTGGTGCTGTTTATCGGGCCTGAGGGCTTCCAGGGTGAAACTTAACAAAAAGCCTGAAGCAGCTATCTTCATCCCCTTGGCTGAATGTTAGCCAGAGAACCGCAGCTGGACAGCCTCCAGCTCTTCGGTTTCTACCTCATCAGCTTCTCCCTCTTGCAGCATCTGGGACCTAGTATTGAGTGATGCTCTCCTGTGATTATTTCAGGATGTTTTCAGGTTGACTAACCAGACAACTAGCCAGCGACATCTGAAACGAGGGCTGCCACTAAGCCGAATGGGCCAGGGCCTACAAGCGGGAGCTGTTCTGTTTCTGAGAACGCCCAAATTGTTGGTGCCAAGAGGCCAAAACAACTTGCCTGGCTTAAGATGGATGTTGGGGATGTTAGGGGACTTGTGGTTTCCAATTCAGGGAGCCGTACTGGGGGGAAGTAATGTTACACAGCTGCGGACCTGTAACTTGTTTTCTCCTTTTGTTTATGCAGCTGAGTGGAACAGTTTTTCCATCATATGTAGCACCACCTGTTTGACAGTAAGTGACTGTCTCAGGATCAATACGACTATGCTAGAATCCCATCTTTCTTCACTCTGCTACCAAAATGAGAATCCCATTCAGATAAGGTTACAAAAGGGATTAATACTGAGTCTCTGGGCTCAAAAAGAGCTCGGCAACAGTTTAAGCTGCCCTGACACACTATATGATCCATTTTCAAAATACCTACTCAATTATTGTCCATATCAGTGCACCACAAACCATTTTCTACAACCTAATTATGGAGCAGAAGTCCCTCAAAACAGCACCCTGAAAAAGCTTTCAGTTTCAGTTGAATTGTTAGAGACTGGCTGGTATGTGTTAGCAGCAGCCAAGCTGGAGGAATCATACTCTGTCTGATTACACAGTGAACCTGATGCTTCGCTGCATTATTTATTTTAATTTTTTTGTATGTATATAACAGTTAAAAGGTATCTGTAATATGTTTATTTCCTCTAAGAAAGCTCACATTACACACACTGCATTCCTGGATTTTATGATCTGCAATATCACTTAGAACTTACATATACAGTACACATTTCAGAGTCCAACAGTCCCAAGTCTAATTCAATTGAATGGAATGGATTATGACAATAAATGTAGATTATCATTGTTAAGGTGGAGTTTAAACTTTGTACATGCTTCGGGATTTTTTTAGCTGTGACCTGACCTGACCTGACCTGACAATGGTTCTTCATTGGCACGCATCAGTGACTTGTTGGGAAGTCACTTACACCTTGCGTTATCTCACTGAATGTTGGGCTGCTTGTTTTCCTTTACTATAGCAGGTAGCAGTCAAAAGTGTGAAAAGTTCAACTTTTTAAGTCACAGCAATAGCCAAAAAATTGATTGTGAGATCAATTGTCTGGCCTTGAGATAGTGTCTACAATTCCAAGTGTCAGTCGCAGCACCATCAAGTGTTGCTGTATTGTGTCAGTGTGTGCTAGATGGGTTTTCAGTGCACACTTTTTAACAGTTTAAAGCAACATGGAGCTGCTGCATGTTCAGTGTGTCCAACAGTCAGTTTTCTCGTTCAGGATTGCTTCCCTCACAGCATCTCTTCATCCAGCAATTTTTCCTTCAGGTCTTTATTTTATTATAAAACACTATGAACTTTGGCTTTGAGGTGACGCTGTCTCTGACAGCAGACATCCAGACCTCTGCTTGGCTGATCCACTAGACACACTCTCTTAAATCTTTTTTGACATCTTCTATTGTTGAGCAGATGTCTTTGAGTTCAGATGAAAACTCTTGCTGCTATGGCTGCTGGACTTACTTCGATATGGTCATGAGCAGCTTTCTCACTACCAGTTTTCTTTACCCGCCTTTGTGTTACCATTTACTTCACGTGAGCATTTTAGCTTTGACTAAGATCAAAATCAGACAACTTTAGGTGAAATGATTTGTATTTGTCTGGTTTTCATTGTTGAACTTGATTGATATCTGTCAATCACAACCACAAAAACCAGTGCAATCACCCCTGTTAAAAGCTTGTGACGCTGAAACATGCATCCACTGAGCAAGCTGCCATTACTGGAATCCATTTTGGAGGCATTTTGGACTGAATCTCATAGATGGAAAATGTGGACTGGGACTTTTTTCAATGTATTTGATAATTTTATAACACATTTAGCTATGGTAACAGTAACACTATTCAAAAAAAGGGGGTATATCAGTCAACGGAAACTCATTTATTTACTATATCATCTTAATTATTTCTCCTTAAGTTGTATTTGAAATTAAAGTTCATGTTATTTGTAGACCTTACCACTAGAAAAATCAAAAAGTCATGAAGAAAAGCAGTAACACAACATTTTCCTACCATTCCATCAAATGTGTGTTCCATGACTACTACACTGCAAAAACCAGGCCATAAGGAATATAAAATAAGGGCTGAAAATCAGAAAAGACAAGACAAACCAGTTTATACTGGGTCTTTTCTGTGTGGAATTTGCAATGTTATCTTCATAAATACATGCGTTCTCTCCAATCCTAACTGTCCAAAAGCATGTGAGTGTGTACAGGGTTGTGTATCCCAGCCTCATGCCTGATAGCAGATGGATCAGTCTCTAGTCACCTCAAAACCATGAACAGAGTCAAGCAGGTATAGCGAATGGATGGATTCAAATACAGGATGTAAAAATGCACCCTGAAAAATAAGTATTTCCTGCTTGAACGGGTTATTCAATCATGCAGAAACAATAAAATGCCTCTGCAGTCTGAGAGTAAAGAAAACATCTAGGAAAAGATCCAAATAAAGATAACAGTGACAGATATCAAAGAAACCAACTGAATTTGGCTGGATTCCAGCTCAAAACTTGAACAACAAAAGTTGGATAAGTATGTATGAGGGTTTGTTGGGGTTCTTTGAGTTGCCTCATTGAGATTCTGCTAAGTCGATACAGCCATCTCTAATACCATATGCACTGACGGTATATGAATTCACAGGCCATAATGTCAACTAAAATATTAAAGGCATTAACGCTAGATCCTTATATAAAGATTATTGATAGTATGAGGCCACATATAAAAGGCTGATGTTCTTTTATTTTCAGTTTATATCAATAACTTGGTTAAAAGCTTCCATAGTTACCCTGAGGTCATTAAGGCGCATGAGAATAGTGGGAAATGTTGTGGGCGATCCAAGCCTACACAAAACATCCACGCAGAAATGCACTCTGACTTTTGTTTGCCTTCTGACCTGTGCTGCTGTAGAAAGCCAGTCTGGAGGTGGTGTGGAACTTCTGAATGAGGAACTGAGACAAAGAAATCCTGTCATCTGTGCTCAAGGACTCATCCCCACTTTTCCAGTACAGCATCAGATCCTCATCTGTGTAAGCATCTGGGGAACAAAAAGCAGATGTGAATTCATTTGCAGCTGGAAATGAATCTATGATTTCAACACACAACAAATTCTGTTTGTATTCAACCAAGTTATAAATAAATGCAGACTAAATCAAAGTCTTTACTCTTAAAGACCAGCAAGTATAACTGCATGTGAGAGAAAGCTCCCTTGACCCAAATCTATGATGTTACTTATCAGGGCAAAATAAACAGTTAGGATCTTTAACAACATTTAAGATAAATGCAACCCCAAATGAAAAACACATGACAAAAGTCTGCATGGATAAAATAAGTCAACAAATTAAAGCCCGTGTACAGAAGCAGAGGTTCTGGCAATTTTCTTGTCTAAAGTGGTCGTGTGTGTTAACATGAAGTGAAGGAGGAAATACATCAACAGTGAGAAGAGAAGGTATTGTTGCTGTCCATCAATCAGGGAAGAGTTTTAAGTGCTAACATTTTTAAATACCATTTCCAAATCAATTCTGCAGTGAAAAAGCTTATTCCTAAGCAGAAAACATTCAAGACACAGCGAAATGTTAATCTGACATGGTCAACCATAACATCTTACTAGGCTTGTTTCAAAACTTGATGGGACTTTCTGGTACAGTACTTACCTGATATGAGTCCTTTTTGAAAACACAGGAACTATCGTGTGTTTTTAGGTAACTAGAGATCTGAGCAAACAAAAATAACGTGTGGAGTTCCCCAAGGTTCCATTTTGGGACTTCTGTTGTTCAACATCTACAAGCTCCCATCACTCCAGTTATAATTAACTATGCAGATGGCACACAAATCCATATAACCATTTAAGGAGACTATTATCCAGTTCAAACATTGATCAAATTAAGGAGTAAATGTGTCAGTTTAATGAAGACAAAAAAGAAATAATAGTGTTCAGAGTCAAAGAAGAAAGATTAAAAGTCAGCACTCAGCTTCAAGTAATGAACCTAAAAACTAAGAGCC
>JAOWBL010000017.1:11187910-11199196 GCA_028564865.1 Zenarchopterus dispar | reverse complement strand
TTTGTTTTTATGTTTTTATATATATATATATATATATATATATATATATATATATATATATATATATATATATATTTGAGGACAATGAGCCTTAATGCTCTTTACAATAGACCCTACATTGTTAAAGTGGAACTTGTTTTTCTATGTCAAGGCAGCTTCAGATGTATTAAATTATGCGTAATTGAAAGTTACAGGAAAACCATCAGGCTTACTTATTGTCATAAATGTTATTGTGTTCACTTAATACTCACATTTGATATCATTTTTAAAAATATTTTTATTTATTTTATCTAAAGCCTTAATACAGATCAGATTCTGCATCCATGTGATTTGCACAGATATTGTTTCCACTTGGCCATGCGTCGGAGCTGGTGGGATCTGCGCTGCGTATATACTGGCTCCACTCCAGTGGGCGTGGGATTTGTGTACACACACACACACACACATCGCCGGGGTGAAGCAAAAACGCAGTCTTTCCCAGTATGTCCGTGGCTTGGGGCGACTGCGGAATGCGCGTCCTGTGCGCGGACGGTGTTTGGAGAAGTGCGCACCGCTGAGAGTCTTGGAGGTTCCTGCGACTCAGGACGCCATGCACAAGGATGTTGTGCTGCTGGGCGTGCTGCTTTGGATGGTCGGCGCGTCCGGGCACGAGCGTCAGAGAGGGCAAATGCTGCAGCCCTACAGACACGTCAGGTCAGTGCAGAACCACGCAAACGCACCAAGTGCCCAGCACACTTCCACTCGTGTCATGCATAAGGTCATCTTTAACAATCAAATATTGTAAAATCTGAAATTAACAACTGAGAAGTTTTTTTTTGTCTTGTTTTGTGTTTTTCATCATTATAATTCGTTTTGGAGTGAAGTAGCCTTTTTCAGTCTAGTTAGTTTACAGTTGTTTAAGATCTGTGAAAGTTGCAAAGTCAAAAGCTCAGATCAACCAGCTGCTCCAAGACAGACACTGTTCAAGAGGGCTATTTACCAAAAGTAAGCAAAAACAAATCAAGGACTTGAACAGCAGGAGCTCAGAACTCTGCTACAGCCGGGATTTGAACCTTTGACTACATCAGGATTTCTCACTTCTCATAAATTGTATAAACCTGAGCTTTTCATGACTTTGAGCTGTCAAAAATGAGTTTTTAAGATGGATGTTTGTTATTTTTGCTCTAACAACTTAATGTTTACCACTGTAGGCCAACAATTTCTTTACTTTTCTGATTAATGTGATGAAAATCAAAATCTTCAAAGAACAATTTGTCTATGTGCTGACTGGCCATAAGGGGGAAGCTTAAAGAAGCTAATGAGAGGATATGTCTAGTTTCAGAGCCCAGCCATGAGATTAGCATGATACAATTGCATTTGGTTTAACTTGGAAGCAAAAGGATTTCCCCCCTGTTTTCAACACCGCTTCTGTCATGATGATGTAATATTATCTAGGTTATTCTGATATAAGGACTGCATCAGTTGTTCACTGCCAGCAAATAATAACAAGTACAGTAATCTGTGGGTCTACTTTTGTTGACTCATAAGCAATGTATTATTTAAATTAACCTAAAATTGATACACAAATAATATTTGATGTTAAAAAAAGATGTGCAGAGATCAGCCACAACCTTAAAACCACTGAGAGATGAAGTGAGCAACGCTGAAGCGACTGCTCTGCGGCCATGTGCTTAGCTCCTCGTGCAAGGCTGAAAACACACCTGTGGGCTTCGCTACTGATTTATGGCCACAGCTCTGTCATTGATTTAAATTAAAGGAACCGACAGCATATTTTACCGCTGTGTGGCATTGAGTGTTAAAGTGTTGTGTGAAAGTTATTAACGCTTAAGAAAGGTTCTGAGGGCTTTCTGAATGCACTGTAGATTGTAAAGCATTACTTTGAAAAATTATAAATTAATGAATAGGTGGAAAGTTTGAACACCCTCTTCTTGTTTTAAACAAGCAGGTGTATTTTCAGCAGTTTTTAGTTGGAGAGTCAAAGGAGACTATTGTGACTTGGGTATGACTGATTTTTGAATAAAACAGGATGTCTCTTAAGGTGTCTCATTAGTTCATCCGGACTTGTTATTAACCTGTTCTCTATACCAAGAGCAAGGCTGCGTAAAAGAATGAACGCTGGTGGAAAGATGCATTGAGAGTTTTGGGATCATAATGCAGTCAGATCCTCTGGATCCCATTTGAAGCCAGGATTGAGATGAATTGGTTCCTTATGCTGTGGCAGCCTAGAGAAGGGATTAATCTCTCATGTAGAAATCCCTTTCTATGATCATTTAAATTCATTGTCATGATGTGATTCAAGAAACAGAAGTAAGTAGTTTGCTTATATGAAAAATACACCCTAAAACCAGACGAACATCACTGTGTTGAATGTGTGGATTTATTCTCCACAGTCTGCATGCGTAAATGCTTGCTTGTCAAACATTTCATTTTATATATTTTTTCCTTTTATGTCTTTCTCCCTTTTTTCTTTCTTTCTTCGTTTTTATGGCTGACAGCAACAAAAGCTAGTGCCTGGTTTGAAAAATCACTTACTCTGATTATGTAATCTGTAATCTGAGTGATAATGGGCCTCCTGAATTATTGCTGTTCCTGTGACTTTGCTAAGGGTTAATCATCCAGAAGGAACGTTAGCAAGTACATTTAATTTCCAGTCAGTCCAGAATGTAAAAACATTTATAGATTGAACACTCTGGGTGAAAGGTCCGTCCGGTTGTTGGGCATCTGTTGTAGGATTTAGATTTGAGATTATTTAACTCCAACTGACTTTAAGTGGATATTATTCTTGCTTTAGCAAGAGTTTTTAGATGGTTATAAGTCACTGAAAAATAAAATAAAATATCAAAATATTCACAGAAATCTTAAATGAACAGGGCTTGGTTGAAAAGAAGTAATAGTTTTTCAAAAAGCCTTGTCCTAAACTAGGAAGTATGCTGTACCCTAAGTACAGTATGCAGATAGACATTATTCAGATACGTGGAGGCAGATATGGTTGCTGCAAATTAGTTTAGTCAAACTATGAGTGGGATAAGTTCTTGTAAAAGGTTTTTTTTTCCAACTTGGATTTTTTGTTTTATTGTCCAGTCAGGATAGAGCGTTCTGAAACGGTCAGATGAGTCAGGGCGACAGGGCGTTAGGATGAATGAGTTTCTTAGTTGCCTGGTGGCCCTCGGCCTGCTTAGACCACCGCAGCCCAACCACTACAGCTCCTCCCACAGTTTAAAGACACTTTTGGACCCTGCTTTGAAAGCAGTGGCAACAAGTCAAACTGATCAAGTGAAAAAAAGAAGTATTTACTGGTGTTTTTACATGAGCTCGCCAGTGCAGTGAACTCGAGGACGGATTATGAGGGCAGAATGCTGAGCGGTCACAGATCTGATCAGCTTCACATGCACCATCTGCTTTGTTTCAGTCTTTGAAAGTACATGAAGAAGACTTAAACATTCTGAGCATAAAATCAATATTTCCAAACGTGTATCTATAATAAACAAGTATAAAAACGGTCATTACCAATAAGAGGAACAAATAAAGATCTTGTGAGATTTTTGCATTCAGTTTGGAGTTTCAGGTCTGCAACGCTTCTGTAAAGAGTAAACCACTGTGTGATGCTGCCAGTAAAGGGTCTTCCTTCTTCTTTGGTTTTTAACTTTATCCCTATATGGTTGTGTGTTGGAAACAGGTGAGCACTGAAGGCAGGCCAGTCTGGTATCTGCACCCTCTTATCAGTCCCACTTTTTGACTGTGTGCAGATTTGCGTTGTCCTGTTTAATTTCGTGGAACATGTCGGTGGATTTCTAACCTGGATAGGTGACTATGTTAAGTCGTGCTGAACTCAAAACCTGCTGCAGAGCAAACTGTGCTCAGACTTTCAGATTCAACTTCCTGTCGACTCTTCAAAGATTTCTTGTCAAGAAGTGCATCATCGTGACACAGTCACCTAAAGTTCGTTGTGCAAATTTTTGAGTGTCGAATAGCAGAAAGCAAATTTAAAAATAACTCTCAGGGAACAACGAACCAAAACAAACCCAGTCCAAAACTTGAACTAACGAGCTTGTCTACTGGTTTTCTTTGTAAAGGCTAAAAATGAAACCAGTAAAACAAACAACTTGCACCTTTTTTTTTTCTTTTTTTGTTTTTGTTGACT
Organism: Zenarchopterus dispar; assembly: GCA_028564865.1. Classification (NCBI taxonomy): domain Eukaryota; kingdom Metazoa; phylum Chordata; class Actinopteri; order Beloniformes; family Zenarchopteridae; genus Zenarchopterus; species Zenarchopterus dispar. The sequence goes on along the minus strand of JAOWBL010000017.1, from coordinate 11,195,055 downwards.
AAGGAAATAAATGACGTTGATTACAACTAGAAACCAGGATTGGTTAGAACCTTTAAGAAAATAAGAAATAGTCAAAGAAAATTCTAGCTGGTGCTATATGTTGTGTGCTTTGACAACCATTACAGCAAATACATTTATACACTTTGGCCCAGTGTACCAATATATCCAATCTAAATCACCACTATTCAATGAATAAATAACATAATACTTATAAAATAATGTTAAACACATTAGAAAGGAAGTTCATAGGCCTCCATTCATTCGTTCATTTTTCCACCCTCTTTAATCTGACTAAAGCAGGGTGCTGGAACCAGTCCCAGCTGCTACTGGGCAATGGTTGGGGTACACCCAATCAGAGGACATTTGACCAATGAAATGAGTCAGTCTTACTTCAAAATCGATTGAGTTATTGCATTATTTTAGTGCTGTCTAACATTGTGCAGCTAATAGCTGCTAACATTTTCTACTTCCAGATCTAAACGTGAAATGTCTTCAGCAGAAAGATCCACTCACAGAATTGGCAGGTATGTTTGTATTTATTTATTTACTTTAAGTCCTTAGAACAATAACTGAAGGTAGTCTGACGAATCTTACAGTGGAGATTAAGGCAAAACAGGGTCAACATTTAAATGACACTAACGTCTGCAGTGCCGACAGACTTTTATTGTTTGTTTGTTTTTTGTTATTGTTTGTTTGTTTTTTGTTTGTTTGTTTTTCTGTTGTTGTTGTTTTACATCAAATGTTTTTTCCAGCTATGCAAGCAGTTATGTGGGCATAATTGTGATAACATAAGCATACCAACAAGCTCACCTCAGCACCATTTTCTTTTTTACACTGAAGTCTATAATGTTTAGTATCAGAGTTTGGTAGCATTTAAATTTAGCATGCTAAATTTGCTAATTGACAGATTTCATATGCTAAAATCCTAATCTCAACCCATACAATATGCTTTAATTACAGTAAATCTTTACCTGTGCAAAAGACTTCTATTCATGCTGAATCAGCGTACTCTGGACGTGGAAGTGAACTTGTTTTGCTCTTAGTGGTGTTACTAACAACTTATTGTTATTAGCAGTTATAAAGTTCACTAAACTTAAGAGAGAAATTAGTGTAAAAACCCTCTAGCATTAATTTGTTAAACATTTTATATTTCAGCTGCAAAATCTGACATTTCTTTATCTTTTTTCTGAGCTAAAATTTGTTTCCAAATTCAGATTTACAGATATAGTTGAGCTCTTCTTCTCGGAAGCCTGTCGTGGATCGAGCTGTACTTTAAAAAAAAAAAAAAACAGTCAAACTCCTTCTATCATTTTTCCTGAAGGGTCTTTTATCAGTTTCCCAGTTTGGCCTTAGAGTTAATTGACTGACTGAAAAGAGAAGGATGTTTGGCTTAAAATGGTTTTTGAAAAAAAAAACAGTTGAAGTAAAAGCTTACATAAAATGTCAAGACTGTGTGTGTGTTTTAAGACAGTTTTTAAAAATAAGGGCCTCAATCAAAATAAATCAGGAAAAGAGGAAAGAATGATGAACCTTCAAAAGTTTGACTCATTCTGTGGTGCAGTTTCCCACTAAATGTGCAGATAAATGTGTTTCCCACATTTATCTGCTCAAACAGCGTTATGTAAGTTTAAACATCTCTGTCTCATGAAGAAGGACATTTTAAAGTATCTTAGGGTTATTGCCAAATGAATTTAAACTATTATTGTAGCGTCCTTTCACTCTGTGACTTCTACCACAAGACTAATTTGTTGGTTCTGGGTTAACTAACTTACAGAGTCATAATAAAACTCATCTGGCTCATAAAATGCATCACCTTCCTTGCTACACTGGGTTTTACAACAAAGCACAAATCCTCGGAGGTTCTGTTTGGGGATTTTGTCCTTTGGCTTAACCAGTATTAGTCTCGGGCTTTTGAATTCGAAGCGCATTGGGATATCACATCTGGAGAGGATTCTTCTAAGTTTCTACACATGCCACATGTGGAATGACGGCGTTTTCGCTCCTGTTTTCTTCCTCCCTGAATGGTGGGATGTTTTCCCCACGCAGGCCAAGTCTGGATATCTGCAGGTTTCAGGTGCATTATTGATGGTTTTGGTATGCTTCTCTCTTTTCACAGTTTAGGGTTCTGATGATAGACAGCAGGTGGTTTAAAACAAAGATGAATATTGTCTGTGTGGGTTTCTGGTATGCCTCCGTGTTGAGACCCTCAATCTTCCCAAAAAACAAAAACAAACCCCAAAAAGGTAGTTCTTTTTCACATCCTCTCTTGTGTGCACGATGCTGCTGCTCACTGAACTGAAATGTTCAGGGAAAGCTTCTACATCAAAACTGAAATTTGGATTTCAGTTTCTGCAATGCAGACACCTTCTCTAAAGATACAATACTGGCACTGTACTAATGGAAAAGAGGCATAAAAGACACATACCCTCAGAAATGAACCCTCCATTTGTTGTTTTCCATCAGCCACTTTATAAAGAGAAGTCCAGACATAACTAAAACATGGGGCACAAGGTCAGAGCAGCTGCTGAGGATAGACGACCATGACTTCACAATGCGACCAGGATTTGGAGGTAAGAAAGTTCACCTTCTGGAGCGACAGCACACGCAGCACTGTTAACCATTTGTAATGGAGGCACCTAAATGCCCAGACAAGCCACTACCTACACTGAGCTTTCTTTAGGAATTTACTGTAAATCCCAGTCCACACCGTCCAGTCTATATCATGGTCTATCATGGTCTAAATATCGGTACTTGGATCACAGTGTCCAGCCTGGGCTTGCAAAGATGATGTAACAGCGCAGGATTATCTGAGCCATCCTGCTATAGACCAGTTTGTTGCTGTAGGTTTCAATAATTCCCATCTGTCACATGAGCAATACTTAAAGCCTGAATCACTCTGCATTTAAATTTTGACACTTTCATTTCTCACAGAAATTCTTCCTTTAAAAAAATGAATTGATCTCATAAAGCTGGACTTTTTCCTTTTTTTTTTTTTTTTTTTTTCTAGTTTGTGTTGCAAGACCCTGCAGGATGACACACAGCCACTGCAACTAAAGCAACTAGATTACAGGAAAAACTGCTGTTAGTTATCTTATTAATGTGCCAGAAAAAAAACGGGCAGTGCAGATGGTGCAAACATGGATCTTACTAAAATGCCACGCAACTGCATCTGGAAAGATTTTGCTTTTGTAACTCCATGACTGAGCACGAACACAGCAGAACTGCTCCAACGGTACCAGACATGACAAATTCAGGATTCGTTGAGGGCAACAGGCAAAACAGGCAATCAAGACAGGAAAAAAGTTTCATACAAAACAAACATTCTAAAAAAATAAATCCTTTAAATAAAAAAATACGGAAACTTAAAAATACAATCTTAAATCTTAATCTTAAATACAAGCAATTGCTGCTTTTTACAGAAGGAATGTAGAGAAGAAGGCATTGTTATCTGGTGGCAGAGACTTTTACCTCTAAGAAACACACTCAACATTCCATCTAAATAGGTTCACATGCAAGGAAATTGTTGCTAAAAATGTCGTATGTGGAAGAATCATTTACTGCATTATCAGAATCCTAAAAGAGATCATCCAGAAGAGTCCAGCCTGTGCCAGGAGAGTTTCCATGCAAGGATTCAGCAAAACACTTGTGCTGCCACACATGCAGAGCTTTTGCAGTGACAAGCTGACAGGTGTTAATGAATCCGTGCACACGGTGACGTGAAGACGTTTGTGCAACAGCCTGACGTCAATGACAGCAAAGAAGCCACTTGGCCCTCAGAAAATATACACATAGATGGGATGTTCCAAGCAGTGCAAAAAATGTAAAAAAAAATTACAGCACAAGACTGGATTCAATGTTAATTTTGCCAGTGAAGTTTCCTTTAAACCGTTTGGGAAATCTGGGAAATTGATTGTCCACAGGAAAAGAGTGAGTTCTCCCATGAGTTCCACATCATGCCATCAGTAAAACATCCTGAGACCGTCTATGACTGGGGCTGTTTGTCATTGAGTTGAATAGGTCCACTTACATTTATAGCAAATGGTCCCCCAGGAGCAATGTTTACTGGCACTTCGACTTCAGGAACTATTTGATGATCAGGTAAAAGCGAGCCATTTTGTTATCAGAAATCATGACATAGAACTTTTTGATCTGAGGCCAGAAAACCCCTCAAATCTTAATCCTTTTGACAACTTACATCCAATCCTCAAAAGACAGATTAACCAGCAGAAAATTACAAACTGAGATATAGTCAGGGCACTAATGCACAAGAATGGATCTCTATCAGTCAGGATTTGGTCCAGAAATCAATTCCCAGCATGCCAGAGTAAACTGATAAAGTTTTCAAGAAGGATCAACTCTGTAAATGCTAACTCTTTGAATACATTTGATGTATTTACCAAGAAATGCCTTTGAAACTCAGTGAACCTTGCAAATACTCTTCACTGCACCGTACGTGGAAAACATTACCTCAGAATACTGAAACAGCAAAGTTTGCAAGAATTCAGATTTAGCTCGCTGCCTGAACCTTTGACCGTGAGTGTGCAGGATAGTGGTTGCTGCTGCCTGAATGAAGTGCATACACACAAAAACGTGCACAACATTACCACATGGTGAAGATGTTTCTGATAACATGGTTATAACAAGGACTCGTGTTTCAAAATAAAAGCTTCTTCAGCTGGAAGAAGTGAGTCTCTTACTGGATTTTTGTTTCTTTTGAGCAGACAGGTTTTGATATCTGAATCAGTAATCAGTAGGTGAAAGAAGACGTCAGCCGTGGCCGTCACTGCCCCTGGGTGTGGTGAAAACATGCAGCTACCATTAGATGGCAGCACAAACAGAATTATAAACTTGGCTTTTAAGCAATGCTGCACACGAGTTATTGAAGAGAACCTCCTCAGAAACAATTATAAATCATGAATCATGTCATGAGTGAGGTGCCTGTTCTACTCGGTCAGTTTTTCAAGGAAGTTCACAAAAGGCTTTGTAGCGTATTTTTTCCATTTTAGAAATGCAGATGATATGCAGCCAGATTTAAAGCAGCGTCAGCCTAAAAACAACAACTGTCCGTTAATTTCAATTAGGATTAGAGCACTCACTCCACTGACCATGTGCTCGCTGTGTAGGGAAATCTGTACATGGCAGCTTTTATGAGGATTTGACAAAAGAGAACAGAAGTCATTGTTTGCATCAAAGCAGTTGGCATGAAAAGGAGTCATGACCTCCTACCAAACACAGATAATCCAAGCAGTTCCAGATGAGGTGCCGAGGTCACAGCAGCACTCTTTCCTGCTATATATTCAGATATGCTAACCTTATTCTAAATGACAGGTTAGTGCTGTTGTTTGTTTGCTTGTTTCTTTGTTTCTTTGTTTGTTTGTTTGAAAGCTACGTGTTTTTTCTAGGCCCTGCTGTCCCAGTTGGAGTGGATGTTCAGGTTGAAAGCCTGGATGCAATTTCTGAGGTTGATATGGTATGTTCTATAAATTATTATGTTCTATAAATCCTATATATGCATTGAAATTGAGAGACTGATGGAAGATGAACGTATTCATTGATATTTTTGAAGGATTTTACCATGACCCTCTATTTGAGGCATTACTGGAAAGATGAGCGTTTGTCCTTCAAAAGCAACACCAACCAGAGTATGACTTTTGATGGCCGCCTAGTGAAGAAAATATGGGTGCCTGACATGTTCTTTGTCCACTCTAAGAAGTCCTTTAAACATGACACCACCACCGACAATGTCATGCTGCGAGTTTACCCAGATGGCAAAGTCCTCTACAGTCTCAGGTACGACATTGTCAGTTTCTGTCAAAGGTTTCACTTCCTGTTGAAATGATTTTAATGCTAAGCTGAAGTGACTTGGGGGTATTTTGATGCAAGATTGTAAAGTTTCCGATGTTAATATGTATGACTGGTAAGAAGCCAACAGATACTGCAGGCCACCTTCAGAGATCTTGCAGCTCTTTACTAAATGCGTGGTAGCATGTTATTATGTTCTCGGTGAAACTTGGCAGGAGAGTACACAATCACAGCATACTCCCAGCTTTCAAGTTGTCAACCATTTGCTGTTTTTTGTTTCTTTGTTTTTAATTGTTTAACAGTGATTTAATAGTGTCTGAATTTTGATTCAAATTTAACTTTTTGCACAGGTTCCCAGTCTATTGCAGGGCCTGTCGTCAAACCATAAGGAATGCTTTAACTTCACAAAATAACTGTTGAAATCCTTTGATTTGTGGTCCTATCAGACCAAGGGGTAGTAGCTGCCACACGTGGATGAAAGGGAAGGATGTTCCTCCAGCTGCCACCACTAAGGACGTGATGAAAGGCCCTGACAAAGTCCGAATAAAAAAAGCTAGTTGACACAAGCATAACCTTTTAATCTTAGTCGGGGATAGAAAGCCTCAAGCCAAGACAGCTGATTGTGTAATCCATACTGACACATAGTAACCGCTGGCCATCTGCCCTGTGATGTGACCACTCAAGCATATTACTGACTTCCGGATAAACGGATGCATTCTAAATAGAAATGGTGACATCCTCAACCACAAACCTGCTAATCCATTCACCAGCATTGAGTGTTTGAGTTTAAAGAGTTCAATATTGACACTACCTTTGTCAGGGGCACAACAGGGGAAGTGATTAAAGCATGCAACAGAGTGGGATTCTGTTGCAGTCAGAACTTTGATACGTGATGAATATGTACTGCCTGATTAGTTGTTTACACAGGCACAGTCGTCACATGGCACGGGTTAATCTGCATCAAAATGGGGCTTGTGCTGGTTGGATATTTTCCAAAGCGAGGCAGATTGCAGAGTGAGGATGACAGTTTGTTGACAGCGCCTGAAAACCACTATAGTTGTGCACGGTGAGCTGGATTATGTATTTTCATTTAATTTCACTATGGCAGAAACCAAATCTCTGCTGAAACCGCTGGGCCACTCAATACTTGTCTGTAAATTTGGAAAAGGTAAAGCTGTGGGTTAGACATTCTTTACAGGTCGTAAATGAAAGGTCAGGTCACTGTTTGGGTGCAGATCGCTTAGGAGATGATCAGAACAGTAGTACATGTACAGGGAGTAGTACATAGTAGTACATGTACAGGGAGTAGTACATAGTACATGTACAGGGAGTAGTACATAGTA
>JAOWBL010000017.1:11177367-11187810 GCA_028564865.1 Zenarchopterus dispar | reverse complement strand
TCCACAAAATAGAGAAATTTTGTTTTCTCCGTTTGTATTTTCTTTTTTCTACCTTTCTGCTTCCCTCCCGGTTTTCCCTTTTATCCTCCAGAGGCTTTGCTCTTACTAATAATAGTGAACAAAAACCTTTTTCTTTTCCACGAGGGTCTGGTGGTTAGCACTTTACCTCACAGCTAGAAGGTTCCCCGTTCTGGGAGATGTTTCTCTTTCTGTGTGGAGTTTACATTTCTTCTGCATGCCTGCGTAGGTTTTCTCTGGGTACTCCGGCTTCCTCCCACAGTGCAAAAACCTGAATGTAAGCCTGACTGGTTAGGAGTAAGTGTGTGGAGTAAGCAGACGACTGACCGTTATGCCAACAGAGACTGTAAACACATTGTATTCACTCAAATACACATACAGTTGGTCCTCCAACTTCTTCCCATATTCCATTCTTCCCAGAAGGCTTTCCGCAAGATTTTGGGGTCGTTTCTGTGGGAATTTGTGCCCATTCGTGCTGTAGAGCATTTATGAGGTCACTCACTGATGTCTAACTAGAAGGGTTGGTTCACGATCTCCTTTCCAGTTCATCCCATAAGTTCTTGATGGAGTTGAGATCAGGGCTCTATGGATGTCAGTCGAATTCTTCCATACCAGTCACCAAACCATGTCTTATTTTACTCTTTTTGAAGAAAAAAAAACTTTCCCTAAACTGTTGTCAGAATGTTCGTAGTGAATGAAGACTGCCCTTCAGTGAAGATTAGAGGTGTAGTGTAACCCCCGAAAAACATCCTCATACCATTATCTGACCTCCACCTCCACCAAATTCACAGTTGGCACAATGAAGTCAGAGAGGTTCTTCTAGGGTCCACCAAACCCAGACCCAGCTGACTTCACAAATGTTTGCATGATGTGCTTGAATTTACAACATCTGAATTCCAAAGTTAAGAGACATGATCAAATCCTTGTTTATGGATATTGATCCTGTGATGGACTGGTGACCTGTCCAACATCTTCCTGCCTCTTGTCCAACAGCTGGGACCCCAGTTCCACTATGACCATGGATGGAGCAGTTCTAGAAAATGGATGGGTGGATGTTAACAGGGGCCCTTTGAGTGTTTTTTTTTCATCAGTAAATCTCAATGTTTCCTTTTTCACAGGCCCTCTGATATCATCTGATAAATATGTAAATATAAAATATGTAAGGGGTATTATTACATAGACAATACCATCCTTGAAATGAATTTGGCCTTTGGACTTCTTTGTTTCATATTGTTTTTATTCCATTGCTATGTTTAGCACTTTGTATCATTGTTTAGAAAAGTGCTATACAGATATAGTCTTATGTATATTATCATTATTGTTAGTGCTTAGAGAAAAGGGACCTGTGTAGCTCAGTTGGTGGAGCACTTGACTTTACCCTTGTGGGTCCTGAGTTTGAGCCCATTTGTGGGGTTGCATCAGGAATGGCATCTGGCATAAAACCTGTGCCAAACTGATATTTGGATTTTGCATTTCTGCTGTGGCAACCTCTCTGCTTCGAAGGAGTGAGCCAAAATGGTGGAAGATTACTATTTGGACAAATAATTGCTTGATACAGGCTTCAGTTTTAGACACACCACCATTTTCATTGTTCTGGACAAACAGGGCTCAGAATGGGGCTTAAAAGCTTCTTCTGTGTACCCAGTTTTTCTTGCTGTTTTACAAAGTACAAGCTATCTGTTTAACATTAGACATTAAACACGGCTTGGCTAAGGTTCGATTGGACTCCAAATCGAACTACAGACTTGTTCATCTCAGCTGAATTGATGGCTTTTGCAGAATGATGATGTACTATGTGGAACCATGTTGACCTGCAGCACCCCTCCAGTCTTTGGCAGCAGTGAAGAGCAGGCGTGATCCAGAAATTCCTAGAGATGACGAAAGAGTTAATGTTCTTCCAGCACCTTTTCAAAGAGTTTAACTTTACAACGATGGTAAAAGAGAATAATTTAGTCATAGCAGAGTATTTTAATACACTTTAATGTAAGTATAAATAGGATTTTGAATTTAAAAACATAAACATAAGCTATAATAACTTTGTGTCTTTGAAGCAACCACAGATGTAACCATGGAGATAAACTGGAGTTTGTGTTTGAAAAAAAAATTCAAGATCTCACAAAAATAGACCAGACTTTTCACATGTTTGACTTTCTCATTCAACCCATGAGATTAGGTCTACCCTCAGGTCATCTACACTTTAAAAAATGGATTGCAAAGCTACAGTGAAAAGTAAAATAGTTTAAACATCCGTTTGCAGTCTAAAGGTACTTATCAGAATTTTTTAGATCACATTTCACCTTCTACAGTATTTTTAAATATTCCTGTCTTGTGCTAGAAACTTGTTTCTTTTTCAGTCACTAATAAAGAAACTGAGGTCTGGCACCAAAATCAGTTCCTACTAAGCTTATCAGGTTGTAGTTCTCACACATATACACTCCATCTGCTCCGGTGTCCATGTTGTTCATGAAGCTCCACTAAAAACATGCAGCTCAAGCTGCACTTAGCGCCCTGCCTGACATTTATGAGAAATATGACTCCTAAACAGCCAGATCAGTTTAAACACACTACCCTCAAAGACAGTGTGAACAAGGAGACAAATTTGTAGGAATTTTCTCAATTCTTTTTGTTTTCTAAGCTTGCTTGGGATTTTTTTCCCCCTGTCTTCCAAAAGCCTGCCTGTGTTGTCTACTGAGCATGTGCAAAGCATGCGTGTCAAAATAGCAGCGCTGAGGGATTGAACAGATTCACCTTTTCTCAAGTTCACATTGGTGGCAGTGAGTTGTGGGAGTTTATTTGGCACGCAGGAGCATCGGGAGTTCTCGGGTTTCGGTTGGTGGATGCATTGGGCCGAAACACACACACACACCTGTTGCTGTCACACATGGGCTGGCAGCCGCGTAAAAAGAAGTGCAAGGAAACCTCTAAGCAAGGAGAAAATCTTTTTTCTTTTGCTTGTATAGAAACACGTTGGATGGATGTGAATGATTTCAGGGGACAACAAAGGTCAGTTAGCAGATAGGAGAATTGAGTTTTCATGTCCCCCCAGACCTCAACGCTTCCTGACTCCAGGCCCTATACATAGTAATGAAACTGCTCCTTAGCTGTCTAGCAGATGGTCACACCACTGCTGCAAGGATCACTTTGCCTCAGATTCACCAGATTCTCTGGCTTGGAATAAAGTTAGGACTGCAGACGGAGACAGAAACTGTCTTAAAGTGTCTTGGCTGTGGGCACATATGGATACTTCATCAGTGTTTGAGGTCTTTTTATGGTGACCAGATTCACATTAACTCCTTGTCTGCTGTGTTTGTATTTATCTAGGACCATGTTGACATTATCACCTTTTCTGCTTTCTTGCTTTTCCTTCACAGTTCTCAAATGACTGCATGGTATTTGGACCATGTTAGATCTGATCTCAGTGCAACTCTGACCATTTCTGGCACAGTGGTGTGAGAGAGAGAAAAAAAAGATTCTAAATCATCATTGATATTTAATTGATATTGAACTTGTTTGCTTTCTTGGTAAGTTGCAGAAAGATCAATTTTGTGGTAATCTCAAGGCACTTTAAATAAATAAACATGTTTGTGAAATGGACTGAAATGAAGTTAATGGCAATTTTTGTTTTCTAAAATTTAAAACGACTTCACATCTTCCTAAAAAACCAATACTGAATCATATTTTGTCAGTTTAACAAAGTTTATTTCTATGCATGTGAGTCAGTCGCTGCTAACGTTAGCACTCAGAGTTGCTAGTTTAAAGTAGTGCATATTGTGCTAGTTTGGTAGCTCTAGATTACCTCTGCCCCCAGAATAACTTAAAAAGGTCCTAATTATTTCACCCTGACAAACAAATATGAGGAGAGAAACTTCTAAAAAATCAGAGGATTCAATTCCTTGCAGAGCTCAGTTAACTCAGCTCAGTAAGCTGAGTTAGCACAGTTCGCTCACTTAACTCTGCTCAGTTAAATGTCTTTTGTTCTAGGAAAACAGAGGGCCTGAAGAAAATGACCTTATAATGAAATTCGAGCAAACTTACAAAGTTTTCATAGCCTACATCAGTGAGACTCTAGAATCCCTGTTTCTAGTGAACTCCATAAAATGCCTCTCGGTAAATGTGATTGTTTGAGCCGCCAAATTACGTTCAAAATGATAATTCATTGTTATATTACTGTAGATTAATCATAAAATGTGGAAAAATATAATATCGCCCCTTCAAATGATATAGAGCTTAGACTATCCCTTTTCTTGATTTCAAAAATACATTTGCACACCTCAAATCAAAAGCAAACAAGATAAGAGTACTCGGTAGGTCACTTTTTAGCACTTCTGCTGCTAGATTTAGCAACTTTTCATGGTCCTTTGGCAACTTAAAAGGCAGAGGCACAAGCAGTAAATGAGTAATTATGAGGAAAAGTATCACCTCTAACGTAGTTGGACAGGGACGTTGGACAGGCACGTCCTCAGTTCCTGCTCCTGAAGCTACACTATCAAAGAAGAAAAAAATCTATTTTTCTCCATCTTAACCCATCAGTGGTGTTGTCCACTATGACTGAATACACATGTAATATAACATTATATTATAGTTTTTTAATGCAGCACTGCTTTTGGATATGATTTTTCTTATTTGGGAATAGACTATTTAATTAAATGGGCAAGATAAATACAGCATGTTGGTTCCAGGTTCTACTGGACTCGAAACAGCTTAGCAAAAATATACATTTTTATTTGATTTTAATGAGGTGGCGTTGGTTGTTTTTGGTCATCTTGTGGCTGTATTCTTTCCCCTTTTTGTATCTTGAAATAACAAGAACTGTTTCCTCTGTTACACAACTAGCTTGGAAGCTGCCTTCATGCTTTTCTTTCAATAATCACCTCCCTTAATTTCACGGTTGGGTCAAGGGCAAATAAAATGTCATCACCTCATTAACTTCCTTGTCAGGTGACTGTGCTTCACTTCAGAAGACAGATGGCTTCAGATCTTCACCAAAACATACTGTAGCTAACTTAGCTGTATAATCACCTTTCACTCTCTTTAAAAGGTGTTCATGTGGGATGAGATCACATCATTGCAGCTGAAATTTAAGTGATTATATTCTTTTATTCACTTTTGTCTTTTGATTCACTTAATTATTTTCTTGCAGGGGTAGAAGATAGAATCAATGCCAGCTGGGTTTTTTTTCATTCAAACAGAACTCAGAAGAGATACTGAACTCTGTGATTTATAGCCAATCTCACATGTGGAAAGTGATGAAACAGCCCCTGCACTAAGTCTTTAACTGGAACAGACCCGGAGTCTCCATCAATATCTGTCTAATTTCTTACTAATTCTGAAAGAGCATGAAAATATCCCCAAAGAGATACACCTTTTGTCTTATCTTGAGTTCATTTGCATTCACATAACAGAGTAAAAGTAGTGCCTGGAAACAGCTCTTCTGGTTTCTAATGCAAAAGAACCTGTCACACTGTAATACTTAAAATTTAAAACATCGGTAGATCTACATCATCCTGTTTAAGTTATTCAAACTGAATTTAATTCTGCATTGCCTGCATGTTTAATAATGTCAGACCCAGTGGGCCATTGTTTAAAACATAGTCAGGGTCTATTTTCTGGCCTCCTGAGCCTGTGGGTACTGTTCAGTCTGCATCTAAACCTGAATTGATACTGCTGTGAAGAAAGTGGGAGCCAGAACCATGGCAACCATCAGCTTAGATTAGTGTGGGATGCGAGCTGGTAGGAGACACAGCACCACTCACACACACTCGCACTACAATCACACCCTAAAATCAATACCAGTTCGTGCGTTGCCACAGAGAACCAGATCGTCTGTAGTCTGATAGATACAGATGTTTATTTGCTGGTTTTGCTGATTGAATTGAGCTCCGCCTCTCTTCCATGATGTCACACACTGTGTAACAGGTTGAGAAACGACATTACTCAGATCTGGCTGCCCTCACTGCTGTTGATGAACATAGTTTTTCTTATTTTTTTTCCCTTCTTTATAGTGTTTATTTTATAATAAATTGAAATGCTGCCTCGTGTTTTTTTCTCGTTTGGTGGATTTTTCTCTGATCACAGCCTTGGAGGCTGCCTGCTCAACCCTAACACAGATTCCATGGATTTTATTTTTCTCTTAAATCCTAAGTTTCACTGTTACTGTGTGGGTGCAAAGTGCACATACAGACACAAAATATTTTAATTCCAAGTCAAGGAGGCGTCTTGTTTATTTTGTTGAGGTCACTGTGCGAGCTTTTTTGGCAATAACGCTCCTCTCCCTCCCCCTGACAGGATGATGAGGTGGTGCTCCAGTGCGTGGCCACCATCCAGAAGGAACATCGCAAGTTCTGTCTGGCTGCAGAGGGACTTGGAAACCGCGTGTGTTACCTGGAACCCACTTCTGAAGCTAAGGTGAGGCTGGCACAGCGCTTTGTTAAAATCAAAATGTAGGAGGAGATGCAGATCTCATCAGGAAATGGTAATGAGGGATGCTACAAGCTTTATTTTTCTCGGGAAAAACATCCACCTGCCTCTGAAGCATAGCCCACACTGGTCACTGAAATAACTTGAAGCTGACAAAAGTAATAATCAGTAATAATTTACTAAAGTCAGGTACTGCTTTTGAATTGTGATTCAACAGAATCATTTAAAAAAAACTAAACTGATGAAACTGACCTGGACAAATGAGTTGCAGCCTTCAACTTAATATTTTGTTGGACAACCTTTTGAGTGAGTCCCTGTGATCAAGTGATTTCTGAGATTACTCACCTGACGCTAGTACCCTCAGGTGAGTAACCTCACCTGTACCCGTCTACAGGTGAGTTTACTTCCGCACCTGTAGATGGGCATTTTGGTCCACTCTTCATGATCAAACTTCTCCAGCTGTCTCAGGTTCACAGTGCTTCTTCTCTAGACTGGATGTTTCATCTCTTTTCACTGATGTTTAATAGGATTTAGATCGGTTCTCATAGAAGGACACTTCAGAAGGGTCCTTTGTTTTGTTCTTAGTAATTCTTGGCTGTTTTGGATCATTATCCTGTTGGAGGAAGCATAAGCTGAGACCAAGCTTTCTAACACTGGACTACAAATTTCACTCCAGAAAGCCTTGATAGTCTTAAAATTTCATTTTACTGACAAAGATCCAAGGCTTGCATCTGCAGTTCCAGAACATAACCAAGACTCTTCCTTTGTTTTTAAAACGCTTAATTTACATAAGTGAACATAAAGCTGATGTGACCTGCCAAAAAGCTTCATTTTTAAATTTTGTCACTGTAGTGGCCTTGTCTCCCCTTGCTTGCAGGGTTGCAGCAGGAAGGGCATAAAACTGGGTCAAATTGATGCGTGGACTAGGGTCTGCCTTAGCGACCCCTCCGAGACGGATTAAGCCGAAATGGTTGATGATGTCACTGTAGTGGCTTTCATTGAAATTGGCTCAACTATTATTATAGTTGTTGTTGTAATGATTATAATTCTGTTGAACACAATTCAAAACCAGTGTTTGATTTCATAAGTTAATATATAGCCAAGTTTCAGGTTACTTCAGTGACCACTGCTGGTTTTGCTCTGTTTAATGGAACGATGCCCACAAATCTATCCACATGTATGTGTCTTTACACTCGTTCAAGCTTTCTGCAAATTCAATTAACTAAAATGTTAAAACAAAAAAGAAAAAGTATATAAGCCCTTAAGAATTAAGATGTTTTCTTCTTAAGTTTACCATTTCTTTTTTTTTATTTTTTAAATTTAATTTAAGACAACTTTGATTGATAAGAGACACAAGCATTTTAAGTTTGTTGTTCATAAAAAGTATCTGCTGATGTGAATGAAAAGAGGACATTTCTGAAGAAATACAATCAAAAGTAGTTGATATAAGCTTTATAGACAGTAAACCCAGAGCATTCAGGCATCGTTCAGTCCACACTCAGACAGACTGTCTGACAGTTTAGATGAGACTATTCTTTCTAGAAGTGAACAAGATAACCTCAAAGGTGAAACTCTGAAGGCTTGATGAGGTAATGAACAGCAGGTAACAGCTGAAGGCTTGAACACATCATGATCCCTGAGTTTATTGTGCTCCATGGAGCTACAGGATATCCAGTACAGAACAATGACACGGACGTAAATCCACCACAGAATGGAGTCATGAAAAGAAAATACACCTTCTGGAGCGGCCTGGTCAGAGCCCAGAACTTAACAACATAGAGATGCTGTGGAGAGCTGCTGACACCCACAGATGAGCCCTACAGATGAGTGAGCTGAAGCAGTTTAACATCTCCTCTTGAATGTGGTGCAGGTCGGATTCAGAGCTACAGGAAGTTTTCATTCGATTGCTTAAAAAGGTTCAACCAGTTAATAAGTGCAAAGCTTCAGTTATTTTTTCCTCCACCAAAGTCAGCTTTTAATGCGTTCAGTAAACACATGACGAATTATAATTGTTCATGTTTTATCAGCTGAAACACATTGTATATAAGCTGATCACAAACTAATACTGTCTAATATGGAGACTTAGATGAAAATCAAATCCACTGTTTTCAAAAGGTTCCCATACGTTTTCTTGCCACTTTATTTTGGCATAATATTTAAACAATATGGCATTAGATTAAAAGAAATCTCCTTCATTTTTAATTTAGGATCTGTTTGAATCATTAATTATAGATTGTTTCGATCAATAAGTCTAACAATAACTATGTAGTTAACCATCAATATGTATATATCAAACTATTTTCCTTTTTATGCCACTAACAGACTGTTTGCAAATGATAATTAGTCTCTGACATAATTAGGCATGATGTGTCACTCATTTTCTTTTTATCCAAATGTCACATGATTGTTTACCTCGAAGATAACGTCAGTGCTGATTTTACAATACAAACAGATCATTTCCATTTAAATTATTGAGAAAATGTGGTTCAACTTCAATAGAAATAATAATCAATCAATTATTATTATTATTGTTGTTATTATTATTAATAATAATAATAATAGATATGCAGCTCTTGTTCTCTGAATCAGTTTCTACAGTAAATCAGTCTGAGACCTTCATTATTTCTTAAATAGACTCCCTTTTATTTTTGCTTTTTTTCCTGACTTCTTCTGCTCTTTTGGCAAATAATGAGGATGAACTACAAAATGCAGATTCTGCTATTTGTTTAATAAAATAAGAAGAAAAATGTTTTAAATTGGTTGGTGAAGGGCACTTCTTTACCCTGCTTCTGCAGTCAGCCATCATCACTTGGCCAAACCTCAGTGAAAACAAGCAGCAGCATTTGCAGGGTCAGTTATGCACTTTTGCACTTAACTTGGGTCAACTTCAGGGGCTGAGTGGCAGAGCAAATAAAGCAGTAACAGATCTGATAGACTGGATTTAACTTTTTCATAAGAAAATCCTGTTCTCAGCAGTGTTGAAGCAACACAATTTGGCTGTCAGCACATAGTAACATCTCAATAATCTTCTTTGCGGTGAAAAAAAAAGAAGTCATAAGTGACAATAAACAGACTGGCTTAGTTCTGGAGAATTTATTGATTGATGAGGATATTTCTGATACATTTAAATGAGAACATGTTTGCAGTCAGTCACTAAACGACTTCTCAAGTACTTCAGATGTCAAAGTGATAATCTCATGTTCGTAAACCTCCCTCATAACAGGTTTGGATGTTTTTATAAGCCAAACATTACCCAGTTAGGCAGGATTTAATCAGCCCACTGAACAATACGAGTTTGAATAAAGTTTGGGTCTCAGAAATGTTTTTGTCCTGGAGGGCAACACCTGCAGTGTTCTCTGCAGACTGCCACACACACACACACACACACACACACACACACACACACACACACACACACCTCTCCTTAGATGCACCTCTTTGGGTGTGAAGAGCGGTTGATCATGAAGGATGACAGCCGCGGTTTGGCGCGGGTAGGGGGGTGGCTGTCATCTGCCGGCTGATTTCAGGTGTTTGACCTTTTCCGGACTCCAGCAAAGCTCGGCTGCCTGCTGCTGATGGACAAAAAAGGCCAAAGTGAGACGACTCTATTGGCTATTCTGAACCTGAATTCTGAATACCTCTGAGACGGTGTTTGATTTGTACACTTTGTAATTTCACAGCTGTAGGATGCAAATGTTCAAAGATTAATTAAGGAAAAAAGCTTTCAAAGAATAAGTTCCTTGCTCTTTCAGTTACTGATTAAAAACTGACATTTCCTTGTACCTTGATAAATATTGTTCACGGTCTTGTCATTGTACCTGATTAAAGTCAACACTTCATTTTTTTAAATCCAATTTTCTTCTTGTCAAACATCCAATAAAGTATTATTTTAATCATTCTCTTGATGAATTCATGACTCCACTGTCTGTTGCATTTGTTTTTCCATACTGAAGAACTGCATCTTTAACAACGAATTGGAAATAAATACAACTTTAATTTTCATAATTA
>JAOWBL010000017.1:11156663-11177267 GCA_028564865.1 Zenarchopterus dispar | reverse complement strand
TATATATATCATGAACGTAAATCATATATTTATAAATCCTTTGAATTATTATTAAAGTCTTTTGTCAGTGTAGCCCTTTTCTTTTTGACACATTCACAGACGTCTTGCCCTTCAACACCTGTGTGGCTCTTTTCATGTCTTTGTATGAAATTATAGCTCAAAAGGCAGGATTACAGAGTAGACACCATCACTATTTCTTTTGACACAAAGTGCTGTTAAAGGGATTTATGGACATTATCATTCTAGTGTCCCTGAATCCAAATGGTGAGAAATGAGAAAGTAAAGTAATAAGAAAGCCTCCTAATGTCAGCTGAGAGATCACTGGAGAGAAGAGACCTCAACTTTTTAAAGGACATACAACTCCTTGCTTCAAAGTGACTTTACAGTTCTCTCAGTTTTTTTCTCTTTTTTTTATCAGATGTCATAAAATTAGTGATGGGACATTGTAAATATTTCATAATTTTTAATATGAAGGTTATAATTTAAGACTATGCATTCAGTGACAAATTTTACAAATTTTAAAATGTTGTGTACAAAGACCATTTTTTTGTTTTTTTTTTCTTTGTGAAGCTCAAAGAAAAAAAAAGTCTAAATTTAATTTTAACCCTGGAAAACCCAACAACCTCTTTTTTTTTTTTGGGTATCAGCAAAAAATGGTGGTCAAATTTGACCCCATGGGTTCTCCAGGGTTAAGGTGAAATTCCTGATTTAAGAACAGCTTTTTCCCTTTTGTAGTGTCATGTACAGTTTCCACAACTGTGTGGTAATACTGTGAATTGTACAATGATATTGTGGAAGTCATATGTACAACTTTTCTTAAATTATACAGTCTATTTTATTTCCTCTTTTTATTTTGAATTTGGTTGTGTGTGTGAATGTGTTGGTGTATGTGTATTATAAAGAGACATGATAAATTTGAATTGAACTAAAACCTTGTGCTTTGTTCAGCTGCACTGATTCGTGGAAACAGGACCAACTGCACCCAGTTTTCCCGAAACTTGGACTGGTTGGTCAGCAAACTGGAGAGAATGGAGTCTTCATCAGGTATTGCAGAAAACACGTTCTCCCCATCCTGAGCCTGAAACTTGGACAAACATAAAGTACTAGCTCCACAGATATCAAAATGAAAGCTAAATGCAAATCTTATTTAACAGGAATTCTGGAAGTCCTCCACTGTATCTTGATTGAGAGCCCAGAGGCGCTGCACATCATCCAGAGAGGGCACATTAAATCCATCATCTCTCTGCTCTACAAGCACGGACGCAACCACAAGGTGCTCTGCACCCAGCTACCTTCATAATTCAATGAAGCTCTTGTTGGACTTCAGAAATAGAAGATGTACAGCTGTAAAATGCAAATATCTTTCAAAATGTAACACTGACTACAAAATGACTACATGCAATGTGTTTTATTTAATTATTTTTAATTATTTTTCCAGTTTTAATTATTTTTTCAGTTTGACCAAAATTGAAGTCCATTTTCTTTTAGAAGTGTTACAAATTTTAATGCAATCCTAAAATTTTCTTGTAGCAAGTGTTAGTGTTTATTGTAAGCCTAAATATTTTACTTCCTGCTCAATTTTTTGTATCCAAATACAAATCTTGCCATTTGAGCCTGAGAGAAAATTTAAAAATTGCTTCATAACATACCACTCTTTGTTAAGCAGAAGTCAAGCTAACCAGCTGGAAGCCTGAAGAGAAAACATATTTAGTGGGACTTGAGTCTGACATTTCAGCCTGGTGTTTAATATGCACTGCTTAAATGTCGCTGTCTCCTAATATTTACAGTGTAAATCGTAGCAGGCATGAAAGGGCATCCTCATAAACAACAGCTGTTGATCATGAGTGGCAGCTCAAGCACTGCAGCCGTGATGACTTTAAAGCCCTTTTACACATTTATGAGATTCTACCAGCTCTGCAGCTTAAAGAGAAATTAAATTTAGTTTACTAAAATGATTAAACTGAGAAACAAAATATAGATATTTAAATTTGGGTCAATTCATTGGGTTTAAACAAAAGAAAAAGTGATTAAGACTAGTTTTATGTCGTGTGTCTGGTCAGATTCTGGATGTCCTGTGCTCTCTCTGTGTTTGCAACGGCATGGCGGTGAGAGCTAATCAGAATCTCATCTGCGACAACCTGCTTCCCAAAAGAGACCTTCTGCTTCAGACGAGACTCGTCAATGATGTTCAAAGGTACAGAAAAGAGTAAATGTTGTGATGGTTTTATTCTCAACAGAGTAAGACATTAATCACAGTTAATACTATATAAAACACCCTTGTTCATTCTCTGTTGTCAACCTTAGCATGAGGCCAAACATCTTCCTGGGTGTAGCTGAGGGTTCGGCCCAGTATAAGAAGTGGTACTTCGAGCTGGTCGTGGACCAAGTGGACCACTTTGTCACTGGAGAGTCAACCCACTTGAGGGTGGGCTGGGCCAACACCAAAGGCTACGCCCCATACCCTGGTGGAGGAGAGGGGTGGGGAGGCAATGGTGTTGGAGACGACCTGTATTCGTACAGCTTTGATGGACTTCATCTCTGGTCAGGTGGGCATCTCAGATTAATAATTAGTCACTTCCTGCTCTTTCATGGATGTGTTTTAGATTTAAATACAATCAAAGTGAAAAAAAAAAAAAAGACCAATAACCTATAACATGGAAGCTGATTTAGTCCATTAGGTATTTATTTTTCCCCTCATGTACTCAGCAGGGTCTGAGTAAGTGTTGGTGCATGCAGGTATCATAACACCCTGAAAATGATTTTCCTCAGTTACATTCTTACTCTTAGTAGCAAAGCGTTTCATGAGCCCTTTGTTTTCTGCCAAAGTCAGAAGATGTTTTGTGGAGGGTCTCAGCATGGTCAGAACCAGTGGTGAATAATGCAGGATACTGTCATTTCTCCAGGCTGCTTTTTACAGTGAAGGACAAAGAGAAAATGCAGCCAGCCTCTGAGAGCATGCTCTTTCCCCCTTTTCCATATCCTCTGAAATGGTTTACATCTTCCCTACTGACTTTGATACATGTCTTTCATCCGATATCAACATGAAAGAGGTTGGGCTCCTGTAGCCACCAATGAGTTATTGTGCACATCTCTCCCTAGAAGCTAGCATTTTAAATCTTTTAAGATCTGCTAAAATGCTGATCCCTTTCCCTCATCCATTTGATGCCATTTTTGTCAAAGCACTCTTCTTGTCACACATTCACAATGACTTAATGTCCCGTCTCGCCGTCCTCATCTAATGTTATCTAGGCCGCATCCCGCGGGCTGTGGCCTCCATCAACCAGCACCTGCTGAACTCGGATGACGTGGTCAGCTGCTGTCTGGACTTGGGCGCTCCCAGCATGTCGTTCAGGATCAACGGGCAACCTGTCCAGGGCATGTTTGAGGACTTCAACACTGAAGGATTCTTCTTTCCCGTCGTTAGCTTCTCTGCAGGTGTCAAGTAAGGCTTTGTATTCAAAAATGAGTCACAAATTAAAAGCTTTCTCAAGACAAATTTTTTTGTTGTATAAGTCTCTTACAGAACCCAATGCCCCATTTTTTGTTTTTTTGTTCTTGAAAACAGAATTTTTAGTTGGCTTCATGATGCAATGCTGGCAATTCTGTAGCAACATAACTGTGTTCCGAAATAGTGTTTTAGTAGAAATAAAACTGCCAGTTTCAAACAAAGTGAAGGCTATGTAAATACAGAATAGGTTGTGGGCTGATGTTCAGCATTTTGTGACTTCTCCATGCAGAGTCCGCTTCCTGTTGGGTGGACGTCACGGAGATTTCAAGTTCTTGCCACCTGCCGGTTATTCTCCATGCTACGAAGCGCTGCTGCCTAAGGAGAAGATGCACGTGGAGCCCGTGAAGGAGTACAAGAGGGACCATGATGGCGTCCGTGACCTGCTGGGAACCACCCAGTTCCTCTCTCAGGCCTCCTTCATTCCCACACCTGTTGACACCAGCCAGGTGAGCCGCTGAATTCAGACTCATCTGGAGTAGTAAAAACTTAATAACTCTGTAAAAAAAAGTAATTATTTTTAATAGAAAATGAAAGGAATGCCATTTTATTTTTGCTCTGAAATGGTTTGCATTAAAACTCTTGTTTGTGATGATCATTTAAGTTTTATAGATTCTGTAATATTCTAAAAATGTAATTGTTGAAGAAAACTGTCTGCTTTTCTGTCTTTGGGGATGAGAGGGGTTATTTCGATATAAGATTAACTCTAGTAGTGGCTCTTACTCACAAAGACAGAATAGATGACCTTTGTTCTTTTTCTCTTTGCAGATTGTCCTTCCCCCTCATCTGGACAACATCCGTGACAAGCTGGCAGAAAACATCCATGAACTTTGGGGGATGAACAAGATCGAACTGGGTTGGACTTACGGCAAGGTAGAGCTGCAATCATTTGGCACGCTCTTTCAGTTCTAACGACGTTCAAATATAATCACTGTAGGTATATTTCAAAAACATTGAGCACTGAAGGTCAGCTCCCGCTATTAGAATTAAAAAGCGTGTTAATGGCTCATTAACTTGAAGATTTTTCTCCTTTTAACTTCCTGACACAGCCACTCACACAATGACCTGAAACTGAACGCAGCTACAAGAAAAATAAGCCTATTTAAGAGCGTTCACAAAGACAGAAGCTATTTCTCCTTTAAAGAGGAGAAAAAAAGAACAAAGTAAAGTTTTTGAAGAACAATCTGCTAATCATTCTGGTTTTCTTCAGAGGACCTGATAATTAAAAAAACAACAACTAATTTTGTGGCCACAATAGCTCGTAAATCTTGACGAAAGTGCAGAAAATATTAGTTCAAGACTATCAGCTGTTTTGTTTTTATTTTAAATCAAATTTCCCTGTTTTATTGTTTGGTTTACATGCACAAGTATGATGCAGCTTTTGAAAAATCCTGTGAAACATTTTCTTCTAGTAGAAGTGCAATATTATCTTCCAAAATCTGTTTTCATTAGTGTGTAGTTGCATGAAAATAGGAGTGGATTGGTTTTCATTACAGACAGAATAATTTATAACTAAAGATGCAATGTTGCACCTTCCTGTTATCACAGAAGTCCAGTAAAGATAATTTTAACATTCAGAGCAGGGTTTTCAGGTTTTCTGAAAGGTGAATGAGGAAGTATTTAGTTGACTGAAGTTTTCAACTTATGCAGAATATCTTTTTAAATTTCCATTTTTTTTTAAGTTTCTTTAGAAGTTCTAATATTGCTGATTTAGTGTAAATAAAAAGGTTTTCAACTTTGATTTGAAGCCACTGAGAGTTACAGCAGCCCTGATGCATTCTGGGAGTTTCTTCCACAGGTCAGGAGCATAAAATCTGAATGCTGCCTTACCGTGTTTGGTTTTAACTCTGGGTACAGAAAGTAGGTGTGACTCTGAGAACCTGAGAGTTCAGGTTGGTTCATAACCAGGAAATCAGAGATGTATTTTGGCTCTAGACCATTCAGAGATTTATAAACCATCAGCTGGATTTTAAAGCCTATTCTGTAACAGACAGGAAGTCAATGTAAAGATCTAAGAACTGGAGTTGTGTGGTCCACTCTGTTGGTCTTGGTCAGAACTCGGGCAGCCGCGGTCTGAACTAACTGCAGCTGTTTGGATTTTTTAGAAAGACCCATGAGAACAGCATTGCAGTAGTCCAGGCTACTGAAGATAAAAGCCTGGACAAGTTTTTCTAAGTCCTGCTGAGATATCAGTCCTTGATATGTTCTTTAGGTGACAATAGGCTGACTTCACTATTGTCTTAAAGTGGCTGTTAAAATTCAGGTCTCAGTTCAGAACCACTCCCAGATTTCTGGTTTGGTTCTTGGTTTTTAGCTTCATTGCTTGAACCTGAATGCTGACCTTTAAACTTTTTTTCCGGGGCTCTAAACACTATTATTTCTGTTTTGTCTTCATTTAACTGAAGAAAACTCTGGCACGTCCAATCTTAAATTTATTCAATGTATTTGATCAAAGTTTGAATTGGATTATAGTCTCCTGGTGAGATGGTTGTATAGATTTGTGTGTCATCTGTATAGTTATCACATTTTGTTGTTTTTCATAGAAGTGGTGTAAGACTCAGTGGGAGCACATAGATGTTAAAGAATAAATGTCCCAGAACTGAACCTTGGGAAACTCCACGTTATTTTTTTTTTTTTTAGGTCTGATTTGTCCCTGTCTAAGTTCTGTGCCAGAAAGTCACACCCAGTTCTTCAACCGGTCTGTCAAGATGTCATGCAATAAAAATATTCTGAATAGAACATACACTTATGTTTTTTTTTCTTTAATGATCCAAAACATCAAAAGTACTGATATTTATTTTATAATATTTTGCTTGAAAAACCTGAATTCTGACATTTGCATGGATGATAATTCTTTTCTAAAAATGTCTGCAAACCAGCATCCACTAACGCACATATTTATAAGACAACAACCTCAGAAAACTGAATGAAAGTTTTCAAAGATGCAAGTCATCCTTGAGAAGTTATTAGTTTGATTAAAAGTATTTACTTATGTTAAAGCATCCAGGTTACTCTTTTTTTAAAAAGTATTTTGTAAAATGTGGGCTTCACAGCTGCTGTCTTTATCAGTAACCTGATAGAAATAAGCTACTGTAATCAATCAACTAACTATAGATTTGCTGTCCATGTTTCATCCTACTCTTCTTAGAAGAAGCCAGTCTCTGAAGACATTTCCATAGCTCGTCTCCTGTCTGTTTTCCTTCACGTTCTACTGTCACTCAGTCTTTCTGTTCACTGCAGAGTAACCCATTAGAAGTCAGATCACACATGCAGTCTCTTTTCTCTTTTGGACCATAGTGGTTATTAGAAAATATTTTCCACACAGGCTGCTGCCACATCAGCCATTCAGCAAACTTAATGAGAGTCTGTCCTTCCAGAAATATGGCGTCCATAGTAATTAAGACCGGGAGAACATTTCCCTTCAGGGGTTAATCTAGGTCTGGAAGTTTATTAGGGACAACATTTCAGCCCAAACAGCTCCTTGGTATTAAATTTTGCTCAAATAGGCTCAGTGAGCTCAGCTTGACAATGCACTGAATCCAAATTTGGAAATGTGGATGTTTACTGAGCTGGTTGTTGATGATAAATGTAGATGCAGCACCGTTGTTTTCCATTTCTTTGCTTGGTCTTATTACTCTTACCCTGTAAGCCCTTCAATGCCACTCAGCTGTTCTCAGTAGCTGAATACATTACAAGTGAGAGCCTCTTGCAGCACGCCTGGGTAGACCAGTAAATTATTCCAGTCAGTTCTTCCTGCAGACCAACTCTGTAGGTTGATTTGTTCCAAGACAAAAGAAAAATGCTAATTTAGATAAATCTTGACTAAAATTTCAGTTTGTTTTTTGAATCTCAAGCTGACAAGGTGAGTGTTGCAGAATGAAACATTCAACAGATATTCTGCCTACATCCTCAGGTTCGTGATGACAACAAGCGGCAGCATCCTTGCCTTGTGGATTTTTCCAAGCTGCCTGAAACTGAAAGGAACTACAACCTGCAGATGTCCAGTGAAACACTTAAGTAAGGCCAGGCTGCTTGTTAAATCATCTAATTACCTATTCATGCAGTTGCTGCAGCAGCTTCTTGCTGGATGCTGAGCAAGACCAGATTACGACTAAGATTAAAACAGCGATTGTAATGACTTTCATCTTCTAAGAGAGTTCTGGTATTGATTACTAAGAAGTACTGCGTCTAAAAGCTATTTGAGCCAACTACTGATTCATCTCATTGTAGTAACATTTGGCTTGGCTCAGTAAAGCTACCTCTTCTTACTATGAGCTTCAGTCGATTACATACTATTCTGACCCCAAATAATGCCACATACTGTATCAACGCAGCCAAAACTGAGTGCTGTTCAGTGTTGGTGTATCGATATGCAATTTATCAGTGTCTGATGAGCTCTGTTAAAAATGGGCTGATGTATTTTTGTTCAGCAAAGTGTAATGGAGCTTGAAAATTAATCAGCTAAAGTTTTTTTCCTTTTTCTCCTCAGGACCCTGTTGGCACTGGGATGCCACGTTGCCCAGGTCAACGTTCATGCCGAAGACGATCTGAAGAAAATCAAATTACCAAAAGAGTGTGTTTTTTTTTCCTACCAATTTATCTTGCAAATGTCAAAGTTATAATCTACCCCTTTTTATATTTAATGTATAATTTTTCAAATCTTTTGATTTATATAGCTATTGTAAAGGTTTCTTAATCCCGTCTTGTTGTGTTGGATTGTCTGCAGCTACATGATGTCTAATGGATACAAGCCTGCGCCACTAGACCTCTCTGATGTGAAACTGAATCCAGGTCAAGAGGTTCTAGTTGATAAATTGGCTGAAAATGCACACAATGTGTGGGCCAAAGACAGAATAAAACAAGGATGGACCTATGGCATCCAGCAGGTGTGTTATTCTTTGTCTCACTTTTCTCAAACAAAAGGAACTGCTTTTAGATTTCAATGTATTTGGTAAATAATGATTAAAACCAAGAAATCCTATATTTAGAAGGCTACATAGCCAGACATACTGCAAAACCCATCAATTCTTGATTATAGATGCCTTAAGCAGTGTGGTCCCTGAGACCAGCAGATGCTTCTGCAGTTTTCTTTTGATAGTGTTGGATCAGAGTAAGGGTTGTTTAATAGTTGTATATTTTTTGCCTTTGGGCTATACCTGATGCCAAAGCTGGTGTCTTGCATTTGGGACCGTTCTGTCTGATATACGCTGCTTTACGTAGCTTTAATGCTGGTCCTCAGGGTCTGGTCCTTGTGCATCGTTTAGATGTTGCACTCCTTGTGAACATGGCCAGACTTGTGTAAACCTTGATGACAAGCTGATGGTGATCCAATCATTTGAGTCAGGTGTGTTGGAGCAGAGCAACACCTTAACCATGCAGAACAAAAACACTACCATACAACACATTCCATGATCCAGCTCATGACTTCTGTACTCCATAACTCTGTAACTCCATAACTTTGCAGCAGCAGACACATTTGATTCAAATGCAGCTGAGACAGAATATTTTTCTCATCAGCTAAGTCGCTTTTAGCATCACTATGTGTTGAAAAGCTGACCTAGAGCCAGCAAGGTTCAAAGCTGGTAACATAACCTGCAGTAAATAAAGTTTGACATGATGCTTACGGCATGTAATTGTCAACAAATCAATAACAAGGGTTCCATCAGCAGCTGATAGACAGTGAGCCTTGGCTGCAGCCTAAAGTAGCAAGTGTTGCAGTGAATACAGAACAAAATAAAGCACAAAAATTTGAAATTTTAGGGACAGTTATTTTCCAGCTGATTTGTTTTAGATTTCTCTTATGGCAATGAGGAGTAGAGACAATAAAGGAGTACACTACTGAAAATGATACATACAGACCTTTTTCATTTAACTGATTTAGCCAAAGTATTTTAGTGCTTAGATTTGGCTTTCAGTTACTATGGTGACCCAAGAAGACGTGGCCAAGAAAGCTGAGCACAAATTTACTAAGCACAGCCCAAATATGCATTTTTGGACCATGTCTAGTCATCACAACATTTGCTGTAATCCACGCCAAGGTTGTGGCCAAATTTAACCCATAAAGCACTTTCCATAAGTGATGGCCTTGCTCATGACTTTTTAGCCACATCTGGCCCAAGTAACACTTGCCAGCTCTACAACTGAGCTACAAGTGCCAGAGGTGGTCCAGGTGAGCCACCTGCAGCCTGTTCTTCAGTTCTCCAAGATTGTGGTCTAACATGAAGCTTACTGAACTGAACATAATTTTATTGCATTTATTGTATTTTCTTCTCAGTGAGTCACTGTATCCTACCTGCATGGTTCTTTAACTTCATCATCTATTTTGTTTCTT
This sequence comes from Zenarchopterus dispar, assembly GCA_028564865.1. Taxonomy (NCBI): domain Eukaryota; kingdom Metazoa; phylum Chordata; class Actinopteri; order Beloniformes; family Zenarchopteridae; genus Zenarchopterus; species Zenarchopterus dispar. The sequence goes on along the minus strand of JAOWBL010000017.1, from coordinate 11,167,431 downwards.
TATGACAGGATTTGAAGAGCAGACGTAACCCTCGTCTGGTGCCATATGCTTTACTGGACGAACGCACGAAGAAATCAAACAGAGACAGTCTCAGAGAGGCCATCAGGACCATGGTTGGATATGGATATGACATTGATCCCCCAGATCAGGAGGGTGTGTCTCTATTTCTGTCACTGCTGCCACACACACCCACCCACACACTCATGCTGGACCATGAGGAGTGAAAGTAACAAAAACTAAATGATAAAAATAGAGGTGATAAAAAATGCATGTGTATCAAAAAAAAATGGTGCAATTAAAATGGAGGTAAACTGAAAAACAGAGGTGATTATTTACCATGTAAGTTAATAAACTTAAGTGTAATTTGAAGGAAACAGGAGTGGGAGAGTCAGACCTCTCCATAAAGTCTCCTCCAGCTCAGATTCTCAGTGGGGTTCACCTCTGGACTCTGAGGGCCAGTCCATGCGTGAAAATGTCATGCTCCCTGAACCGCTCTTTCGCAATTTCTACCCAATAAATCTTGGTGTTGTCATCCCGAAATACACCTGTGCCATCAGAGAAGAAAAAAATCTGTATATTCAGGCAGTCAGCATGCCACATGACCCAAATCTGACCAACTGAAACAACTGTAAATTATCGGACTACATGACTCCAGATATGCTAGTACATTGAAGTCTGTTTTTTATCCAAAAGTGTCACTGATAAATGATTCTCTTAAGTCTCCACAGATGTTCAGCACCAATATTTTGAGTTTTCTCAGCATTACTCATGTTGTTAAGTTCACTAGTAAACATTGTCAGTTGATTTTCTTTGATGATATGTAAATATTTAAGTGACTTTTAATCATGATAATTCATAAATTTGTGACTTTTCTTCTTCAGAGATTACTGTCAGTCACTGTCCTTCCAGAATTTTATAATGCATCTGACAATTTTTAACAATTTTACCAGCTTAAGTATCATCTGTTGTTTTAATTGCTTGATGCAAACAGCAATTCGCCCCTTCTGAAACAGTTACATCTTTTCCAATCTGAACCCAGCTGTAGCCTGTGATTGTTCAACTTTACAGCAGTGTAAGAAATATAGTTTTTCCATCATTTTAAGCCTCTGTTTTCTGTTTTACTTTGGCCAAAGTTGTGCATGTGGCAGATGATCAGAACGTCGAGACCATCCGCTTCTTCCGCGTAGAGCAGACGTATGCTGTGAAAACGGGGAAGTGGTACTTTGAGTTTGAGGTCCTGAGCGGAGGTGATATGAGGGTTGGCTGGGCCCGGCCAGGCTGCAGGCCTGATGTGGAGCTGGGAGCGGACGACCAAGCCTTTGTCTTTGACGGATATAGGGTAAACTGCATGTGTCCTTTCTTATGAAATAACTAGAGCAGTGGTAGAAAAAGAGGAAATTTGGGATATTGCTCTAAAAATAATTCTGACATGCAGATGTGTATCATTTCTCAAGGGCCGACGGATGCATGCAGGCAGCCGCTACTTTGGACATCCATGGAAGAAGGGTGATGTTGTTGGTTGCATGATCAACATGGAGGACAAATCAATGATCTTCACCCTGAATGGAGAGCTCCTGATTACAAACAAGGGTTCTGAGCTTTGCTTTACTGACTTTGAGACGGAGGATGGTGAGTTTTCCATATTCTGTTTCCTCTACAGTGCCTGCAGGAATATGACAGGGTTTGTTTATGTACATGAGGCAAACCTGATGACAAACCTGAACAAAACCTATCACAGCACTGATTCATTTCTCTGTAAATTAACTTTCCGCTAGGACAAAGTAGACAAATAAGTCTAAATAAATCAGAACTTCGATGCTGGAGCTAATTCATGATGGATTCTGTGTAGACATTTTGGAAAATCAAGAATATTTTATGACTTCCTTAAGGGCAGAACATTTCAGATATCTAATCCCTGTTTTCTTGGAAGGTTGAGGGAATAATAACACAGTGTTTTGGAATGAACTTTTTAAGTAAATACACAAAACTATAGATGAACATTGTAAAGTGTTAATTGATTTTCTTTTAAAAGTCAAATTAGATTTTTTCTTCACTGAGACGCTCACTGTCAAACTAATGTAAGTTACTTTCCTCTAGGTTTCATCCCAGTTTGCAGTCTCGGCATGTCTCAGATTGGCCAGATGAATCTGGGGAAAGACGCCAACACGTTTAAGTACTACACCATGTGTGGTCTGCAGGAGGGCTTTGAGCCGTTTGCTGTCAACATGAACAGGGAGATCACCATGTGGTTCAGCAAGCGCCTGCCCACCTTTTTCAACGTGCCCAAGGACCACATGCATATTGAGGTGAAAAGTGGACACGTCATTATTTTTACCAAGTTGTTATTGTTAGAGGGGCTTTTTAAAAATGAAATAAAAGCCTTTTGTTTGTTAAAGACCATTTATTTGGGTGTTTTAAATCACTACTAATTCAGAAACTCTGCGTAACGAAACCCTGTCACTTTGAATGAGAGAAGGTCTAAGTTCCAGATGTTCATGGTACTGTGACATCACAGACCGAGATGGGTACTATGGCATTGCTCATCCTCTTTAGGTTTTTATCCTGTTCTTCTGGCTTCTCAGGTGACAAGAATCGACGGAACAATAGACAGCCCTCCTTGCCTTAAAGTCACCCATAAGACATTTGGCACCCAGAACAGCAACAGCGACATGGTTTACTGCAGACTGAGCATGCCCGTGGAGTTCTACTCTGTAGATGGACTCCTGGACGAATCACTGAAACTCAGGTGAGGCTCTCGCTGAAGCATTCATCTTATACAGCTGCTGTCAGTTTGATGAATTCTTCATTTGAATTGAATTTTTCTCTCTTAAATAACTTTCAAATTCTGCTGCCATGTTTTTGTTTCTGCAGTTACCCTCCAAAAGAAGATGGAAGTGTTGACTATGGAAGCATCACAAGTGTAAATCATAATTCATTCTTGCAGTTACGTGTACCATATCACACTAACAGAAGCTTATTTTTCTCTGTTTATTTGTTTTTGTGTAGTACTACCACTCTGTGAGGGTGTTCGCAGGACAGGACCCTGCCTTGGTATGGGTGGGCTGGGTCACACCTGACTATCACTACTACAGCAAGAACTTCGGTCTCAGCAAAACCCGAACGGTCACCGTCACCCTGGGAGACGAGCGGGGCCGTGTCCATGAGAGGTGAGCAGCTAGCTTTGTTTTGGTTTTTTTGTTAGTTTTTTCACCAGTAGCCTAACATTGGATAATTACTTTTTCTTTGCCTGAAAAACCAGACATATTGATTTATCTTTTAACAACAAGTTGCCATTTTTATTCTGTGTTCAGACAAGTAAATGAGCATGAGAGCAGAATGAACATAAACGAAGGACAGGTCACAAGTCGACCAAATCGATGACTGTTGACATAATGAAAATCTATCGTACCCAAGTTTTAGTTGTTGTTCTCTTCTGTTATGTTCATTTGTATTTAATTAGTATGAGTGTTACATGTTTTTTCTTGTTCTTGTGCAGTGTTCAGAGGAGCAACTGCTACATGGTGTGTGCAGCAGACGCCCTCGGCCCGTCTTCCACCAGTCGCTCCAACTCTGACCTGGAGATTGGCTGTCTGGTGGACCTGGCGACTGGTCTGGTCTCTTTCACTGCCAACGGCAAAGACCTACCCACAGTATACCAGGTAAATAAACAGGACGGGGCTCCAACAGAATGTAAAGGAAGCTCCAGGGGAGCTTAGCTCATAAAGTTGAGTTTGACAAAGCCATTAGTTTTTTTTTTCTTTTCCAGATAATATATGCATCCAGTATTTTTCTCTTCTCCAGATTGAGACACAGCTGTCCAGTTTGCCTTAAAGACAAAACAAAAATGAGTTACAAGTTGCTGAAATTAAGACTCCCACATGAACTTTTTCTTTTTTCTTTCAAAAGATTGCTTTTATTTGTATTCGCTACACAATCTCACAATTTCATATTGTCTTTTTATGTAACAGTAAGCAAATTCACACTGCAGTGAATTGGGCCGACAGAAAGACGGTGAATTATGTATGTAATTATGTAACTGAACTCACATTTGTTTTCCATACATGAGTCCATCACAAAAGCAGACATCAGCTTAGTAATCCTTGTTTACTTTGATTCTGTGTTTTTAAGGCTGAAAATACCACAGCTGACACTGATATGCTGATTTTTTTTTTTTACCAGCTCAATTTCTTTCATCTCACTTATGCTCACCTGTTTCACTCTCTTTTTAGTTTAGTAGTTAATTTGCTTTTTTCAAAAGAAATGCTCCCTAAGAAATGTAGAGGCTTGTAGCTTAAAATAATTTGCATCCGCCCTGGTTTAAAGACTGTGATTATTGTCAGTACTTGAAATAATACTCAAAGAATGTTAGCTTATTCAAAAAGAGGGTAAAAGCTGTTCGACATGTTTAAAGAAGGTTTCAGGTCCAGCACCATCAGAACTCAGTTTTCTGTTCAGAAACAACAGTTGTCACAAATACTTCCAGTTTTCTTTATATGTTTATAGTTTTTAAATTTGATTTCATTTTAAAATGTTGTGAACATGTTATAAATGTAGATAGAATTGAGTTTGATAGGTTCTCTGGATAATTTGGTCCTGTTTAATTTCAGGTGGAACCAAATACCAAACTCTTCCCAGCGGCGTTTGCATGCCCCACCAGCGCAAACCTCTTCCAGTTTGAATTTGTCAAGATCAAGGTCTGTTTTTCTCCTAATCTAAAATAAAAAATGAACTTATAATGTTGAGCTCTGCTGAAACATTCCTCAGAATCCTCAAGCCTAAGTGACACGGAGTTGTGTGAATTCAAGGAAGTGTATCATCAGGAATGTCAGGTTGTGCTTACATGTATCTCTGTCTGACCTCAGGACGCCATGCCGCTGTCATCAGCCATATTCAAAAGTGAGCACAGGAATCCAGTGCCGCAGTGCCCGCCACGGCTAGACGTGCAGACCATCGTGGCCGTGCTTTGGAGCCGGATGCCGAATACCTTCCTCAACGTGGAGACGGCTCGCGTCAGTGAAAGGCATGGCTGGGTGGTCCAGTGTCTAGAACCGCTGCAGATGATGGCTGTCCATATACCAGAGGAGAACAGGTGAGTTTTAAAAGAAACATCGGAAAAACAAACTCTGTCACCTGCAGTATATCACTGGCTCATTCATACAGTATTAAAACATTTATTTATTTTAGAAACCCTTATTAATCCCACAGTGGGGAAATTTGCCCTCTGCTTTTAACCCATCACTAGTTATACTAGGAGCAGTGAGCAGCTGCTGAACAGCGCCCGAGGAACAGTTGAGGATTAAGGGCCTTGCTCAGGGGCTCACGGTGGCTCGCCTTTGTTAACCTGGGGGATTGAGCCTGGATCCTCTACGCTCAAGCCCACTTCCACTAACCACTGGGCTACCACTTCCCTAAAACGTGCATATCACTTAATGGGTGTATTTGGCCCATGTAAGACACAGTCGTACAACTGTTCATCTTATTTTTTTAAATATATTTAAGTTCCTTTCACTACTATAAGTACACCATGTTTCCATTGTTTTATTCACGACTCCTTCTGTAATCACACAGGAGTGTTCCAATCTCAAAATTGTTGCTTAAGGAGAGCGAAAATACACTTCTGGATAAATGTTTTGCAAAAATGAGAATAGAAACATTTTGTGTCCTGTCTTTCTCATGTATCAAAACAAGCAGGCATGTTGGCGTAATGAAAGACACCTTTTTGTCTGTGAGAGTCTCACTATTCCCTTAGAAACACTGAATTAAAAAATTTAAAAAAACATAAAGACAGGGTGCAGTGGGACGTTGCTTTCTTACTGTCTGGTTTGGTCAGGGAAGCTGTGGGCCTTGCATTCAGTATCTGCATTTGTTTTATTTGCTCTTTAATTGTTGTGCAGTAATTAAAAGTGACATTGATGACAATGGTACTGAGCTCACATTAAGGATTTTCCACAGAGAATACAAAAGTCACTATAACAGTGCTGCAGTTTTGTAATTTAAAATCTTTACATTTTCCTTTTACCTACCTTTCCTGCAGATGTCTGGACATCCTGGAGTTATCAGAGCACGAAGACCTCAGAAAGTTCCACTACCACACTCTGAAGCTGTACTGCGCCCTCTGTGCTCTCGGAAACACTCGGGTCAGTCATGCACTCTGCAGCCACTTGGACCAGTCACAGCTTCTCTACACCATTGACAACCAGTACCTCTCTGGTATGCTGAGAGAAGGCTTCTATGATGTCCTTATCAGGTTTGTTTACTCACTTTACTAATCAGCTTGTTTTGGATTTTGGAAAATGAAACTTCTAGAGATTCAAAATTAAAGTCAGCATTTCTACAAGTATTGGAATTAAACAGCTTTAGATGCCATGGAAGGAATAAAAAAAGAGGATTGGTTGTATTTGTACTCTGGTGCCATTAACTGCTAGAGTGAAGGAGCAGTACACAAAATCAATAAATCATAACAATTCACCTTTGATGTATTTGCAATGCCTCTACTGTATAACCAAAATCTTTTCTTAACAGTATATCAAGTTACATAATTTGTGGGGAAAAAATCATTCCTTTTTATAAATATCAGATTAAGACACAACAGTGTGCCTCCTTTCACTATCACAGAATAAATTATTAATATGATAGTTGTTTTATTTCAGATGTTAGGGCTGCAGGAAAAGAAGAATCTCATCCTAGTCTCTTAAATGGTGAATCACTTGTATTGATTAACAAACCTGTTTACCTCCCACAGACATGTAATTACATTCATGGTCATTTTGAGGAATGATGCTGTAGAAATCCTATTAAAAGCCCATTTATACTGATAAGGCGAAGGTTATTTTTAAACCTAGATATACAAGACTGAAAGGTTTCAGTCTGCAATCTGTAATGTTCACAGTTGTTAGATACAGTCATGTCCAAAAAAAAGCATCCTGTTAATTCTCAATTCTTGTAAATTGAGACACAATTAAAAAAAAAATAATAATAATAATAATCTGGACATTACCACATTTTAAGATTGGTTTATTTGGTGTTTTACAAAAACTTAAGTGAAGTGATGAAGTTTTGTGTGCAAGAAGTGAGAAACGCTCAGGATTCAGTAGCTTCTTGAACCACGTTTAGCAACAATAACCAGACTGTATGAGAAGAACCAGGCAAACCTTTTTTTCTTTTGGAGATAGCTTTTGAAGCCTTTTTTGTCCCTCATGCTGCACAGTGTCATGTTGTAAATGGATGAAAAGAGCAGGCAAGAAGCCAGCTGGAACACACTTACCTTATTTCAGCCCCGGTTATCTACTTTACCTTGGCTGGCTTAGTTTATGTCAACCTTTGAATCTAATTAATGTTACTTTAAATTACTTCTGATCAAATCTGTGAAAGCGTCCACATTTCAAGTGTTGCTACTGAAATGACATCTGAGTCAGTGGTGCCAGAGCCAAAAAAAAAAGGACTAGAAAAGTTTCACTTCTGCTTGGAAGGGTCCTGAAATGATCCACTGTCCACAGTGTCCACAGGAGGACCCTAACTAAGGAGCTGCATGCTCCTTAGTTAGGGTCCATCCTTGGACACTTACACGGTAAAAACTCATAATATTACTCTTACTTTTTGTGTATCGGCTCTACTATTTTTGCTTGTTTTAAGGATTATAGTAAAGAAAATTTTCTTACCCCAGTTTGTCTAGATTTAAGAATATTAGGCTCATTTTTAAAGTGGCTGTTTTTGTGGTGTTGAGGGAAACCCACAGCAAATCAGGCTGTAGAATTGTTTATGCTTTAAAATTGGAGATTTTTAACATGGGGGTCAATGAAAATTCACTTGCATTTGGAGCCAGTGGTTATTGGAGGAACTGCAGCTTTCCATGTTTCAGCAAAAACCAGTAATTATTTTCTATATGGCACTGTAAGTATCGTATGTGTTTATGGATGTTACAATATAAGCCTGTCAGACAGAATGTCCGATATTTCTCACAAGAATACTTAAGTAAACGTAGGAAATCATGTTCAGTTCAGTGGTTGCAACAAACCCATGTTATCACTCCACCACCACTACAGTGTGCGTGACAGTTAGTGTGAAGTGTTGGTGCTGATATGCTGTTTGGTTTTCAATAAACGTGTGGATTGCACTCAAACATCTCCAGGTTCCTGGTCAGAGGTATACAGTTCCACAAGTCTTGTAGGTTGCTAGCATGTTCCTTTTAGAGAGAGAAGGTTTACTCATGGTGTCCTTTTTAATAACAACGTATTTGTGCAACTTTTGTATAATTTTTATTTGTCTTAACATTGAACATGCTAACCAGGGGTTGTGAAATCAAAATAATCCTTAAAGGTTGTATTAGAAAGGAAATACTTTTTTTTTCTTGCTTCATGAAGGTGTTTTACTTCTTCTACTTCAGCTGTCTGGTGGAAAGTTGAGACTTTCCTAGAATTATGAGAACTTGAGTGATTGACAGTCTTCATGAGTGCGTGGAGTCCGAGAAGTGGTGGTTGATTTTTGAGTTCTCTGAGCTTTGCACTGTCTGAACTTGAGGTGAACCTGTGATGTCCACTCCTGAGAAGAACTTGTCTTAAATGTGTTCCACTTCACTTTCTTACTGTCGGATGAGCATTTTGAATTTTTGTTGTATAAATCTAATTAGCAACATCTAGATCATTTTCACACATTCTGCATTTTGGGTTAGTTTTTATTCAGCTTAACGAATAAGGACAAATCAAGTGGTGGTGGTTGATTTTTTTTTTTTCAGATGATTTAACAGACCAGGTGATTTTATTATGTCCTGATACACAAAATGTTAATACTGAATTTTTACTGAATGTAAGTGCAGTTAATAAACTAATTCTTCTTATTTGCAGCATACACCTTGAGACAGCGAAAGAGGCCCGCCTAATGATGAACAACGAGTTTATTATTCCCGTAACAGATGAGACACGCTCCATCAAGTTGTTCCCGGATGAGTCCAAGCAGCATTCGTTGCCTGGCGTGGGCCTGAGCACCTCTCTGAAACCTCGAGTCAACTTTTCCCCTGTCAGCATCATCAACACCAAACGTCATCAATACATCTATAGCCCCCAGATCCCGCTCGCCATCCTGAAAGAGAAGGCCATCAGCATGCTCACAGAGGCTGTACAGGGTGGAGGTTCCCACATCCGAGATCCAGTTGGAGGAAGCTTAGAGTACCAGTTTGTTCCCATCCTGAAGCTCATTGGAACATTGCTCATAATGGGAGTCCTGACTAGTGAAGAGGTGAGGCTGATCCTCCTCCTGATTGATCCCAATGTATTTGGGGAGTCCAAAGAGGGTGATGAAGCGAAGGGGGATGAGGTTGCCGTAGCAGCGGAGAAGGAGGAGGTGAACAAGAATGAAGAGAAGGCCGTGGAGGCAGGAGAAGAGGAAACCAAGGAAAGCAAACAACCGTCAAAAGGACTACTGGAGAAGTCACTGCCTGAACCTGTCAAACGCCAGGTGATAAAAAGTGTCATAAAGAAATATTCAGGCACACACATTTCATGACAATAAGTAAGACTGATGATTGAAAATTATTGCATGGAACTAAGGCCATCAATATCTCTGTCAAGATTTTAATTAAATTCAAATTTTGTCCATCTCTTTCGCCTTTATCGATTTGGTACACCGATTCCTCATTTACCAGCATTTCATTTTCTTTTATGATTTATCTGCAGAAAAACTTCTGCAAACATGAGGGAGATAGAAGCTCATTACTAATGTGTCTATCAGTAACAAAAAGATACAATGAATATTAAACTGCATATGCCTCACTTTTAATACATGGATGATGCCGTTGGAGACAAACAAGCCACTTTTTTTAGTATAATATTTCATGTTTGACATTACTGATACAAATAAAACCTTTTTCTCCTTTTCAGATGTGTGAGCTTCTGCACTACTTCTGCGACTGTGAACTTCGGCACCGCATCGAAGCCATTGTCTCTTTCTCTGACAACTTTGTTTCCAAGCTGCAGTACAATCAGAAGTTTCGCTACAACGAGCTGATGCAGGCTCTCAACATGTCCGCTGCCGTCACCGCCAAAAAGACCAAGGAGTTTCGCTCACCTCCACAGGAGCAGGTAGGTTGTGATGTCTGGCTGAGATATAAGTTATGCTCTGGGATGTTTTCTGTTTTTACACTAAATACAACCCCACAAGCATCACTTTTACTTTATTATACTTTATTTCATACTTCCTTTACCATCAGGTATATACATCAGGATGCTTCATGAAAAGCTGTGGGCACATTATAGCTGAGCTTTTTGTAAGAAACAGTGACACTGTTGGGAAAAAAATAAACAATAGTTCGATTAAAATTTACGCACCTGAAGGCAATGATGGAAATGAAAGCATTTACGTTGACTTGAAGTGTTTTTGGAAAACAGGTTATGTACCAAAAGGGCATATTGCAAATATGTTCTGAAGATTAGGAATGTATCGATACATCAATTTAATGAAAAATCCAATAGCACTGATACAAAATGAAAATGAATACCAATCACACATCAGTATGTCAATATATCAAGTGGCTGTTTATACTTTTAATAAAGAAAGAGATCATTTCTAGTTTTTGATTTTACTGTTAAGTTCCACTCAGAAATAAAAACATGAAATAATGTATTAGTTACTATGATTTGATGTAAATGAAAATAAATTTGTCCCATCAACAAATGATAACGTTTTTTTATCAGTCGAGAGCTTCTGAAATTAATCAAATCAGACTTTGTGATATTGACAAACATCAAATCATCATTCAGTCAATAAATCTAATATT
>JAOWBL010000017.1:11136471-11153797 GCA_028564865.1 Zenarchopterus dispar | reverse complement strand
AGTTCTTTTGGATGAGATTCTGTTGTGGGTAGCATTAAATTTACCTTTATATATGTATATATTGTGTGTGTGTGTGTATGTATGTGTGTATGTGTATGTGTGTGTGTGTGTGTGTATATATATATATATAAATTTTATTATTATTATTTTTTTTCCCCCTCTTGCGGCTATTTATTGTGATTTTTGTTCCGTTACAATGAGTTAGAGTTATTGCAAAAAGCCAATTTCCCCCAGGGATAAATAAAGTGTTTCTGATTCTGATATTGTGAAAAGACAGATGTATTTGGTATAAATGTGTACAAGGTTCTCATTTCTTTTCTCCAGTCTGGGGTCAATGACCTCCTTTCGCCTTCGGTATTTGAAATAGACTTCATTCGGTTTCAAATAAAAGACTAATGGACATCTGCTGCAAGACTCCATGCTATGAATTTAAATGTCTCACCCCAGCTTCACACCCCTAAAGCGAAAGATTTGTCAGTGGACAGAGGATTGGGGGGTGGGGGTCCACATCGGCTTTTTATTCTTTTGTCTGACCTGTATTCATAAAATTCTCCATCTGTGGATAACAACAATCAAACAAGGCACCTGAAACTGAAGTGATTCCTGCAAGGACTCGGTAGCCCAGCTGCATGATTTAAATGTCAGATTCAATCACAGTTCAACTTGATTCTGTAAATCATGATTATATTTTCTTTGTAATGGACTTTATTTGTGGTAATGTACTTCAGATCGACTAAACAAATTGATAGAACATAGAGGGATAGTGGACATGATTTTGGAATCAGGACTGTTTTATTGGCGTTATTTGTCCTTGATGTTAAGGTAAACTCTGTATCTATATTTTGGTGCAGTGCCAATAGGACTTAAAACTATACCAGAGGCAAGCAAGATCTTTGATATTTTGTAAAATTGCTGTGAATAACATTGCTGTGTATCATATTCGAGTAGATACGTAACTGACAGGTCTTTTAAATTACACTGTGTGGTCATTTGCACATTACTGAGCAGACAGAGCAGTTTTTTTCTGTTACAACTCCCCTGTGAGCCTCAGTTTGAGATGATGCAGAGCATATTTGAAACTGGGAGATATTCACCTTCAGGGCAGCTGGCTCTCTGCCTCTCTCTGCTTCAGCACTCATTAGGATTCTGTTTGAATATAACCCTTTGTTCGCTACAGATGTTGTGCAGTGCGACTTAAACACTCAAAGTTCAGCGACGACTTTGGAATAACAATGTTATCACTGGGGATAGTAGGGGGTTGCAGCATTTGTCTTGGGCTTCTGCATTTGTCCCTCAAGCTCATTGAGTGGCTCTGTAGTAATGCCCTTCTCCTATTGTATCACTTGTATCACTAAAGATAAACTCAATTTTATAGGTTACAGTTGTGCTATAACACATTGAAACATCCACCACTGTTTTCTCCAGGTGGTGAAATCATCTTCATAATGCAGATAAGTTTCATAAACATATCTGTGTTAAAATATGCTTTGTCACAGCTAAAAAATACCGACATCATGGAAGAGATTTACAGTGATATCACTAATATTTAAGGTGGTGACTTTGTTTACAACATTAGCTCATGAATAGATTTACATTGGAAAACATCATGTCTTTGCAGGACTGAGGAGTGACTGGTTAGTGATGTCTTCTTTTAGATTGAATTAACAGGCGTCAGATGGCTGTCATTTTTGTCAAGAGGATGTGGCTGCAGACTGGGCCTGAAACTGGAGCTTCGGTCTAGACCAGAAATGTGCAACATGTGAGGTCAAAGTGCTCTATTGCCTGGAGGTGTTTTTCTTCTCCACTGTCTGCTGCCAGACTCTTTTCATTTTTATGACAATTGAAACTGATCGAACATTGAGAGGAGGTTCAGCTGCTGGTGGCCTGATGTAATTACAATCATCTCAACCTTAACACCAGGAAGAATAAAAAATCATCCATGACTTCCAGAAGGCAAGGACCACACGGCTCTCAGGCCTGAACATCAGCAGTGAGGAGGTGGAGAGGGTCACAGACTTTGATTTCCTCGAACTGTACATCTCAGAGGACATGGGCTGGACTGTGAAAACCACTCACATCATGAAAAAAGCCCAGCAGTGTCTCCTCTTTCTGAGAACATTGAAGAGGAAAGAACTCCTTCCACTTCTGCTGAACAATAGAAAGCATCCTAACTAACAGATGCATGGTGGATACTCCAGCTGTACCCCAACACAGAGAAGATAGCTCCAGCAGGACATTAGTACAGCACAGAGGATTGTGAGTGACCCGCTCAGACTTGGATGGGATGATCTTTTAACCATCTCCTCCGATGGGCCACAAGGATTCAACATGACCCAACCCACCTAGGAAACACTCTGTTCACCACCCTCCCCTATGGCATGCTCAGAGTCATGAAAACCCAGACCAACAGATTCAAACCTAGCTTCCTCCCCATGGTTGTGAAGAGACAGCTGCAGGAAACATAAATAACCTAATCTAAATAGTGCCAGTGTGAAAACATGTAACACTAATGCAAAACAAAATTTTTATTTTCATTTTGCTCATGTAGACTCCACATACAGACAAACCTTTCTTATGTTCCAGTTAAAATTTGCTTTGTGCTCAGCGGAGACACCCTGTGAACGTCTACAAACTCTAAAATTCCTAATTGTTATTCATGCTCAGCTGCTGTAAGATGTATGAGCAAATCATTAAAATTTTCAGAATGACTGCCTATGAATGATTTCAGTCTTTTTATGACTCCAGGAAAAATATTAATTAAAACACCCTTTAGAAAGTAAACCCTGGACAATTTCACATGAGCACTGTGTATGAAGGACAGAGAGAAACTCTTAATGGCAAAAAGATTTTTTTCTGCATGATCTAATTTACATAATTACATGTTATATGCTATATATATATATATATATATATATATATATAAACTGCATAAGAACAATACATGTGTATCTCTGTCTTCTCCAGCCAACCTGAAAGAGCTGATCTCTCAAACCATAACTAGCTGGGCTCAAGAGTCTCACATCCAGGATCCAGAACTGGTCAGAGTGATGTTCAGCCTGCTGAGGCGGCAGTATGACGGCATCGGGGAACTGCTGCGGGCTATGAAGAAATCTTACACCATCAGTGCCGCATCTGTGCAGGATGCTATTAACCTGCTGGCCTCTCTGGGTCAAATCAGGTCTCTGCTGGCAGTGCGTATGGGCAAAGAGGAAGAAAAACTCATGATTGATGGACTCGGGTAAGAACATGTGTCTCGTTGATGGCCCTAACTGCTGTATTTTCTGAGGAACTGTGTAACATAATGTCAAATAACACTACACACTAATTTCCTTCAAGACTGTGCTACTGTTATGTTATATTAGTCTTACAATCAGGCAGTATTTCTGTTTATACAGTAAGGTATGCTTTACTATGTCAATATACAAAACTGTGACCTTTACTGTCTTGCTTTATAGCGACATCATGAACAATAAAGTTTTCTACCAGCATCCCAACCTGATGAGGGTTCTGGGTATGCATGAGACCGTCATGGAGGTCATGGTCAATGTTCTGGGAGGAGACAAGTCTCAGGTTGGTGTGGCATCAATTACATTTGATTTTCCATGACCCACTTCAGGTTATGTACATTTTTTAAACTCTTATCTGTGTCCAGAGGGTAATTTATTGAACATTGTTAAAATATTTACAAGAACATGCAAAAACACCTACTATATAAAGTATGAACATACTGTACATAGTAACTGCCACTCAGGTCCACTTGCATACTGTATTTGGCCATGCACATACATGTAGACATTTGCACTGGAACAGATCATTGATTTTAAAGATGTCAAATTAAGGTTTTCTTTCATTCCTTCATAGTATTATGTGTCTGCAGTGTTACAAAGTCCAGATTTCATATTACAGGAAGAAGACAGTGGTACTAACGTGCCTGCGATCCTTCACTTGTGCTCCAGACTTTTTTTTTTTTTTAACAACACCTCCTTGAAACACCTTGGTGTAATGACCTCGAATGGAAATTTCAGCTTTTATAATGGATTTCAATGGTGGAATGTTCAGGTACCCTTGAAAAGGTTTATGATCTTTGATGCCTCACTACTTCAGCATACTATTAGATACAGATACTATTAGATACAGATGCCATTCAAACTTCAAATGAATCACAAGACTTTACACTACAACATACTGAAACAGTGTTTTAATGAGGCTTACAGTTTCAGAGAAGTGGCAGTTATGATTTTTTTCCAATAATCTCAAAGGTCAGCTTCACTCTAGCTGATGACGTCATCCACTGAGACGGAGGAATAACCTGAAAAATTCTGTTTTCA
The DNA here is from genome assembly GCA_028564865.1 of Zenarchopterus dispar. Lineage (NCBI taxonomy): Eukaryota > Metazoa > Chordata > Actinopteri > Beloniformes > Zenarchopteridae > Zenarchopterus > Zenarchopterus dispar. The sequence goes on along the minus strand of JAOWBL010000017.1, from coordinate 11,149,469 downwards.
AACTTTTTTTTCCATCCAAACCTTCTGCTCACCTCCAATAAATAACATATCTAAATAAAGCTAGTTTTGCCAGCTTTCAAAATATGACTTCAGTTTCAGTCAGTTTGGTATTTGAAATGACACCCTATCCAAGAATTGAGACACTTTTGTAAAAACTTAAAATAACAACCCAACTTGATATTTCTGGACCTTACAGTTTCTGTATGTAACATGCTAAAATCTCCCAAGTTTGGCTTCAAATAAGAACAAACAATTTTATGTTTCAAGAAAAGTGTGCATAGTTCTTATAGATCCTTCTTAACAAGGTAGAATAGGGAATTTTTCTTTAACAAAAAAAAAAAATTTCAGCATGGTTATAGATTGAAAATAGATAATTGAACTTAATCAGAACACATCTATAAGTCAATAATCTCCCTTAACAAGCACTGGTTATTGAGTAATAGTGTAATACTAAACTATGAATTATTTGGCTTATGAAATATAAACAAGGAAGAAAATTAGAAAAGCAGAAGTTTAAGAATAGGCAAGAGTGACTTGCTAAACTGTGAATACTTATTAGGTTGAGCACTGATCTGAGAAAAACAAATTTTATCCTAAGAGGTTAAGTAAAGCCAAGGGTAAAGGAGAGGGCAGGGGTGTAAACTAGCCGTGGAATGGCATGAGTGGGCCGAGTGGTGGCTTCTCCAACAGTGCTGACAGATGCTGGGGGAGATGCTGGGAATCTAATGCCTTGGACCGTGCCAAGCCAGAGTTCAATCTCAGACAAACAGACTTCAGGGAGACTTTAAGACCCTCATGACTGACTCTGGCAGCCTGATCATAGTCTCAAATGCAAGTTGGTCATTTGATATTTGCACTTCATTTGCTGTAACCATAAAAAGTGGCAGGACCTCATAAGCATATATCAAGTTTGTAATATTTTTGATTATCTCTGATGTCTGATGTGGCCTTACTCGTGGCATGGTGCACTGTAATATCAAATACTGAATTATTGAATTTAGCGAAGGATTTACTTGACACTGATTTTATCACACAATTAAATTTGATGGTCAATAAATAACAATCAAAGAGTGTTGTTATTACCAAAGGCAAAGCAGATGAATAGATGAAACCCTGATGAGATTAGTCATGGTGTTAGAGAGCACAAGCACTCATCTGAGACTGAGTCCACTCACCAGATGCTGCTCTTTCAAACAGACAAACTACTTTGGCTACAAACTACTTTTATTTTCTTCTTCACAAAGGTGAATTAAACATGCTTTTAAATATCTGGAAAGTGAAACAGTTGGTTAATAAGTGTTTTTTTTTCCCTTTGGTGTAGTGTAAATCTGCGGTCTAATTTTCAAAAAGAAAGGTCAAAATTTTGGCCCCTTTGAGGTTTTTCTGTCCATCTGGCAATTTGCTCCGTGGCTGGGATGAAAATCATCCTGCTGATTTATGCTCAGATTGAACCTTGGACCGAGTCCACACTGGAACTTAAAAAAATGAGGATGACACAGAAGCCAGTTGTAGATGTAAAAGGGTTTAATTGATTGAAAGAAAAAAATGCTAATGGAAAAAAAAGATTTTACAAGAAACCTTTATCAGAGCTACACAAAGCTTCAAAATACTCTGGCTTTTGCAGATATACAGTCTGTGGCGTAGTCTTTAAAGTATGGTGGGGAAAATAAAAATGCAACCTCTCTAAATTCTTTGGTATCAGGACAAAAAAAATCATCTGGTTCTTACCAGGTCTTAAAAATTATGTAAATACAATCTCAGGTGAAGAACATGTGACATAAAATGCACCACTTTCCATCAATCTGATGGTGACTGAGCATGTTTGTGTCGCATCTGACTGACCCCTCCAGCTTTTGCTTAACATACTGCAACCTTCAAGCTCAGAAGATATATGACCTGGTTATACATGTATGTATCAGTTTCAACATGATTCATGTCTCAACTGCTGCAGTCACATTAGCAGACAGACACCATGGCACTGGCATTTTACAGTCTGAATAAAAGGTGACAAACATATACACAAAAAAGATTTCATGTAACAGACCCAATAACACCAGCAAATCTGCAAGAGAATGTCCAAATTTCAACATGATTGATGTTCTGAGGTGGGACGTGAACCTGTCCCAGCAAACTTCGACAAACTGAAGCGTCCTTGTAAAGAAGACTGGGCAAAGATTAATTCCCATTTGAAAGACTGTTTATGTTAAAAAGAGAAATTATATGTACTTTGTGTTGATGAAATAAATAATGAAATGGTGCAATATGTTGTGCTGGCCAACTGTGGTTGTATTTACCTAACACCTGATAAGGATCAAACAATTATTTTTATTTTTAATCTATGGCCAAGTCTTAGAATTGAGAGATGGTCTACTTCTTCACATCTGGATTTTCAGAAATATTTTGAGATCTTATTCTCAGAATTAGACCTGAATTCTCAATAGATGCATGTTTATGTTTTGTGGTCGGATTCTTACAGGAAACATTTATTTAACTTGTCTTTACTTTTCTCTTCTTCCTTAGAAGATTGCCTTCCCCAAGATGGTGGCCAGCTGCTGTCGTTTCTTGTGCTACTTTTGTCGTATTAGCCGCCAGAACCAGAAAGCCATGTTTGATCACCTGAGTTACCTACTGGAGAACAGCAGTGTTGGACTAGGTAAGCCCGGGCTGATTCACTAAAAGAGGTCAGTCAAAGTAGACTCACAGTTTTCCCCATCTGTTTGTGAGAGAGATAGGTTAATGGAAACAAGATTGGTTCCTTGCACCTTGCTAAAGAATTTCTACCATCTAAAAGTGCTCTTTTGCTGCTCCCAAAATGATACAGAATTTACACTAAAACCAAGAATTTCCACTTGTTCGTAGATATTGATTTTTAAATTGATTGATAGCAACTTTTTTTCTAAGCTAATTACTGTCTTTTCTTATTATCACTGTGTTAAGATAAATCTGAAGGCTTTCATAGAAGTGCTCATTCTTTTACTTTGGAAAGCTTACCATTATTACGTATCACTTTTGTATCAGCAAGTTAGCATATGTGATACGCTGTTCTCTATTGTTTCATAGAGAAGGGCGTGAGCTGTTCTTTATCAGTACAAGCCTAAGTGTGATGGGCTTGTACTGAAGCTCTGTGTGTGTGTGTGTTTTCAGCCTCTGAAGCCATGCGGGGCTCCACTCCACTTGATGTTGCAGCATCTTCAGTCATGGACAACAACGGTTTGGCTCTGGCTCTGGAGGAGCCTGATCTGGAGAAGGTCCGTCTCTTCCACATGAAAATAAATAATTGTAATAATCTAGATCGATTAGAAAAAATGAAAAGAACTAAAAATGATGCAGGTCTCTATAGCTGAAGGATGATTTCAGCCAGTGTTTGTTGTTGCAGGGAAATCTGCTGTGATAGAGTTTTAATTTTTAATTCTTGACCATAAAACCAGTTAAATTGTACGTAACATCAAAGAAGAGAGAGTAGCTTATCTTTGCACTTAAACCACATCAGCAGTGTTTCCTTTAAAATGTACTTCAGCAGATTCCTCTCAGATGAGAAGACAATCTCAGTCCTCATTTATGGTGAACACAAGTTAGACAGAAATATAAAACTCATGCCACTCACATTTTCTCCTGAAGAATGCAGACTGATATTCTGACAGTTGCGTAAGCTGGCTCAACAAATGCTTTCAAGCTGTCTCAGTTGTCGAACGTGAGAGTGAAAAAATAAAAGTCTTCCTTCAGCCCATTAACACTCTGGGTTCTTTTCCAGCCTGGAGCCACAGACATGTCCAGTAAACACTTTAAGGTCATGTGAACTGTTATGATTAAAAAAAAAAAAATACAGAGTCAGTAATTTACAGCAGCTTTTTTTTTAGTTTTTTTCAGAGGCTGAGAAATTAAAGGTTTTTTGAGTGTTTCAAGTTTTCCAGAAAACCATCTGAATATGCTCAACAGAATTAGTTTGTGTGTAGGTGGTGACATACCTGGCAGGATGTGGTCTTCAGAGCTGTGCCATGCTGGTTGCTAAGGGTTACCCAGACCTCGGCTGGAACCCCATAGAAGGAGAGCGCTATCTCTCCTTCCTGAGGTTTGCTGTCTTCTGCAACGGTAAGCTTTCTTGGTCATAGAAACAAAACCTTAAGGCAGTTTTAATCCACTTCATGTTATACATCAAGAAATGTAAATTAGTACAATTAGGCTTAGTTTCATTATTACAAAATGCTGTTTGTAAAAATGACTGAAATGGTTTGTATGGGAAATATTGTTTGCATACGCATGAGTTGTGGGTAGTGACGTAATGTCAGATTAATGCTGACACTGGTACTGATATTGAAATGAAAAACAGGATTTAAAGCAATTAAAAAGTTTTTAAAAATTCTGCCAGGAAAGGCTGCCAAGGTGCTGCTGAACTGCCAGGCCGGAGTGTTAGTCAGCTTTTTCTGGATAAGAAATGTATTAGTCCTTCAGCGAGGTGCTGAATACCATTTCCAGGATATCTGTGCTCTCGCTGACTCTGACCGCTGTGAGGAGGATTAATGCGGACGTCCGGTCGTTTGTCTGCTGTGCACCAGGTGAGAGTGTGGAGGAAAATGCCAACGTGGTGGTGAAGCTGCTGATCAGACGTCCAGAGTGTTTCGGTCCAGCTCTGAGGGGAGAGGGAGGACAGGGTCTGCTGGCCACCATGAAGGAGGCCATCAAGATTTCTGAGGATCCAGCTTTGGACCTGCCCAAGACCCCCACAGGAGACGCTGCTGGGTAAGAGTCTGTGTGAGCTGAGGCACCATTAGGCCTCTCTGTTAAATGGAAATGTACCCTACTCCTTACTCCTGTTACTGAGACAGGATTAAAGGTCAGTTGTTACGTGAAAGATTTCGAAGAATAAAAAGAATAAGAAGGCTCTGTTGAAATGACTTTTCCACCAGATGCAAATGTTACGGATAAGGAGTATTTAAACATGACTCTGATTACCATTTATCTGGGCATCTAACAGAAGCAGCGGTGAAGATATATAAAAAAATGTAAAACATGTTCATCTCTTTTTAAATATCTAACATCTACAATGAGCTTCTAGAGGAGTACAAGTTTTATCCAGTCAGTTTACACTTACACTTGTTTCAAGTGTTGCACTGCAGACTTTTCCCCTCAGGTTACTACTGCTGTCACCTGGTCTACACTGCTATCAAAAGAAGGTTCTTACTTCACATTTCTATCATTCTTTTTTAAGAAACATTCACTTTACTTAGCAGTATGTGGGTTTCCAGTTCCATTACTGCCTTGATCCATTATGTTTAAAGGGTAGATTAGTAACTCCAAAACAAGTTTTTTTGTAGACAACATGAGATATTCTTATTTGTTTGTTTGTAATGGCTTAACTGTTTCTTGTACTGTATAATTTTATATCTACAATATTTTAGAACACTTTTATCCTGGTCATCCTTCCTCCATTTCTGGAAATTGACTCCTAAGAGAAAATTCAAGGCATCCTAAATATATTCTCACAGTGATCTTGAAACTTTGGAAAAGGATGGGAAACTTTTCTTTTCTTGGTTAACATCATCATCTTAGATTTTTAAAAAAATAAAACATGAAGGCCCTTTTTATATAAATGCATAACCATACTTGGATGTTTAAGCAAAACAAGAAAGAGTCTTTGAGAACGACTGCAGTCGCATCTACTTTGTTTAATGTGTTTGTTCCTACTTGCATCAGTATTCAAAACTTGCAACAATCCAGCTGAATTTTAATGCAGAAACCTGTCTGAAGTGAGAAGAGGCTTTGAGATGCTGCTAAAAATCAATATGTGCAACACAGGAGCCAGAAAGAAGATCATAGATTGTGTTAAAAACACTTACACATACTCACAAAATTGTGGAGCTTCTGTTCCACTACCAGCCATTCAAGTCTCTTCACAAATTATTGAAATAAAATATAACGGTCACGGATGAATGTTTGTGTGTTTCAGGTCTGGTGAGGAAGACGAAGAAGTTATCCACATGGGCAACGCCATCATGTCCTTCTACTCGGCCCTTATTGACCTGCTAGGACGCTGCGCTCCAGAGATGCACGTGAGTCTGGAGTCACTCTACCAATTATCTGATTATTTCACCATACTTAATGCAACAGAGTTTAAAGAGCATTTTGAGAGGGGAAAAAATATTCTAAACCTTGGAAAATAAAGTTGTAATATTACGAGATATTATGACAATGAAGTCATAATATTATATCTCCTGTTGACAAGAAGACGTAGTAACAGTCGTCAGCAATGTTGCAAGTCAAATACATAAAATAAACTTTACCATGTAAGGATTGGTATAGTAACTGTGAATGAACGCATATTTTCAGCTTCATCATTGCTGGAGGCCACTAGGATTTAACAGTGAATATTTTCACACTGTCATATTGTTTTTGGTTTTTTTCCCAGCTTATTAATGCAGGTAAAGGTGAGGCGCTGCGTATTCGAGCCATCCTGCGTTCTCTGGTTCCCACCTCAGACCTGGTGGGCATCATCAGCATCTCCCTCAAGATGCCAGTGATCAACAAAGGTGTGTGTGGATCCCAGCGGATGTTTGTAGTGTGAAGTAATGTGACTGTCAGTGATTAAAGAAGCAAAAGATTTGCTTTTGTTTTGTTTTTGTTTTTTTCATTTGTTCATGTTCCCGCTTTTTTCACACAATGCAACAAAACAAGCGACACAAGAAATGACGATCAAAAGAATCCATATCACTAGAAGATGTTTAATAGTGTCAATGATAAGGTATGACTGGTTTTCTAAATGCAACATTGTGTAACATTTTTACTTAGTTAATTAAAAAAAACATTATCATTGTAAACTCAATGTTGTTTGACATTTAAGTTGAACCATAAAGAGCATGAAAATATGTAATGTAGAAGAGAAAACCAAGTGAGTCAGAAAACATCCAACAAAGATGAAAAAATGAAGCTGTACAGCATTTTAACTGACTCTTAAATTTATGAAGATACTGCTGAACCAGCATGCTGCGCCGCTGTTCAGAAGGAGAAAAGTAGTTTTGGCTCTTGCGGTATACGTTTCAGTCTGCCAAATCAAGAAAACTGGCATGATTGGATAACTCTATCCTGTGAGAACCTTAAATCTTTGTATTCTTGCTGCATTCATCATTCAGGAGTGAATCTGCTCTGAGTTTTGTTTGGCTTTTCCTTAAAAAGCGTGTAGTTCCTTTTACTATAAATGATATCCTCAGTAGAAGTTATGGCAGACACATAAACCACTTTTAGGTTTGCCCTTGAAATTTTATAACAACACAAACTGACACTTGTAGAAACTCACAAGATCATGGTATTCTGCTTGAAAGAACATATTTCTATTCTTTTTTGTTATTATATGCTCTCATATCTATTATCATAAATCATGTTATGTAGCATTTTTAGTAATGAACCTTTTAATAGTTTCTTTAGTCCTTCTTTCACATCTTCCCTCTGAATTCTCTGTGTATTTTTAAATAAGCTATTGTTCTCTCTTAAACTAACTAATACTGTATTTGTACAATTGGAATAAAAGTAGATAAATGCAATATTTTCTAATTATTAGTTTGCATATACTGATCAAATGGGTTTAACCTGCAGATGGCACAGTGACAGAGCCTGACATGTCAGCGTGTTTCTGTCCGGACCACAAGGCCCCCATGGTGCTGTTCTTGGACAGAGTGTACGGCATTGAGGACCAGAGCTTCCTGCTGCAGTTGTTGGAGGTCGGGTTTTTGCCTGACCTCCGAGCCTCAGCATCTCTGGACACAGTGAGTAGTAAAAATCTTTCACCACATTTTCTTTTGGGTTCCAACTTTTATGAAGCATTTTTGTACCAACATGCCTAGTCAGACAAATCCCATCATGTTTACCAATACTTAAAGCTCTCATGGCTGCACCCTCATCATGCCCCACAGATAATATTGAGCTATCAACAGGAAATAATAGATTGCTTTAGACAGTCTTTTAATTCTTTGTAGTCATTAATAGTAACATTAGTTGATTCATCCATGAGCAGACTGCTGAACAAAATGTGTTGTTCTGTGTCCCTCAGGAGGTGCTGAGCACCACGGAGACAGCATTGGCCATGAACAGGTACATTGGCTCGGCGCTGCTGCCGCTGCTGACCCGCTGTGCCGCTCTCTTTGCCAACACAGAGCATTACACACAACTGGTCGACTCGACGCTGGAGACCATCTACCGGCTGTCCAAAGGCCGGTCACTCACCAAAGCCCAAAGGGACGCCATTGAGGAGTGCCTGCTCACTATCTGCAAGTAAGGACTTGTGTACCGTTCAGTTTCATGATGTGTGGCTAAAAATATTAAAGTTAAGTTTGAGAGCCACCACTGAGATGTGTTTCAAACAATCCTCCAGTTAAAAGTTTTATTCAAAGTAAGTTACTAAGGAACTAAGTTCTGAGTTAGTAGAAGGAGGTTATCAGGGATAAAGCAAGACAGCGTAAGCAGATAGGCAGAGTGATAAGTGCAGTTAAATAAGAGAAGAGTTAGAAATTTTATGTTAAGGGAGAATGTTCAGAAGATGGAGAGGAACACCCTTTCTCTTAAAGCCTTTGGTAGCTCATTCCACTCATAGGAAACTGTCTACAAGACTGAACTGGGCTCGCAAAACCAGGCAACATTCCTTTAAGGAACATGATGATTGATTTGGAGTACATGCATTTAAGATTACCTTCAATTAGATGGGAATGTAGCTGGCAAACACTATAAGAGAGCATTAGTGACTTGAGCTTTACTGGAGCTCACTGCTAACCGGTCAGTGATGTGAAGTTTACAATACAGACATTAAGCAAGCAAGGAGAGCATTGAAGTAGTAGTGGTGAGCAATAATCATGGGCTGTAACCAGAACTGGGTAGTATACTCAGGTGGGACCTCATTTTCCTTATGTTGTAACATGCAAAGCAGCACAAATGAGGGCAAAATGGTCATCGAACAGCAGGTCATCTATTATAACACCCAAGTTCTTCACCACCATAGTTGGGATGAGCGATGAAGTGTCCATGTTGATTTTTAAGTTCATGCTGACCAGACTGACTGCCTGGGATGACAAAGAGTTCAGTCTTGGAGAGGTTTAGCTGAAGGTAGCATTGCTTCATCTGAGATGAGATATCAGCAAGGCAAGCAGTCATTCATGTCAAGATCGTAAAGTCATCAGAATGATAGATACAGTTGAGTATCGTCAGCATAACAATGAGTCAGGGTGCATATTGAAATGAGAAGAGTTCCCAGCACTGAGCTCTGGGGCACCCATGTGAGGATGGGATGGGGGTCAGGACATTTGCCCTTGTCATAAGCCACCAAAGGAACACCCACTGAGGAAGGATTATAACCATGAGTACACTTTACCTGAGATCCCCACGTCAGCAAGCGGAAATGACAATATACGGTGGAGGAGCTTCAGTGGAGTGATCAGTTTTAAACCAGATATATTAGTATGGAAGAGGTTACTCTAAGAACAAGACTCAAGAATCGGATTAAGAGACTTACTTGAAAACTGATAATTATTTAGCAAACCTGGTGCACCTGTGATTCTGACAGCCAGACAATTTGTAAAGAGAAAAATATAAGAGGGACATAATAATTACTAAAACAATAGGCTTTATCTGAAAAGTGAAACATCCCAAATATGAAATAATTCTCATTTTATTATGTAAAAAGTGATTTTCTCTATTAACGCTGAGTATCCTGTTGCTGCATAATCTAGTATGGTATTATATAGTATGATGTATTTGGCAACAAATAGTGACATTTCATTTCAGTGATAATTACCTTTAGATATAAGCACATGGACATGTTTGTCTTTGGCTTAATTGAAAATCAGAAGATTAAGTTTTAATCTTTGCCCAAATTGATTTTTTATACATATATATTTCTTATGTTTAAAGAAGATTTAATTCTGTCCTCCCTCCAAAGGCATCTGCGTCCCTCAATGATGCAGCAGCTGCTCAGGCGACTTGTGTTTGACGTTCCCATGCTCACAGAATACTGCAAGATACCTCTCAAGGTGAGAAACAGGACCGGTTTCCATGATCATGTTTGATTTATGAGATGAAAGCAAAAAGGGATTATTCTTAGAAGCAATCCAAATATCTCGTTATTCACACCAATTATTGATTTTCTCACTTGCTGTGTGTGATAAACGTGTATTGTTTTTCTTATTTTCATTTATTTGGAAGTGGTCTAGATCACACACTGAACAAGAGTTTTAAAAGTATTAGACTATGAGGGATTTTAATCATAGTTATTTTCAGTCTGACTCCCTCTATTTTTCTGTCTTTGATCACCAGCTACTGACCAACCACTACGAGCAGAACTGGAAGTACTATTGCCTGCCGTCTGGTATGGGCAGCTTCGGCATTGCCTCTGAGGAGGAGCTGCTTCTCACAAAGAAACTATTCTGGGGAATTTTTGACTCACTTTCTCAGAAGGTATCACCAGAAACCATGATGTATGTATTATTTAAGCCAGTCAGACCCACAGTACCCACTAAGTCTTTGAAATGTTATACCTATATGTTGTGTCAGGTCTTAATGGGTAAGATTGAACTAAGGAACTGTGCATGAACCAATAAATTATTCTGAATTTTGCAGATCAAAATGTTAGGTAGTCAATTGCTGTTTGCTCTTGTACAGGTTTCCTCTGTTTATCTCTTTTTCTTTTTATTCTGGTTTTCTGAAGTTTCCAACACTTGAGTCGTCTCCTGAGAGAAAAGTTCTTGTTAGTTAGAGACCGTGAAGTGACAGTTCAGTGAATTGCTGTGAGCACAAGCCAAAAACAGATTAATCATTCATTAGTCTATGACAGGCTGTTGTTCTGTTCAGATCTTCCCAGCTTCCTATATTTTATTTGTATTTGCTTTTCATTAAAAAAAAAAAGACAGGGAGAGAGAGAGAGGTGGAAAAAAACAGTTTGTAATCGTTTCCATCTTCTGCTTTTGTAGAAGTATGACCCTGAACTTTTCAAAATGGGCATGTCATGCCTCTGTGCCATCGCTGGAGCCCTTCCTCCGGACTTTGTGGACACCAGTTTAGGAGCAACACTGGAGAAACAGGGATCAGTGGATGCACAGGGCAACTTTGAACCCAAACCCATCAACACTGCCAAGTAAGTCAGCTCACACCGGTAGAGTTGAAATGGCCAAAGTATGTTATGATGCACTGTATATCTGCAAATCTAAAGCTGAGATGTTTTCTTTTTTTTAACAACCAGTTATTTCATTATTTATTGTGTTTATTACATACCAAAAGTTTGAAGAAAGTTTGCATGTTTACTTTACTAGTAAAATGACTTTACAATAATGTTTAATACATAAAACATGATCTCCAATCCCCAGCATCTCCCTGCCTGAAAAACTTGAGTACATTGCCAACAAGTATGCAGAGCACTCCCATGACAAGTGGTCCTCAGAGAAGGTTAGTCTCAGCTGCAGGCTGATATATGCCTCTCGTCTGTGCTTATATCCGATTTCTCATGTATGAACAGGTGCAACAGACACTTGTAAATAAAGGTTTCATTTTCTTGTACAGAAGCTCAGCTGATTTATACTTGAACTACAATCATGAAGTGTCGTTGCAGATGTCAGCAGGCTGGAAACATGGAGACAATATGGATGACCAGGCCAAAACACATCCATTACTGAAGCCATACAAATCTCTGAGTGAGAAGGTATGTGCACGCTGGGACACAGTTTCTGCTTGGAGGTTGGTGAGCGCAAATAGAAAATATTTGCATGATCAGTTTTTTCAGGCACGAATGGATTTTAGGAGAATTCATCTCACTCTTTTGATAGCATAATGGGATTGTTCCAAAAACATGAGATAAATTTTAAAAAGTATATTTTAATGTGTCTTCCACATAAAAAAAGGTAAGAAGTGTATTTGTATACCAAAACACCTCTAACATATTGACTTAGAAACTAACTAGAAAATAGTTTTGAGTTATTTGGTAATTAGGTGAATAAAATGACATATTTGGGTCATGTAAGGAAAAATAGTTATTGTAAGGTAGTGTTAAGGGGTACAGTTTAGAGATAAAAAGTTTATAAAAATCAAATTTAAAGAGTCCGAAGTCTGAACATCAAACTATAAAAACTCATAGACTTGTTAAAAAATATCTGAAAACTCGTGTGTTGTGTATTTGGAGGTAAAGAATATTATTCCATCACTTCCTGTCTGTTCACCTGTCAGCAGCTAGTGCAGGACCAGGTTTTACATGCACACAAACATGTGAATCTATAAAGAAGACTTTTTTTTCATGAAATTGTACCCCACCACACCATCTTGCTTCTTCTTTTTTTTTTTTTTTTTTTTAAGGGCAGGGGATAAATTTTCATCTTTTCAGCATAATGCTGAAACAGCACTGTGACAGTGTTTGGCTCTTAAAGAGGACAGAAGAAGTCAAATGGGTTTTGTTTTTTAACCTGCAGGAGAGAGAAACGTACCGCTGGCCTGTGAGAGAATCTTTGAAGAGCATGTTGGCTATGGACTGGAGCATCGAGAGGACCAAGGAGGGAGAGGCCCTGTTCCAACAACGAGAGAGTGAAAAGCAACGGAAGACATCAGAGACTCAGGTAGCCTCCTATTATATACTCAACAGATCATTTCTATGTTTTCACTGTAGTACTTTTTAACGATTTCAATAACTCAATCAGGTTCTTCTCCTTTTGAAGTTGACTTAATGATTTACTTTGGACATTTTGTTTAAATATTCCTCAACAACTTTCAATAAGAATACATCTTAAGGTACTTTTGCAAAAAGGAAACCCACCAACTGAAAAACCATCTGATACTTGGATATTTGAGACTGAGACTAGTCAAGAAGATCACAATGCAATATTGGTCTGAGGTAGAGAAATCAAACATATAACGTACAACTATACACACAAAGTATGGCAAATATCTGAAAATACACTTGTGTACATATATATATATATATATATATATATATATGTGTGTGTGTATATATATATATATATATATATATATATATATATATA
>JAOWBL010000017.1:11103638-11129746 GCA_028564865.1 Zenarchopterus dispar | reverse complement strand
TATATATATGTGTGTATATATATATATATATATATATATATATATATATATATATATATATATATATATATATATAATATAAAAATACACAAACACATATATTTTGGATCATATGCTGCTCTTGGCATAAAGCCATATAATATACACTGCTATTATTTAAACTGAGAATTAAGATGAATTGCCTGACCTTAAGTGTGCATCCTCATCAATATTCCTCCACAGATAAATGGATTCAGTCCTGCTCCGATGGACCTCCACAGTGTCAATCTGTCAAGAGAGCTACAGGTTGGTTTTCATGCATTTAATCCCAGGTTAAGAAAAGAAAATAGCTGTTTCAAAGTAGATATGATCTTTTTTATTTCTTACCATTTCTGCAGGGGATGGTTGAAGTGGTTGCAGAGAATTACCACAACATCTGGGCCAAGAAGAAAAAATCTGAACTCCTTAGCAAAGGTGCTTAAAACAAAGAAGTGTAGTTCAGGAACAGACTTCACATCATCTTTGAGGCAGATGGTTTGAGTTGAAGTGAGGTTTTTATTCTGTTTTGGGTTAAAACAAAAATAGCACCTGAAATGACATTAGACTGTTATGTGGCTGAGCAGGAGGAGGGGCCCACCCGCTACTGGTTCCCTATGACACCCTGACTGCTAAAGAGAAGTACAGAGACAGAGAGAAGGCCCAGGAACTCTTCAAGTTCCTGCAGATAAGTGGCTATGCCATCACCAGGTTAGATTTTCTCAAATCTACATTTCTACTCTGTTAAGACAAAAGTAAAAGTCACAAACATAGCTTCTCTGTGTGTCTAGTTTGAGGATATGGTAAATTACTTTTAATTGCATGATGGATTAAGGTTTTGTGAGTTGTTGTCACCTCTGACCTGGCTGTCTCTCAGAGGGCTGAAGGATATGGAGCAGGACTCATCATCCATGGAAAAGCGTTTCTCCTACAAGTTCCTCAAGAGGCTGCTGAAATATGTCGACTCTGCTCAAGAGTTCATCGCTCATCTTGGTGAGTTGGTCGCGTTCTTTCTGCTGAAAAGCGTCGTCACCTTATTCGTAACTAAAGCGTCCGACTTGAATTTGTTCATTAATGTCATCGTTAACACAGAGGCCATGGCCACCAGCGGGAAGACGGATAAGTCACCTCACGACCAGGAGATCAAGTTCTTTGCCAAGGTTACAAACACTTTTTGAAACTGAATCTCTGATATTCATTTTATGTCTGTTTTTAATCAGCCTTTTGATGATGTTTTTCCTTTTTTAAAAAACATTCTCCTCAGATCTTGCTTCCCCTGATTGATCAAACCTTTAAAAACCACTGCCTTTACTTCCTGTCAACCCCCAGCAAGAACCTGAGCAGCTGCGGCTGTGCCTCCAACAAAGAAAAGGAGATGATCACCAGGTACTTTTGTAGCAGCACCTTAATAATTATTATCTGTTATCAGGTTTTATCTGGTCAGACGGTTCTCTTACTCTGTCCTGTCCTACGTTAGTGAAAAAAAAACTATTTAATTTTCATGTATTTTTAACACCTTTTCTTACTTCCGACCACTTGATTGCGTTTCTCTTTGCCTTTCTTCAGTTCTGTCCTTACTTCTTTTTTTCAGCCTGTTTTGTAAACTGGCAGCTCTTGTTAGACACAGGATTTCTCTCTTTGGTAAGGCTGACATTGCCTCTGCTTATAAACCTCTTTGTTTTGAATTCTCTCCAGCATCTACAGTATGTGTCTTTGTCTTTGTTACAGGAAGTGATTCTGCAATGATGGTGAGCTGTCTGCACATCCTCACTAACTCGCTCGACACCCGGTAAGTACCCGCTTACTACAGCTGGTAACAAATACTCGGGGAAAATGAGGAACTTTGTCTTTTAAATGTTCAGAAATGTGAAAATAACTGTCTTTGGCTTAGAATTTAGTTTTTGCACTCCCTCCCTCTCTCAGGACAGTAATGAAGTCTGGCGCAGAGCTGGTCAAAGCTGGCGTCCGGACATTCTTTGAGAATGCTGCAGAGGACCTGGAGAAGCTGGTGGAGATGCTCAAACTGGGGAAGTTCTTGCAGTCCCGTGCACAGATGAAGAGCGTCACTCAGAGTATCAACTACGTGACCGTGGCACTGCTGCCCATCCTCACTGCCCTTTTTGAACACATCAGAACTCATGAGTTTGGAGTGGACCTGCTTTGTGAGTTCATTTCTGTGTTTTTATTTTTATTCCTCCTTTTTGGGTATGATGACCTTCAGAGACCCGCTCAGCTGGAAGAGTAGAAGTTAAGATGGTATTGGAGTGAATTTAAGGGTTTTGTTGCATCTTTTCATAAAAGAAATGTTTCATTTAGGCAGAATTTCATTTACAGAAATGTTTTAACATGCCAGTTATTCAGCCCATACTCTTCACTCTTTTCATACATCTTGTTTTACATACAGTACGTGCCAGATTTCTGCTGCACAGTCCAGACATGTATCTTTTGTGTAATTTCAGTGAATGATGTGCAGCTGTCTTGCCACCGAATCCTGATGTGTTTCTACACTCTGGGTACTGGGAAGAACATTTTTGTGGAGAGGTAAGATGCCAAACTCTTCCAGCCACCAAAAATGTCTGGGAGGGTTCCTGACATGTTGTGGTCCTGACACGATACTAGGTACACATCAGATGTTTCAAACCTGCTGAGGAGGACACGTTTTCTTTATCTTCAGTCAAATCAAGATGTGAAATGAGGTGGACTTTTGCTTGGAGCAATCTGGAGCATTGTGAAAGCTCTGTGTGATATAAGTCCACATACATAAGATCAAGTTTTAGAGATTTTATGTCACAAACAGGAATGTTTTTCAGTTTGTTTGAGTTTTGTTTTCTTATATCATATGAAACTCATATAATTTACTTGTTGGTACTAACAGGCATCTGCCTGCTCTGGGAGAGTGTCTGGCAACTCTGGTGGGAGCCATGCCCGTTGCATTCCTGGAGCCTCACCTAAATGCCTACAACCCCCTGTCAGTCTTCAACACCAAGACCCCCCGAGAAAGAGCCAGTGAGATCCCTCCTTTTGACTTTTTGTATTTAAGATGACCTTGCCATCCTTTCAGTTTTTGCGCTTGTTCTCACTGATGGATATTTTTCTGCTCCAGTCTTAAGCATGCCTGACACAGTAGAGGAGATGTGTCCAGAGATGCCTCGCCTGGACAAGCTACTCAAAGATGTCAACGATATCTCAGAGTCTGGTGCACGCTACAGTGACATGCCACAGGTCTGAATGAGGGAGTTATGTTTCACCTTCAAAAGGACTGTCCTTTTAAATAGCTAAACACAAAGGTTTTAGAAATAGAGTTCTCAACATCCAACCTTCTCACTTTTTCTCTTCAGGTCATTGAAGTGATCCTTCCCATGCTGTGCAACTATCTCTCTTACTGGTGGGAGAAAGGTCCGGAGAACTCCCCTCCAGACACCGACTGCTGCACTATGGTGACCTCTGAACACCTCAGCATCATTCTTGGTAACATCCTGAAGATCCTCAACAACAACCTGGGTATTGATGACGCCCCCTGGATGAAGAGGATTGCAGGTAAGATCCTGACGCAAGGTTGAGTAATTTTAATACTTAAAGATGTAAGTAGCCAGACTGTAAGTCTATAAGAGCTTGAAACTCATCCACTTGGCAGCACAGCTGATGTTCTCCACAGACTCAGGGATAAATCTGCTTGTGTTCTCTGAATCTGTGATGTAAATCCCAGCTGACACCTGATTTATTATTGAGAGCATCTGTCTCTTGGTGCAGTGCATAACTTTCCTCATCTTGGTCTCTAGTTTACTCTCAGCCAATCATTTGCAAAGCCGGAGCAGATTTACTGAGAACCCACTTTCTGCCCACACTCGACAAACTGAAGAAGAAGACGATAAAGGTGAGTGCGGTGCTACAGCTGCATGTATCACTTACCATTGAGCAATGCTTCAGTTAAAAGATCTTTAGTTGATGCCAGCTGCTGCACCGCAGGTGTTTATATTGAGCTAGTGCAAATGTTACTTCCCTTAAATGAACAATACAAGTTTTTCATGATGGAGGGCAGTGAGACAGGAGATGTTGGTGTGCTGCACTTGCAGGTTGTAGGTGAAGAAGAACTTCTGAAGGCTGACGGTAAAGGTGACAACCAGGAGGCAGAACTGCTCATCCTGGATGAGTTCGCTATGCTTTGCAGGGACTTGTACGCATTCTACCCCATGCTCATTCGTTATGTGGACAACAACAGGTGCAATACAGAGTTCACATTATGACATTTAAAGGATTTTTATTGTCCAGTCTATCACACATCCATGATCATAAATCTGCTGGTGTCTCTGGTTCTTTGTCCACTCCAGGTCCAGGTGGCTGAAGGAACCAGATGCAGACTCCACTGAGCTCTTCAAGATGGTGGCTGAGATCTTCATCATGTGGTGCAAGTCGAATGTGAGCATCAGAGCTCAGTCTGTCACAGTCACAAACAGGATGATGGGTTGATGTCAAACTGACTCGTGTCTTCTTTGTCCTCTGAATGTAGAACTTTAAGCGTGAGGAGCAAAACTTTGTGATTCAGAATGAGATCAACAATCTTGGCTTCCTCACCGAAGAGGGCAAGACTAAGATGTCCAAGGTAAAGACACGGATGAAGGATGCTGAGATGCATCATATCATGTGTTCCATGTTGTTCCTGTTTGGCTTGAAATTGAAACAACTATGTGGAAAAAGAGATATCTCAAGTTGAGTTATTAAATTGTTTTTTATGTTAGAAATTGATTATCATGGCGGTGAGAGACGTCTTTGTGATTCTGACTGATAGAAGAGTGTGTTAACAAAATTGTTCAATTTTGCATCTTACACATTTGTGATGGATGTGTCCTGCTACTAAAGCAGCCAAACTGTCACCGTGGTGATCATGTTAACAGTGTAAATGGGATGGATGTTAGGGGTTTTCCTCAATCCTCTGACATAATAACTCTGCAAAACAATCAATCCACCAAGTGTCCACACACCACTGCAATTTGGGTCCTCACAGCCATCACCTGGGTCTCCAACCTCCGTGGTGCAGCATTGGGTCATCACAGAAATAATTACTCAAGCAACCGTGCCCATGATGTCCCATTGAAACTGCTGCAGGAAAACATCACCAAGCATTAAATCTGACTCTGAGCTGCTGTGTAGCCTCTCCAGGGTCTGCTCTGTTGCCTCTAAACTTAGCTTTTCACAAAATTAATCCACTTTCTTCTTTATCTAGCTATTCTTTGTCAGTTAAATATGCAACCTCGATTCTGCAAATTCTGGCATCCAGGCCAGAAGCATTTCTGCGATGAAGGCATAACACTTAGCTAAATAGTTATCAGATACACAGCTGACGGTGTGAGTGGATCCTCCAAGGCTAAATGGATTGCAATAGGCCTGTTTTAATACACTATAGAGTGAGGAAAAGGGTGGGCTTTGGTTTGAATTACAAACCAACTCAGGTGCATCACAGTGCTCTGACTTCAGACCAGAAATCCTCACAGAAAAACAAAAAACAAGGAAGAACATTTTTACAGTGTATTTCACAACAATGTAGATGTTGGTCTCTTAACAAGTTTATGTAGCTGCTGTAACTTTTTTCTCCACAAATTTCTGAATTTGCTCTATTCTGACTTTAATAGACACATATGATATTTGACACACGATACTCAGTCATTTTTAAAATAAACCTCATTCCAATTAGAAAATATGAGCAAATACAGATTTTGATGTTACAGAGACACAAAAAGAGGTTGTGAGTAGAGAAGAAAAACAGAAATTTTATGAACTTTAAAGTATAAATGAAAGTGACGTAAAGACTGGATGATTCTACAATTGTCAGGTGTCAAGATATAAAAAGGACATCCACCAGAGATGAGCAATGGGTTACAATTCATCACCTGGTGGCAAACACTCTCACGGGATCAGATAAAATCATTGATTTTAATGCTAAATTTAGATTTTTTTTTCAGCATATAGTGTTTGTGGTAGTCACAATTTTTTTTGTCAGCATTTAACCAAAATATTGATATCAGTATGCAAGAGTGCACTGCAGAAGTTCTGAATTACTCATCATCGTAATTATTAATCCTTTGTATAAATCTAATGCATTTTGCAATGAAAAACTTTGAGACTTAGAAAATGTTTAAGTGTAACGTGAGCATCTGTGATAAGCATGATCAAAAACACAGTAGCAGCAGCAGCAGCAAAAAAAAAAAGCTTTTTATGAGGAATTTATAATTTATGATATTGTGAAAATATTCAGGTCAATTCAGTTTTATTTATATAGCATCTTGTACAATACAAATTGTCTCAAGGGGCTTTTGAGAGACCCAGAGCGCGACCCCTGAGCAAATATTAAAGAAACAATGGCCAGTTAAGAACTCCCCTAACAGGAGAAAGACTCGGGGAGTCAGGGAGTTTGTGTCTAAATCCCAAAACTGCAGATGTCTTCTGGGGTAAATGATCACGTCACCACCATGATCATTCACACAATGAGTATTTCCACATGGACTCAGGAATACCTTGAGAAACCGTGATCACTCAACACTAAAATTAAACTGAAACTGTTTTATGCAAGGAGGAGTTGGCAGGGAAAACTGCAGAAGTCTCAGACGGACTGAAAGATTGGATGTTTGTTCCTATCATCAGATGAGTCCATGTTTCAACTCACTTTAGCAAAAAAAAAAAAACAGAGTCCTCTATGTTAAAAGACCGAGGTAGACAATCCAGGCTGCTGTGACGGCATGGAAATCCATCTGTTCCCATGGCATAGGTGATTTTCATATGTGTAAAGGTACAGGAAGATGGGAAGAAACCCAGACTTGGACCACAGCAATATCATTCCTTTGGAGATCCATGTTAGTTCAGCAAGACAATGCCAATGCCTTGCTAGCTTCTGTGTGGCTTCATCAAAACACCATGTATGCTTGATTTGTTTAAAGTCCAAGTAACTCTTTGGTTTTGTGGTTGACTGTTAAACTACATGTTCTTTGTATTTTAGTAAACTTTCTAACCTTTCTGGAAATAGAGTTTCTATCAAAATCAATGCAGAGAGGACTGAGGTGAACTCTCCTCCATCGTTGAGACATCAGGGCAAATGTCACCAGCGATTACTGTATAAGCATTTTTTTGGTGTTTTATTTCTGGCCCCTACTGAACATGCTGATTATGTCTGTGTTCGATGTTCTACCAATCCATTGTGAGACCTCAAACCTCTTAAATTCACTAGTAAATCAAGGATTTTTGCTGTAAGGCAGTATTTTTGGAGCACTAAAGTTTGTCATATATCTAGATGTTGACAGTGTGTTCCAGCGGCCTCGCAGCTTACTATCACTAATGCTTCTTTTTTTTTTTCCCTTGGCCAGGCAGGACAGATGATTTATTTGCTCTGCCAGGGTGTTTTGAGATGATTGCTCAGTGTGAAGAAAAAGCTCTGCACTTCTCAAAGGATTCTGCTTTCTGAATGATTTATGATTATGCACTATGGGATGCTTGCTTACAGTTCAGAGAGGTGGAAGGTGAAACAGATTTTGTTCCCCGAGAGCATAGTCAGCGGAAATCAGATCTTTAGATTGTATGACCAAATTTAATTTTAGATTTTGTATATGGTTTTTGATAAGCACAGAAACGTAGCTTGCATGAGACATTTATAGAAAAGGAAGCCATCAATCAGTGTGAAATGGCTTCTTTTGACAATTTTAGTTTTATAAGTTGTCATCTGTTCACAATCAAGCTGTTGTGTTTGTGTGTAGTCAGGTGGGGACCAGGAGAGGAAGCACAAGCGTCGTCGTGGTGAATATTACTCCATCCAGACATCTCTGATCGTAGCTGCCCTGAAGAAGCTGCTGCCCATCGGTCTGAACATGTGCACACCGGGAGACCAGGAGCTCATCTCGTTGGCCAAGATACGCTACAGTCTGGTGAGTTGACGACACAAGACCTGAACCAGCGATTTTTGTTTGTAAAACATCATTCGAATACAAATGAATTTTCACAATGCTAAATTATTTATATAGATATTAAATATGTACTCCATCTTCATAACTGTGTTCTTTTTCTTATTTTCACACTTGTCCCAGACAACCACAGGTCGTCTAACTTTATTGATGGCATAGTTGGGAGTTTGATCTCTAAAAAGATAAATATTAGTCATTTCTATGGTTCAAATTTCTTTTTTTAAAGACACAAGCCAAGATATACTCTTGACTAGATTTATCCACCTTGCATGAGACTTTTTAGATGTGGCTCTGATTTATTTGCGTGTTTAAAGGTTTTAGCTTCAGTTTTATTGTGTTAAAGGATATCCAGGAGAACGTGTGCAG
This sequence comes from Zenarchopterus dispar, assembly GCA_028564865.1. NCBI lineage: Eukaryota > Metazoa > Chordata > Actinopteri > Beloniformes > Zenarchopteridae > Zenarchopterus > Zenarchopterus dispar. The sequence goes on along the minus strand of JAOWBL010000017.1, from coordinate 11,121,422 downwards.
CTGCAGTACCTTTGTGCACTTCATAACTATTTAAAGTTTTATTATATGGTACTAGGATAATGCTGCACTGCTATATTTATGTTGTGAACCTGCTTTCCCCTCACAGAAAGACACAGACGACGAGGTGAAGGATCACTTGCGTCAGAATCTCCACCTTCAAGAGAAGGTAGGATCATGTTCAGCAGTTGAAGCTCCAAGAATATAAAAAGACTTTCTCTTTGGATCACACTGATTATTACAAACATGGAAGAGCATTGTGGGTAATAGGTTCTGTTTAAAGCAAGTTTTAGAGTGATTTATTGATTGTTTTTGTGTTTATAGTCTGATGACCCTGCAGTGCAATGGCAGTTGAACCTGTATAAAGATGTTGTGGTGAAGAGTGATGACCTGGCAAACTCAGATCACACGGTGGAGAGAATCCAGAGCATCTCTGCAGCAGTCTTCCACCTGGAGCAGGTTAAAAAAAATCAATCTGCAGTTGAGGAGGGGAATATAGTATGGTAGTAGAATAAAGAAAAGTAGAATAAAGATACATTTGAGAATGACAGATATGTATAATATGATCTAACATCATATCTCAGGTGGAACAACCTCTGAGGAACAAGAAGTGTGTGTGGCAGAAGCTGCTGTCCAAACAGCGTAAGCGAGCTGTGGTCGCTTGCTTCCGCATGGCTCCATTATATAATCTACCCAGGTGAGTTTTTCTTGTTTTTGTTTTTCCTGTCCTCACATCTATCACCTTTACTGACTTAACTGATGATGTTGAATGTTGTCATTCTTTGTTTCTCTGTCTAACTACATGTAACAGTCACTGAGTAGACATAGGGGGAGGGGGGTTCATTTTTTTTCTTGATTGTGTATCCATGTGAACCCCTCATCACGTCCCTAATAACACTCTCTCCTCTGTGTTTTTTTTTGTTTGTTTTTTTGTTTTTTTGCATAACACTACTTCATCCTCCTTCAGATACAAAAATAATAATTACTTCCTGAATGGATATCGGGAGGTTTGGCTGGAAACGGCATTCAAAGCCTCCAGCTTTGACCGCCTATTCTCACTGCTGACGGTAAAGTGCCACCACAGGGCATATGCTTCATCTTTTCAACCCTCCCCTTCATCAACCAGGCTGCGGACCGGTCTCCCCCTCAGCAACCGAATGTTTCTGCACTGTTGATTCTGATTGGTCAGATAGAAAAAGATGACAGAAACTGAGTTTATTTAGAGAGCAAAAAAAAAAAACTCTGCAGGCTGCAGGCTTCTGTTTCATTTCAGGTGAACCCTGAAGGAAGGAATGAAGCAAGGAAAGAAGAACAAGAGCAGAAAGAAGTCTGTTAATGACACTTTTGGCAAGAAAAGTATGCAAACCCATGGGAGTTTGATTTTCTGAATTAATGTGATCTAATGTGAGTCACAATAGTACACGAGCACAATCTGCTTTAGCTGATAACAAAGAAAGTCAATTTTTTTTCTTTGTTGAACACACCCAATACACATTCAAATTGCTAATAGAAAAACTAAATGAATGCTGACATTATCCTGTAGTGGATTTTTGTAAACTTGTTCATTCAGTGATTGCCAGTCCAGGCCCTAAGGCAGTGAAGCAAGCCCAAACGATGATACTCCCTCCACCGTGCTTCACTGATGGATGGTGTTTGGATGTTGATAGCCTGTGCTCTTCCCTTTTCCTGCAGCACTGTGAATGTTTAGTAATAACAGTTATTTAGTAATAATGTTATCAGATAAAGCACAGTGTGTTTGACTGTTACTGGGACTAAAATGAAAAATCAGATCACTTTTTTTCAAATGAATACAGAGCATCAGTTGATTCCAAAAGGTTGACATTCATGTTCTTGCCACATTAATTTTTGATCACAGTAAAATTTAAGAGGTATTTTAATGTCATCATGTTTCCTATTATACTCCAAGCTAACATTTAGAGAAAATGTGTGCAGTTTTGCAACACATCTGTCCATCTTTGTGAAGGAACTAATGCAGTGTGATGCAAAGAGATCAGAATAGGTCTTATGATGTGCTGCAAAACTACACATCCCTACTAAAGTGTGCATGCTCCTATGATGTCTTTTCCAACCTAATGAGAGTAACTGCAGTTGTTTTAGAAACCAAACATGACCAGTCAGAAAAGCCAGTGGATCCCACATTGACAAATCACCACCCTGCCTGAAATGCACTTCCTGTAACCCCTTCCTCCCCCTGACATCTCTCTTCCTGTCTCCTTCCAAAAAAACTCACCAGAACCTGCCCTAATGCCACTGTACCTCCCCTCCCCACTCCCCCACATTCCTCCCCACCTCCCCCTTCCCAGGCATCGTGCTATCAACCTCTTCATCCCGGCGTATGAGAGACTTTGGATAGAGGCAGAGGAGTACTCCTTTGAGGAGAAGCTAGTTCAGGATCTGGCAGTAAGTACCGGGCTCACCTCGCCCGTGCCTCGCGCGCCCTGCGTTGGCGCCCCTCTGCCAGTCTTGTCTGCAGAACGCTTCTTTAGCTCTGCCCCCGTTGAGCCCTGGGAGCGCACCCGGGTGGGGACCTCGCTCAGAGCGCTCGGAGGCCCCCGCTCTAGGCGCACAAAACCTCTCAAACAAAGATCCGTCAGGGGTCAGAGGCTGCATGACCAACTCAGGAGACACAGGGCCAGCTCCGGCGCTCACAGCTCTAGAAAAGCAGGCTATGTCTTTCTGAAAGCAGCGGTAAGGAGGGCCTTTCACTGCAGCCGGAGACTGTTTCTAGCTGTTTGGCTGTCAGATATGGCTCCAATCCATCAGTTGTCTTTTTGCTGTATTCTGTAAGTGTGTGACGGTGACGTTACAGTGCGTCCTGTGGCCATATCGTCAGTGGCATGCTCACATAGTCATGTGAAGATCAGTGTAAGCAGATGTGCAGCAAATTCATCAAAACTTGTGCTCATTCAAGTTTAAAGTAAAGCTGTAATTCAATTATCAGATTCTTCTTTTACTGACTTTTGAGAAGATTGCATTTAAGTTTGACAAATCTGTCCAGTTAGTTTGGTCTCTTAGAGATTTATGTAGTCGGGATCGTCCCTCTTTGTCGGAATCACTCTTCATGTTCAGAGGCCTTTTACAGCTTGCATGTGTTTGCATCTGGCATGACTTTGAAAATTTGTTCCAGCACTGCTCACAATCCACTCTTTACTTTCCTCGTCCTGTCTGTTTCACACATCGCAGACATTCAAAACTTCATCTGCATGCAGGAGCTAGATGAACATCAGTGGCTCTTATAGGTTTTATTTTTATTTTAGTTAAATGTGTGAATATGTGCAGTTGTCTGAACTGAAGCTGGCCTAGGATGAGTAGTGAGAAAGAAAGAGCTAACTCTTCCCACCCGCGGACTTTGCAGAAAACCCCGATGAAGATCGTGGAGGAAGAGGAAGAGGAGGTGGCTGAGATCCAGCCTGACCCTCTCCACCAGCTCATCCTTCACTTCAGCCACAATGCTCTGACAGAGAGAAGGTGAGACAGTCATATGGCTGAATGTGAAAGCATTTAAAGGTGCCAGCATTTCTTGCATGCATAAGGAAACAATTTCCTCACTGTTTTGTCAACTTTACTCTGTACTGACATGGCTTTTTTCAGTCACTTGGAAGAAGATCCTTTGTATATTGCCTATGCGGACATGATGGCAAAGGTAATATTCTCTATTATGCAGCTAACGCTTATGAACTACCCTCTCTGCTCGTGAAAAGTGAAACACTTTGAAATGTGACCATTTGTTTTGTCAGAGCTGTGCAGAAGATGAGGAAGAAGAGGAAGAAGAGGGGAAGGAAAAGACATTTGAGGTACAGTAGTGCATGCTGCTCTACAACAGCGGCTCTCACTCTTAAAATGTTGCTTCTCTCAAACTGTCATCCACCCTTGTGTTTCCCATTAGGAGAAAGAGATGGAAAAGCAGAAGATCTTGTATCAGCAGGCGAGGCTGCATGCTCGTGGGGCCGCTGAGATGGTGCTGCAGATGATCAGCGCCAGTAAAGGTAGCAGTGATCAGTAGACTAAATTACTTATTTGCAGTCATTTCTTAAACAGCAATATGAACAAAGTTCTCTGCTCAACACCTTGAAGGCAGGTGGCTCTTCAGCATTTGCGATTATTCACAAATGACATTGAGACTTTTAGAAATGGTGGCTCAGTGCACCGATAAAACACTAAATCCTGACACATGGACATTGTTGTTGGGTCAGAGCCACGTAACAGAGGAACAGGGACAACTTTAAGATAAAATCTGGAGGTAAACACTATATTCCCGATTATTCTTTAATAAAATAATTTGGAAAGAAAAAAATACTGGAGATTTTTTTGCTGGTTTTACTTACCATAAGCATTAAATTGAGAAGATACTAGATTTAGAAAATGCAATTTTGAAAGGGATTTGAAAATAGAATGGGGGAAAAAAAAACAGAAATGGAAAACAGAATTACCTTTTAAATGCCTGAATAGGAAATTTATTCCTAAATGAATTTTCAAATTATCTATTTGAAAATACATTTTCAAAAATTTTAAAATGACATTGAATAAGTTATTCATTAAACAATTCATATTATGAAAAGCTCATAATATTCAATAAGAAAACACTTTAGAAAGTAGGCTATTAAGATATTCATGAACTAATTTGTAATCTACTTTGTGATGTCAGACCTTCTAGTGGACAGAGGAAGACGCGGCAGAATGCTCAGAAACATCACCCAGGCCAAGCTCCACATGCTTTTCTCCCACTTTTTTAGGCCCAGTCAGCATCTCCAACATTACGTCCACCTCTGTGATGTCCTTGCTTCCCGATGACTATAAAGTCATCGGGTACTATTGTGGATAGCAATCCACATTAGTAATATATGTATTTATTTCCCAATCAGTTGATTCTGAAAATGTCTTTATTACCACTTTCATGGCACTGGTCCTTCATAGTGAAGCTGTTACTTATATTTTTTACATAAAAGTAAATATTTAGTGAAATTAATGTATGGATTCACCGAATATGTGATGATGAGGTGTGGACAGTGCAGTCGTCTGTCCTTTAACTTGTAGTTTCTAAGAGAAAAAGACAAGTTTGACAGCAATGGAGCTCATAGCGGAAGAGTTACCTAGGCAACAGCAAAAAGATTGCAACTAAAGGCTTCTAAAAATAAGTATAATCTGATTGATTTCAAAATTCATTTATAATCTATTATTTGTGAATTTGGTACAAAGCGCTGCTTCCGCTGTCCTATTTTTGTCTGAATTACTTGTCCAACAGGTCCCTTACTCAGGTGACTTTTCTTCTTCTGCCAGGTCGTCTGGGCCCCATGGTGACCTGCACCCTCAAACTGGGAATCTCCATCCTTAACGGAGGCAATGTGCAAGTTCAGCAGGTGAGATTATTAATGATTAGTTTCTGTCCACGCAGCCAGCTTACCCCAGCAGTGGGACATAGAATTGTCCCAGCATTTTCAAGCTTTACGTCTCTTGTCACAGAAAATGCTGGACTATTTGAAAGAGAAAAGAGATGCAGGCTTTTTCAAGAGTCTCTCAGGACTGATGCAGTCTTGCAGGTAGGCATTGTGAGGCTATCCCAGCTGCATTAAAGAGGCACATAAACAATAAATTACTATAAATATACTATAAATTATTTGCTAATTTTTGAGTTTACTTCTTTAGTGTCCTAGATTTGAATGCATTTGAGAGACAAAACAAGGCAGAAGGACTTGGCATGGTGACAGAGGAAGGTTCAGGTAAGTGATGGGGTGTCTATTATGTCCTATGTTATGTATTCTATTACTAAATGCTGCAGATTTTTCTGCACTTTTCTGTTGAAGTTCAGTAGAGCTCTCCTGTTTAAGCATCAATTTTAATGCATTTAAAAAAAAACAACTAAAAAGTCTCCCCTTTTCCCTTCACTCAGCTAATGCTGAACCATGACAACTACTGAACATCAGTCTCCTGTGGATAAATGCAGTTATTTGTTCAAGTTTGGCTTTTGCTATCAATGTGAATTTTGATGCAAATAGACAGTCATTGCTTGCATTGAAGTCTTGAAGTCAGTGTGCTGTCTTTACTGTCTTTTTACTGTGGTGGGTAAGTTATAAATGCATTTATGCAGCTCTTTAGAGTAAAACTGGATTTAGTTGTATAAAACACAACTCAGTGCTTATGATGATACTGAGGTTGTTGAAGTAAAACAGAAAGTTATTGGTTTCCAAGGACATGGTCCAGCATTAAAAACCTCTCATCCTTCTCTAACTTTCAACACTCTTCACTTGATGCTTCTCACATCACAGTATGTTTGTCTTCTCATCATTCAGTCCTCTAAACATTTTCCACTTGGTTTTGTGTTTTAACAATTCACTGCTACTACTAGTGTCCCTGTAACAGTTAAGAACTTTTCATCATGACTGAATTTATTTTCTAAGAAGCAACATAAAAGCAACCCAGACCAATGTTTTTTTTCTTCCCCTCGTCTTTGAACTATTTCCTTTTTAACTGCATGTCTTTGTTTTTTCACTCGTAGCTGATGTATTCATTTCTCTTGGTATTGTAACTCCGTGTCCTCTCTTTCTGCTTATGTCTTCGTGTATTGTCTCCTTCCTGTCATTATAAAATCCCATCGATGGCAGTCCACACTGAGCGGGGTAAATAGCAAATTTAGATCGTGCTCATATGGCTATGCTTCCACCCTGAATGTGGTCCATACTTCCTGCTTCATTTGGAACCTGCCCCTTCCCTCCACATGTCTGTGGGGAGACACTGTGCATGCTGACTCAACAGTAAACAGAGCGGATCATCAGAATCCATTGCCTGTCAAATTCTGTTAGATCTGTTCTCATTCCCTCCATGTTAACATTTACTAATGCAAATCTCATTACTGATGCTCAGACATGTTGTTCTACGGCCATCAGTGACACCACCCACGGGTTTGACTGAACGTCTGTGGGCTTTTTCCACAGCCTAAGCAAAGCTTTGTCTTGCTTTGGACTTGGGGCCTATTTCACAAAGCTGGTCATGATTCGTAATTCTAACTTTCACATGTTTCTTTTTTGTTGTTGTTGTTTTTTTGTTTGTTTATTTTTTTTATATATATATATATGCATATCTGCACACAGATCAGTTCTTCTCGCACACTTCTGTTGACTGATCTAGCCAGTTGATTTTCAAAGTTAAATATGTAACACCGTCTGTCTGCTGCTTTCTTTAGCTTTCGTCAGGCCCAGCTGCGGCCTGCATGTGAAAGTTATCAGGCTTCTTCCAGCTTATGGAAATGTCCTACTGTTCTTTCACTGTTGTTTTTTGTTTGTTTGGTTTTTTTTTTGTTTTTTATAAAGCTTTTTTTTAAATGAAAAGGCATTTTGGATTCTTTGTCAATCTGCAAGCTAAAGGCTCTGGACTTCAAAGATGTGTTGAAAATAAGAATTGCCTTGCTTGCCTCATATTAATTGCTTTCGAGGGGAGTTTCATGTATTATTTTACCCCTCGTATTGATTTATTTTTCTCCTTTTTCTGGAGCTCCCGCTGTAGTAACTAAAACGTGTCCCATCTAGGCTCCAAGGTGCTGCAGAATGATGAGTTCACCAAAGATCTGTTCCGGTTTTTGCAACTTTTGTGTGAGGGTCACAATGGAGGTGAGGTGCATGCATTTTAAAATGACACTTTTCAAAGGTTTTATGAAAAAACAATAAACTACAGGAAAGTATTTCTATATTAGATTTCCAGAACTTCCTGAGAACCCAAACTGGAAACACAACAACAGTCAACATCATCATCAGCACCGTGGACTATCTGCTCCGCCTTCAGGTGTGTAAACATAAGTCTGTCTCCATCTTTATTGTCATCATTATCTGCCTCCCTGTTGTTGTGGTTATTCATGATCTTAATCTCTATTTAGGAATCTATTAGTGACTTCTACTGGTACTACTCTGGCAAAGACGTTATTGATGAAACTGGAAAGCGCAACTTCTCCAAAGCTTTGTTTGTAGCCAAGCAGATATTCAACTCACTCACTGAGTATATTCAGGTAAGAAAATCCTCTTTGTCAACAAGTTGAGACTGACATTTCTCTCTGTGAAAATCTCATAAATATCTCATCTGGACCTGCAGGGCCCGTGTATTGGCAACCAGCAGAGTTTGGCTCATAGCAGGCTTTGGGACGCAGTAGTGGGATTCCTGCATGTGTTCGCAAACATGCAGATGAAACTGTCACAGGTACATTAAACCAGTTAGTTCTCATATTTCTTAACAAGAGTGTGATCAATTTTGTCTCGCACCACAAGTCTAGAAAATCAATTTAAAGTGAGATAAGTGGGATTACATGTGTCGAAAACTGCTACTGGGAGGTCAATGACACATTTCACATTTGAAATATATTTTCCCTATTGCTAGCATGCAAGGTAAAAGCAAACACAGGGTTACACAAACAAACAAATACTGTTTGTACGCCCCTTCCAGTCCCTCCCTGCTGTGCTGTGGCTCAGCCTCAATGCCCCATCCTAAAGAGTGGCCTCGTGCATACAAAGAAGTTTTAAGTTCGAGTGTCCTATTTTTCCAATTTTTCCTGCCTTCAACTGAGAAGTTACATCTTTTTTTAAGTCCACAAATTGTGAAAAAACTAAACACCTTATTTAGAAGGATGAACAGCTGATGTTTTTAAAAAACAAAATCTTTGATTCTTTGTAATCTTCTCGTAGGATGCCAGTCAGATTGAGTTGTTGAAGGAGCTGATGGACTTGCAGAAGGACATGGTTGTTATGTTGCTCTCTCTCCTCGAGGGTAAGACTAGACTAGATGTTTAAACTGATGAGGCAATGGTGATGATATGAGGTTCCTCAGTGAGGTTTTGGGCTTTCAAGTGTGTTTTTATTTTGCACCTTGTCTTCTCAGGTAACGTGGTGAATGGGACCATCGGAAAGCAGATGGTTGACACGCTGGTTGAGTCTTCGAGCAATGTGGAGATGATCCTGAAATTCTTCGATATGTTCCTCAAGCTGAAGGATCTCACAACCTCTGACAACTTCAGGGAGTGCGACCCCGAGTGTAAAGGCATCATTTCCAAAAAGGAGTTCCAGAAGTCGATGGAGAGCCAAAAGCAGTACAGCCAGTCGGAGATTGAATTCCTGCTCTCATGTGTGGAGGCTGACGAGAATGACATGTTCAATTACAAGGAGTTTGTGGAGCGATTCCACGAGCCAGCCAAAGATATCGGCTTCAACATGGCGGTGCTGCTCACCAACCTGTCTGAGCACATGCCCCACGACTCCCGGCTCAGCACCTTCTTGGATGTAGCAGAAAGTCTGCTCGGCTACTTTGAGCCCTACCTGGGTCGTATTGAGATCATGGGCAGCGCAAAGCGAATCGAAAGGGTTTATTTCGAGATCAGCGAGTCAAGCCGTGAGCAGTGGGAAAAGCCACAAGTCAAGGAGTCCAAGAGGCAGTTCATCTTTGACGTGGTAAATGAGGGAGGGGAGAGTGAGAAAATGGAGATGTTTGTGAATTTCTGTGAGGACACGATCTTTGAGATGCAGCTGGCCTCTCAAATTTCTGAACCGGACGTCGTTGAACAGCCTGAGGAGGAGGAGGAGGAAGAGCACAGCATCCTGGATGAGCTGGCTGGAGAGGAAGAAGGCGCCCCGGAGTCTGCCTCTGCTTTCACCACAGCATGTCGCTCAGTCAAGAAGACGCTCACAGACATCCGGCAGGTTTTCACTATTAAAAGTATACGCAAGCAGTTCAAGAAAGTCAAGAAGCTGAGCATCAAGGAGATCATCACGGGCTTCTTCTCCTTCCTTTGGATGCTCTTCACTGGCTTCTTTAAGGGAATCTACAGCCTCATCTTTGGTTTCTTCCACATCATCTGGTCCTCCATGTTCGGTGGAGGACTCGTTGAAGGAGCCAAGAACATAAAGGTGACAGACATTCTTGGAAACATGCCCGACCCAACTCAGTTTGGCATACATGGAGATGTGGTGGAAGGAGACAAAGTGGAGAATGTAGAGTCATCGGGAAGCATGGACGTTGCCATGGCACCAGCAGGAGACATCATAGAGGTGGACGCAATGTTGGAGATGCTGACGGGGCCAAAAAAAGAGGGAGGAAAGCATGTGGAACCTGGCCTGGGTGATGTTTCTGAGCATTCTGCCGAGTCTTCCTCTGTCCACAAGAAGGTCTGACATCACAAAACTTAAGAAATTATCCTTATAATTCCACATTTTCTTAAAATTTTGGGTCCATTTTCTCATGAAAACCTATTTCATGTCTTGTAGAAAGTAGCCGCAAAGCTTGCTGAAACGCCAGAGAGTGAACCAGAGAAAGCTGAGTGAGTAACATGGATGCAAATGAAAACTGATGATCCCTCCAAGAGACTAAAATCTACTGAAAAGTGCATAAATATCACTAATTACAGCACGGAGAACAGGGAGAAGGAGGATAAACCAAAGCAGGAGGAGGCTAAGGAGCCGGTGGCTGAGGAGAAACCCAAGACCAAATCTAGTCAGCCCAAAGACGCATCTCCTACCTTTATGTCAACCATCTTTGCTGTTCTTGATGTCTACTTGAACAAGATGCTGGTGAGCTATCACTACATCCCCTCATTGTTAATATCTGCCTGAGTCTGAGTTATTGTTTAGTTGAGGACAGTTTCAGAGCAACTAACTAACCTAACATTTTTCTTCACAGAACTACCTGGCGCGTAACTTCTACAACCTCCGCTTTCTGGCTCTGTTTGTCTGCTTCGCTATCAACTTCATCCTGCTTTTCTACAAGGTAACAAAAGTCACCGTCATGTGCAAAATGGGTGTAAAACCAAACACAGTCATTTAAAAAAAAGATTGTAGTAGGGAAATACAACCTCAGATGAACATTGTGCAACTTCTTTTACAGTACCATTATTGATTTAACAAAAAAGAAGCCAAAAGAAAATGATCAAAGAAAAAAAATTCATGTGGGCAATACTAAGTACCCCTCCACCCCCGACTCCATGATTCACAAATCAGTAACTTGAACTTTTCTTCTTTTATGATGTTGCTTCAGTTCATTGATGTTTTTTTTCCTTTTTTACACACAAAAGCATACAATTAAAGGATGAAGATACTAACTTTTGCATATTACATCACTTTTTAATACAGAAGTTGTTACAGTCAGCCAGATTTTTGAGAAACTTCAAGATGTAGAAACACAAAAAAAAGGATAAAACAATGAAGCAATTGCAGTTTTTCATGTTTATAAAGGTGTTTATTTATGAGATATATTTTGTTTTTTCTGTCACATAGTGATATTTAGGTTTTTGTTATAAGTCTCCTGGTATGTTTAAATGCAGATTAACTTTGAAAACATAGACCACAATTTAAATATCTGAAAAACAAGCAGTCATATATGACATTTACCTAAATAATATGGTATATAAATGCAGATTAAGAGACATTAATAAAACTTTATGACGATCCTGATTGGAAAATTTAGACATCTTCATGTGCAGTAATGTTGATCTACGTAACCAAGAGACAAGATGAAGTTAAAACCAAGGAAAAAGAAGAAAAGTAGACTAAAATACTATACACAAAACATGACCCTCCAGTACTGTATTTTCCGTGTTCCTGTTTAGGTCACTGGTGAGAATGATGAGGAGATTCCCGAGGAACACCGCTGGGGTGACGACGACGATGTGGACACGCTCTTTGACATGGACGAGTTTGTGCTTCAGGAGAGCACCGGCTACATGCTGCCAACACTGCGATTCCTGGCCATTTTCCACACCGTCATCTCACTCCTGTGTCTGGTCGGCTACTACTGTCTGAAGGTGCGGAGGCTTCATAACGTCCTCGCTTCACTTGCCAGTTAAAGTAAACTCGCAACAATACATCTTCATATTTTGCCATTTAGGTTCCTTTGGTGATCTTCAAGAGGGAGAAGGAAATTGCCAGGAAGCTCGAGTTTGATGGTCTGTACATCACTGAGCAGCCGTCAGATGATGACATCAAAGGCCAGTGGGATCGTCTCGTCATCAACACACCGTGAGCCGCTGGTTTTCTTATTCTAGATGTTTCTGCTGAGTTTATGACCACTGGACTCACCATTCTTGGCTTATGTTGCAGATCCTTCCCAAACAATTACTGGGATAAGTTCATCAAGCGCAAAGTGAGTGTCCATATTGTGTTATACATAGTTGGATTCACTGGAAGGTGACACAGCAATAACAGTAGTTGAATGTGCAAACTAAATAATTTGCTAAAAGTTTGTGTCAGTAAATAGCACTGAACATTCTTTAAAGTTGAGCTTGATTTTGATGTGAAGTAATCAGCATGATCTCTGGTTGAATGTGTAGGTGATCAACAAATACGGAGACATGTACGGTGCCGAACGCATTGCTGAGCTGCTGGGTCTGGACAAGAATGCTCTGGACTTTGACCCCACAGTGGAGACTGTGGAGAAGGAAGCTTCTCTGGTCTCCTGGTGAGAAATAAGCCTCAGTGTTCACTCTTCTCTGTACACCAGGCATGATCCTCATCATAATACACAGAGCAGAAAATATGCAAATCCTTTTTAACACCTAACTGCTGAGGACGTGATATCCTCTATAATGGAGTTTACATCCTATTATTTCTAACAGGTGCAAAATTCAGACATGACAGTCCAGTAGTGGATTAATTTCCACTATAAGAGCAAATTTGACTTTTATGCCACTGTTCACTTTGAGTTTATGCTCATATTCTAATTTCAAGACTGAGATTGGAATATAAATATAAAACAATATGGTAACTTAATGCATTTCTGGAGTCATTCATGTAATTAAACCTATTTTGTCTTTGTTTCCCTTTTTGACAGGTTTAGCTCCATCGATACAAAGTACCACATCTGGAAACTTGGTGTGGTTTTGACTGATAATGTAAGTTTACCTTTCAGTTTGTATTCTTGTTATTGCAGAGGAACCTGAAGGAGACCAGTGTTATGACAAAAATCTAGAAAACTATAACAATATAACTAATCTAATAATATCTTAAATGTGGTTTGACTTCATTAGTCATTACTTTTAAGGCTGGTCCGTAATGTTTGTTTATATTCAAGTCACTACTAACAGTCGTGCTTCATAATAAAGGTCAGCACTTAAAAGATGTTCCTCCCTCCTTCAGTATTTCCTGTATCTGATCTGGTATACCACCATGTCCATCTTTGGACACTTCAACAACTTCTTCTTTGCTGCTCACCTTCTGGACATTGCCATGGGCTTCAAGACCCTTCGTACCATCTTGTCCTCCGTCACCCACAACGGCAAGCAGGTGAGTATTCCTACCAGCAGGGGGCGCCAGAGCTCTACTAGAGAGAATCTGCCGTTTGAACTTTTACTTCTGCACAGCAACTTTTTCACATATCTAAATTTTTCTTTCTACATTTCAACAACTTTAGAATGCAAGTAAAAACTTGACGAATAGCCATTAAGTTTTGTTTTGTTTGATGTGTGGAAAAATGTGCTCGGCCTGTGACTACATCCTTAACTCGCATCTTGATGGATGCTAAACATGAGCGTAATATAATCTAATAAGGAACTAATTTCTGGAAAAAGGCTGGTGCAATGAAACACAAATAAGGCTATAAAGATCCTCAAGCAGCCAAGTCACAGGATATCAAGACATAAAAGGCACAAGAAATAAATCAATGGAATTAAAAGGAAATTTTAAAAAATTCCAAAGGCCTTTGTAGTGTTATTGGAAAAATGGAAAATCAGTGTCATCTTCTCTGAAATATTAGGACATGGGTTTCTGGTTATTTTTCTAAATGGAGCTGCAATCTTAGAAAGATAATTAACAGAAATTTAAGACCTATCTATAGGAAATAATACAAGTACAATTTTAACCTTTAATGATTGCAGGTAACAAAGTTGAAACTACAATAGTTATTGTGCATAAATAAAATAAACTTAAGAGCCCACCTCAACATGAAACAAATCAAAATATGACCAATATTCTCAGATTGCACAAAGACATCTTGAAAGTCAAGAAATGGTGTGCTAGCACCAGAACTTTTAATGTCTAAATGGGGACTTAAAAAACAAGATCCGATTCCAGTTAGCTGCTTTTATATTTGTATATTAAATCAACAAATCTAAAATTTTAAAGCCAGTCAATGAGACTGTGACCAGTTTTGTTCACCTATCTCCTAGTGTCATTTTGATCGTCGGCTCACATCAATTTAATGTACAAAGTGGTGACAAGTGAAAAATGACAGATGTTTCAGTGACTTCATCAATAATACAGATTAGAAGATGTCAGTGGTGCAGAACATTTAAAACTACTGTTACTTTCTGTCATTCCCCCCTTCTAAATCACCTGTGTGCACCCCATCTGAAAAAAATAGTAGCAACAAAACAACACCACTTTTAATCATCTCACTTTATTTCTGTAGACGCCATTCACAACAACAGCTACGTCTCACATCACCTCAAAGAGAAAATAAAAAAATTAAATACAGTTCCAGGTCATTACAAATGTAATCCTATTACATTCAACTCTTTGGAGTTTGATTTAATCAGATTATGAATAAGACTACTTGTAAAATGCTAGTTTACAGTTGTCCAGCTGAGGAAACATCATTTTAACAGGAGCATTTAGTGTTCAAGAGCAAAAACTCATTCAGATAAGCAAAGAGGAACCTGTCAGATGTATTTGATTGAAAACAGGCGAATGTACCTCATTTCATCCTACAAACCCGTTCAAATCTCAGCAGTACAGCGCTGTGATCAGCTGAAAACCAGCAGAACAAGTTTAGACACGTTCACTGACACTGTGAAGGAGATCGATGGCAACTTTCACCAGCACCGTCTCTGCTCTATAACAGGACCTAAATCCTGACTGACACTCTTCAAATATATGATTTTTCAGCCTCTGCCCAAAGAGTTGATTTGAAGCAGTCATTTAGGAACTTTTACAAAAATATAGACGGGATAAAGGTCTGCAATTGGCTCCAAAGACCTTTTTTCTTGGATAAATGTTTTAATTACAACAACCTTGAAAGCCTGAGACACATTTATAGCATGTAAATAGACAGGTTAATTACATCCACTACAGAAATGTTCAGAAAAGAAAAAAAACCTCCCGGTGCGGCTGAGGTCTAAGAGACAAGCTGAATGTTTACATGAAGATGTTATTATTATTAAGTTCAGGCACAACTCAGACTCCACCATCATTTGTTTCTCTGTTCAATGACACCTAGAGGCAGGAGGGAAAAGGAGCAATTTTATTTGTAGAGGCTTATGAAATTGGCTCCTCTGAGAGTTGAAGGAATACAAGGACCAACAGATGTGATTCAGCCTCATGATTTTGACTTCTATTCATGATCAATAAGGTTTCTGATAAGATAATAGACAATCTTTCCAGACTAAATGATGTTCTTCTACATTGATGGAAAAACTGTGAAGGAGTGACATTTATGCACCTCCCCTCTGTGATATTGTTAGGAAGTAATCATTAAACTGAGAATTCTCTCAGACCCCGATTATTATCCTCATTATCCTCATTATTATCATTGTAAAATCCTGGTGTAATGAAATAATACAAATTTAAAGGTTATTAAAACTGTACTATAAGAAAGGGACGGGATGAATTACTATTTGTGTTTTTTTATGTTATACTAAGAACAATTGTGTGATAGAGAGTTCCTCATAGATGGGGAAGGAACGTCGTTAATGGTGTGAATTTTATGTATTTATTTCTTGGCCAGCTGAAGGTCTCAAGTCTGAAATTATCAAAAGAGCATTTTTTCAGCATTCAGCTGGACTAGAGAGACCTTGAAGGAAAAACACAGTTCTTTGTGCTTCTCTCTCCTTATTAAAAACTGCTCCAGCATTGATATATTGATCTACTTCAAAAACACACACACACATTCAGACTCTGCATTTCAACACGAGAAATCTGTTGCTTCTGGTGCTGCTGGTTTGAAATGTCTCAGTAAACATAAAGGTCAAACAACATGCTTTGCTGTGTGCAGGTAGCGCGTTTTAACCGTCTTCTCCTTGCAGCTGGTGCTCACAGTGGGTCTGCTGGCGGTGGTGGTTTATCTCTACACGGTGGTGGCTTTCAACTTCTTCAGAAAGTTCTACAATAAGAGTGAAGATGAAGACGAGCCGGACATGAAGTGTGATGATATGATGACGGTACATCTGACAGCCCTCGCCATCAGCTTGATGAAAAATCTAAGGAAATTGAAAATAACATTTTCCCGTCTTCAATAAGATGTTGAAATGTTTGACGCAGAAAAGGATTCACGATGCTTCCTGACCTTGATCAGGGTAGAAAGGCAGGATGTGACTACGACATTAAGAAGGAATTTTTCTGTTGTTATTTCAGCACTTATAAAGAAAACACGATAGCGCACCCTTTTGAGTGAACAGCTCATCGATTTTCAGATTTTCTTCAGTAACATCATTGATCTTTTCAACAAAACAATTTTTGCATCAAGAATTTCAAAGTGCTTGTTCATCTGTTTAAACTACACAAATCTTCTGCAGCCCAGAGGACGGGATTTATTTCAGACTGAAAATGAAAATCTTCATTTTTACGCCCTGCATACATTTGTAGTTTTGCTTTTTGCGCTCTGCAGTGTTACATGTTCCACATGTACGTGGGTGTGAGAGCTGGAGGTGGTATTGGAGACGAGCTGGAGGACCCAGCTGGAGACCCCTACGAACTCTACCGCATCCTGTTTGACATCACCTTCTTCTTCTTCGTCATCGTCATCCTTCTGGCCATCATTCAGGGTACACTTACTGACTTGTATCACGGCTTCAAGCCCAAAAACAAAATCTGTGTTTACGTCTTGTGTGGACAGTCGTTCACAACAGCCTGTTCAGGTGTTTCTGTCGTGCTCAGTGCTTCTTTAACATCCTCCAGGTTTGATCATTGATGCCTTTGGTGAACTGAGAGACCAGCAGGAGCAGGTGAAGGAAGACATGGAGGTAAGACTTAGGTAGAAACCAGAACCTTAAAGTGCAACAAGCATGTCTGACTTCGTCTAGGTTCTGTCTGATTAGGCAGAAATATTTTAGCCACATGAGTCAAACACTTAAGAAAATCTATGAACTTGAATATTGATGTGAACTGTGCAGATGAGATGGAAGTAGCCACCATGACGCCATCCATCCACTCCACTGTGGAGTTAATATTTGGGTCTTGCATTTTTGAGTTTTTGAAGCCAGAAGTGATAGAAAGTTGTGCATTTGTAAGACACCCAGAGGTGATTACGTTGTTCCTGGAGAACTCGCCTGTCAATCAAAACAGCGACAGCCTTTTAAAGGCTGAAGTTAATACAGTTTAAACCAGTGTGATAAATTAAAACGAACAGCCTACACTGTCTCATAAAGGGCGAGATCACCTACAACTGCTTACATGTTTCTGAGAGTGTTTGTGGATCTGTGAGATAAATATTTGTCTACTACACCATGGCTGTTCAAAACTATTTACACCTCTCAAAATTATTAAGCTACCTTAGCCCCGTCCTTTCTGTTCAGGAGCTTTTAAAGTTAGTTTCATGTATCCCAGCCAAGCTCTTTAGTTGCAGCTGTTCAACAAGAATCTCTGATTCCTTCTTTCAGACTAAATGCTTCATCTGTGGCATTGGGAATGACTACTTTGACCGGACGCCTCACGGGTTTGAAACCCACACCTTACAAGAGCACAACCTTGCCAACTACCTGTGAGCACAGCAGCAGACATGATGGGCTGGAACTATTTCTCTCATCCACTGTGATTGATTATTGATCTTTTCCCCGTGTCCTTGTGTGTGTGTGTGTGTGTGTGTGTGTGTGTG
>JAOWBL010000017.1:11085778-11103538 GCA_028564865.1 Zenarchopterus dispar | reverse complement strand
TGTGTGTGTGTGTGTGTGTGTGTGTGTGTGTGCAGGTTCTTCCTGATGTACCTGATTAACAAGGACGAGACTGAACACACGGGTCAGGTACGTGATGAAACACAAACCGTTGTAGTATTTCGCTCCAAAAGCTCTCCGTGACCTCTCTGAAGACGACGCAGAAAGAAAAAAAAACAGGATGCACTCCAGTTTCAGTAGGTTTGACTTATGTAATGTATCAAGTGGGTTGAAAACGCTGCAGCAGCAAGAGATGGAAGCAATGTGTGGGCTTCCTTTGACATTTTTGATATTAACTTGTCATGCACATGAAATTCAAGTCTTTTTTTAATTCTTTTATACACATGCAATGTTCTCATATCACAAATTTGGCACAGGAGGAAGAAAGGATATCAGATTGTAGTTTCTCCTCCCTGCAAGGAGCCAAATTCAGTTTAATAAGACACAAAGCACTTTGCTTCACATATTCTAACAGGCTGTTTTAATGAAACAAGACTTAATCGTGACAAGATGTCAAGTGTAAACGGTGCTTTAATTAGTTGTTATACATGGGAATGTGTGGATAACCCTTAGAAGGTTTCCCTTCCCTCTCCAGGAGTCATACGTGTGGAAGATGTACCAGGAGAGATGCTGGGACTTCTTCCCTACTGGAGACTGCTTCCGTAAACAATACGAGGACCAGCTGGGTTAGAGGGGTCGCCCTGACAACCCGGCGCCCCCAGACACCCCTTCACTGCTTTCCTTCCACCTGACAGACGCTGAACTTGACTTAACCCCGCTGAATTCTGACACCAACACCGTAATGCTATGACCTTCAACTGATGATCGGACGCTTCACGCTCCTTCATTCAAGTCCTCTTCCTTGTTGCCACGACGCCTCCTTTGGTTCTGAATCACATTGCCTTTTCACTTGCTTAACCCCCAACCAGGTGCACAAGTTGTGTGTAGACATCAGATACGTGTGAAGGGTTACAGCATGACAACTGAATGTCTGTTTATGCACAATTTCTAGATTAACGCCAGGAAGTTTGTGTCACTCACTTCCGTACCAACCGAACTGATCGAGATAAATGAAATGATCGGATCTGCCTTTCAAAGCTGGTTCTTATCTCTGTGATGAAATGGACGTGGTTCTTTTAGGACCAGAGACGACTCACTTTAGATGTTTATCAAGTGCCAATGTGCCTTTTGAGAAACTATGCAAATAAAGAATCTCATTCTTGTCCCTCCTGACACAAACACCGCTGTAGTTCTGCGCTAGTTACAAGCAGATTTACATCGAGCTAGTTTTTGTGGCTTTTAAATAATAAAATGAGTTGAATTTGTTGTATAAAATCTAGATAATCCTCGTGTAAATGTTGCTTAGTTTGGTTTTGTTCCCAAACTGTGGTGTCCTGTCCAGCTGCACTTCTCTCCACAGAAGAATCCCACGACACAGAAGACGATGAGAAACTTGGATTTATTGACAGAATGGTTCACTGCTACAATATGACCGTTTGTACGTATGTAGTAGCTTTGGTAAACCGCATTTATTTTGATGAGGGGAGGAAATGAATAAAGTGATTGACGCATTAAACCAAGCGTGTGTCATCTGTGACCCGTTTCTCCATCAGTCTGTCCTGTCGCGGAGAACAGAGACTTTTCTCGGACGTGCTGAGAGAGCAGTACATTCCTGTCATGAATGTCCTATCTTTACACCTCTGAAACACACCGTCTCTCCTCAAACAAAGCCCTAACCATCAAAAAGGGAAGGGAGATCGGCGTGCAGCAAAGCAGCAACATCACACTCGTCCATCACCACCTGAAACATTTCATCAGGTTTTCAGGAGGCTTCAGTTTTCTTCATATTCCTGATCCCTGTCTGGTCAGGAGATCATGCTGTCCAGCCAGTCCTCAAGGTCCTCCTCTGTCATCTCCTCTCTGACAGACGCAGACTTCAGAGGAGCGCTGGCCTCTTCTTTCATCTCCATCTTCTCTTCCATCTCCTTCGGTTCCACCTTCACTTCAGACACTGTAGAGTAAAACAAGATTCTTTAAATGTTGAAGCTTCGAAAGTCGAAGACTGCTTTTGAAACTATATAAAAAGTAATATATAGTATATACAGCATACTGGTCCAGCAGTTGCTAGTATGTATTATGCCAGCATAAATGGAAGCTGGTCACATGACCACTTTGATGGGCTCCTGCTGCCATGGAAAATTGCATTATGGGAACTTGGGAAGATCAGCTGAACAATAGAAATTTTCCCAGAAGAAGTAAACTGAGTATTTCTTGCATAATATGTACTACAACTCGGCAAATCCAGTACACACTAGAAGTCTAGTTTTAAGACCATTTCTCTTTTCATGAGAGATTATCTTCAAGCTTTTAATTCAGTTTCTAAGCGTTAGTTTAGTTTTCTAAAAGAGTTCAAGCAAACATTGATGGAACATTGTATGACGTTAGCTGAATTTAGCAAAATGACCAGAAACAATTACAGGAAACATTCGAGCTTCATTCAAAGCAAAAATCTACCAGCAATTACATTTTAGTATAAAGCATGTCTTATTTTGTTCATTTTCATTAAAAAAAGATTTTAAAAATAATTTTGCAGATTTATTTAGAGGACAACATGGTGCGTTTTTCATAATAAACATATCTCTTTATAATATCGAGGTGCAAAGACTGTTTAATACTTTAACATGCCTAGTCAATACACTTCTACAGAGTTTTTCTCCAAATAATTTTTTTAAAAAATGCACCAATCCATATCTGCTCTGATCACATTAATCACATTAAAACATCTGAAGACAAAACTTTTTTTTTTTTCTCTGCAATTTTCAGGAAAATCAAAATACTAAATCTCTTCAGTAAAGTAGGGATACAATACATGAGAAACTGGTCGTGCTTCAAAAGATTTTGCAATAAAATATGAAGTTGAAGGTAACAAATGTGTCCTGACCAGTTTCATTAGTGAATTACTATTAATCGTAGCGCTTGTCTGCAACCTTAGAGCACTATGTTTAAAAAAAAGAAAGGGGAACAAAACTAAGGGTGTATCTAGCCCCCTACCCACCCTCCTCTGAAGCAGCGTCCTCCTTCCGGCCCCCGTTGACAGACTGGTCTGCAGCACCCGAGACTGGTTTCTGTAAGCCGAGCAGCTGGTCCAGCTCTTCATCATCTTCATCCACCCCTGACTCGGCAGAAACACGAGGAACCTGTGAGTCCAAATCCGAGCTTGGCGCTACGTAGCCCCGGTCGGTGCCGAGGCTTTTAAAGGCCGAGGACGAAGGGGTGAATTTGGACGTTTTGTGCATTTCCTGTTTAGGGGTGACGCTAACAGCCGGCAGCTCCACCGGCGTCGAGACCTGAAACATCACAACAGTTGATGCCACGCTGGCTGTAAAAATGATGAAGGGATTTTAGAGCACTTAAATAGCAATGCGATTATCATATTTCACTTGCACCTACATGTCACACGTCTCTTTCCTCCAAGTCATTTTTCTCATCCAACAACAGCTGAGACAACTCTGCCCATGTAAATATTGTGTAACTGCAGGTTGTACAAACTCCAGCCTTTCAGGACGCAGAGTAAATACTCTTCCTGATTCCTGAGAGCTTGCTTTCCTCTCCGTAGCTGAAGAGACGGAACTTAACACCGTTGTAAAAACAAAAGATGCTCCATGTGGTATACACACTTTGAACGGGAGCGTTACGTAACTGGACTGAATGTAGACTTGCTAAATGACATTTAGGATCAAACTGCTGAAACGCTCCGTGCTCTAGATTAAGTTTAAACACTAAAGTGAAGGAGATTAAGTTCGTACCTGAACCAGCTCGGCCTCCAGGTCGAGCCTCTGATGTAGAGGAACTTGCTGAAGAATCTGGGCGAGAGCTGGGAGGTCGACAAACACCGCTGACATCTGCAGAGAAAAAAAAAAAACGTCTTTGTAGGCAGGCGCTGATGTGAGTGAAAGTACATGAGTAACACTCTAAAACGTCTTTAACAAATAACCCTGTTTCTTCAATCTTTGGTGATGACGAGAGCAGCGCAGAAAGAGAAGGGAAGTCCTTACATAATCTGTGTTTGATACCTTGACTCCACATACAGATAAGTGCAGGTCGACTGAATTCAGGCGGACTAACAGGCACCAGTCTGGACTGTTTTAGTTTAGATCCACTGAGGTGGTGTATAAAAATCAGATTATAAGAACACTCATTCTCCAAATATATCTGGATCTGTCTAGAAATGTTGTAATTAAGGTAATCCAGTCTGAAGCAATAACTAAAAAGAGGATGGTTAGTTTGAACTATAAATAGCGCGTGGTCTTGGTGTGTTCTCATGAAAGTCTGCCGTTTGTAACATAGTCCCAATTAGGATCAGGAGTTCGTTAAAGGAGGTGAGGTGGGCGTGGCCACATTAACTACCAGACTTGTTAATCCCGCCCATTTTTGGAGAACAACTCCACCGGACCGTTTAAGCCTCTCACAAACATGGTGACAACCAGGTTCCCACAGCTGGGCTTCAAAGCTGCTCTTCTGGGTGACATCACGGCTCTCCGTGATTAAATCATAACAACATAGGAATAAACGGAACATTCAAGAATCCCGAATTCACCTCCAGTTTTAAGTCAATGACAGAAGAAGCAGAATGCTTCGAGGTGGGTGCAGAGTTGGACAGACTTACCTGACTGGCTGTTAGTGGGTCCATCTCCCAGTCCTTCTCTTCTGCAAAGCGAAACTGAGTGAACGAATCCCCTGAGAAAAACACAGAAACTCAGTTTAGTTTCATAATCATCTGTGAATTGTCCTTCACAGCAACAAGGTGTTTGTCAGCAGCTTCGTGTGAGCTGTTGACCAGCATGAAGCAGCACTCATACGTGGCGCCGACCTTTATCCAACTGAACTGGCAGAGGGCTCTTGTGACTCCCCAAACGCCAGTGCTGCGTTATTAATAAGCAGCAGGATCCACACATTCAGCAGATAGACGTGTTTTGGGAGCCAGACGCAGATGAGAAAACTCTGATCTTCTGTTGTTGGAGTGCGGTGCGACGCTGGAAGAGCGCTGAGTCAAAACACAACATCGAGCACAACAAGGACGCCGTGTCAGATGTGAAGCACCACTCTCTTCAGTTTGTGACTGTGGTTTTCTCTGCAGTGAAGCACAAGGATGTCACTTTGGGTGAAATAGCAGGGTGCTGGTGGGTATTTTTAGACATGATGAAAGGCTCTCTTTGTTCAGAAATGCAAGCTAAAAAATTCGGGAACTGCTATGCGACACAGAGGTAACAGTAATCTGATCCACTCTTTGAGGTAAATGGGTGGGTAACTTCTAAAAGGAAGAACTAAAGATGAGAGACGACACACGCAAAACAACTAGGACGCTTCAATAAAACAGCTGCAAGAGCGTAAAAAAAAAAGCTCTGCCAGCATTTGTAGCTCCAGGAGGAAGATCCAACATCCGAGGTGCATCGTGTTCATGTAACAAGAGTTTATGTCAAGTCAGAAGAAAAATAAATAGGAAAACTCAACAAGGTCTGTGGGACAGAATCTTCTGGAGGGAGGGAAGGAAATGCATGTTTTCTGGTTTTAATTTCTCCACAATGACAAGATTAAATGATAGTCTAAACGCCTGTTTACAAAGAAATAAAGCTCTTTAATAGCTAGACTTCCCTTAATTTAGCGGAGCAGGAGTGCCATTAAAATGTAAAAATGCTAAAAAAAAAAAAAGACATTTAATTGGAATCTGGATGGATGGATGGATGGATGGATAGTCTATAATGTTATGGCTAAATTTTATGACTTCTCAGCTCCTCTGTGATTATTTTTGATGAGCTCGACATCTGAGCTGTGAATTGTGAGCAAAAAGAATATATTCATTCTTACTTTAAAGAGTGGGCAGTTAGCTTAAGCGAAAAAACTGTTTAATTCCTAAAACAATATAAGTTGCATTTAGTTGATTTCTTAGGATATTTTTTAAAAGTTTTGGTAGGGATGTTTTAGCTCATTCTTTTCTTAAATTAAGTAAAATATAAAACTGCTGAGGAGACTTTGATATTAATAGTAAGACAAAAGAGCAAGAGGAAGAGAATTTCAGCTTAATTCTCTACTTCATTTCACCATTCGAGGTGCAGCAAATGCAGCATATTTTGAAGCTTAGTTTATAAAACTTTAACTTGAACACATTTCGGCAAACAGCAGTCTTACATGTTTTACTTCTGGACTATGTTGCTAAAATTGTGAAATGGTAAGTAATAAAATGTTCTTGTAAATGTCAGTGCTCTTCTGTAGCTTTAAAATGAATCAAAAATCAGAAAAGCAGCAGAAATCCTGATTTTTTTTTTTCCCTCTGCCTTTTACCATTTTTTTTCTTCCAGCAGAAAGGCAAATAATCATTGTTTGCAGATCAAAGCACGGTGATGTTGAACATGAAACAGCTCTGACTCATTTGATGGGTGAAACACAGACTGCTACAAGCAGATGGACGGTCAGTGGGAGATCTGACAGAAAGCTGCAGTCCGCCAGCCTCTCGCTTTGTTCCTCTGAACTCTGCGACGTATTAAAGACATTCGGCCTTCGTGTGGAACCATCTGCACCATCTGCAGTTGGCCTTGATTGCTTGGATGTATGAAAAGTGAAGGGGGTCAACAAGGAGAAGCTGCAGGAGGGTTCTCGCCTCAGCTCCAAGGCCCCGCTGTCAAACAGGCAGAGGCGAGTCGATTTTTGAACAGAAGCATTAAAGGGGATACAATGACCGCGAGGCACGCGGATAAGAAAAAGGAATGGGAATGTCAGCTTTAGTTGACGCCTGGGTGCGGGATGCCTTTATTTGAGCTCCTGTGGGTGTCCGTTATCAGCAATATTGAGTGTTTTTCACCCTCCCCGGGGAGGATCTGTGCACACAAATACCAGATTTGGTGAACATGAAATCGATCTGCATCCCGGTTGGGGTCTGAAACAGATCAAATGTGCTGGCGATATTGTGTGAACGAGGGGATCCTTCAAGCAATGATAAGATCAAGAACACAGCGTGATTTCTTGTGCGGATAAGATAAGGCATTTTCAAATTAAAAAAAAAAGATTTAAAGGAGCCTGAGGTTTGAGTCTGATCATTTAGAAGGATATAATCTTGCATCACAAATTAAAAGCTTGGAGTAATTTCTTTGATTTTATATAAATTGCTCAGGATCTGCTGGAGTTACAGGAAGCTTTTTTCACTGCAATTTTCTTCACTTTACTTTTGGATCATAGGTTTTGTAAAGAATTCATCTGGTGCCTTTGGACAAGTGATGCCAACAGAAGAAAATGTTGCTCAAGTTAGGGTGTGCACCTGAGATCTCGGTCAATACACGTGCGGTAAGAGAATTGGAGGAAGTCTTTTCCACCTTTTAGCATCACAACAATCAAACATGTGAGTCTTCATTCTGATCTCATGCAAACTGGTCCCAATCTGAAGTCTGTGACTTCAAAAACTCTGGCTTTGTTTCAGAATCTTTAAACTTCAGAAAGTGTCATATGTTTTGTTCTTTTATTTTTTTCGTTGGTAGAGAAAGAAAAAAATCCAAGCCAAGACCTGATAGTTACATGGACTCCCCTCAGGTGAGGAGGTGATGCTTGAATGTGACCCTGGACATATTGTTACACAAGTTGAGAAAATTTCATTAAGTCTTGATGAGATTTCTATGACAATCCTTGGTCAAAATACCAAAATAAAGAAATAAATCAAAACCAGTTCAGTTACTCTCTTTCAAACTGTACACCTCTTTTTGTAGCTACTGGCTTTTTGGGATGTAGGGACCCACTTGATCCTTTGCCACCCCTCACATCCAGGTGGAGTGTCTTTTATTGAGACGTTCCCACATTCAAGCTACCATGCAAACATAAACGTGGACTTGAAATACATTCATCACCCTGGAAGCACATTATTACAGCATGACTTCATGAATTGGACTAATCTGGAATGAGTTGCAGCGTATTGTTGAGGTCCCTCGAGACGCCATTTGCTGTGATTTGGCACTATATGTATAAAATGGGGAAATGAAAATATTCAATTGGGACAGGAATGAACTGAAGTGAACAGGAATTGGAACTGAACGGAAAAGAATGGAAAGAGTACTTAAACTGAAGGTGTGTCCCATTTTCACTTGTTTCAATTGTTGTTTGAAGTGTAGCTATATACTTTTGTGACTTGGTACTTTTTGGTGCATTCTCATCTCAAATTGAATCAAGAACTGGCCCAGATTGTTAAAAGTCATTATGAAAGTCATAAATACTCAGTTCTTCTCCTTTTGTTTCAGATTTTAGATACTAACAATACAAACTGCTGCTGCTTTGGGCTTCTTTTCAGCAGTAGTAATGCTGTTGCTGCTAACCAAACATTAAGAAACGGAAAAACAGTAAGGCCAACAGGAGAATGGAGAAACAACTAAAGGAACCCCATTTACAAGTTGAATTTCTTAGTTGAGACAATACATTAAAAGTACTGGTAAAAGATTAGCTCATTTCTTTCTTAAATTAAGGAAATTACATAACTGCTGATGGGATTTTGCTGTTAATGGCAAAGGAGAAACAGCAAGAGCAAAACGATCTCATCTTACCACTTTCCAGGTACAGTAAGCTGAAAGCAGCTGCAGGAAGTGCTCTGCTTTTTCCCCTCATCTTGTTTTTGCTCTGTTGTGATCCAAATTAAATCATTTGTGTAAAAAGATTACTGCAGTTTCAGCGTGTTCAGTGTTGATCAGTGCTGATGTGAGACGCATTTTAGGACACTTCCCCATCTCAAGTCGCATCCTAGATAAAAGATACAGAGCAAGAACACATCTGGGGATTTTGCATGCGGTTGTCTAGATGCAGACTTTGAACTGGAACAGTACTTCAGCTTCAGCTGACAACATTTTACAAGTATACAAGAACACGAGTACAGACAAGGACGCGTACACAGAAACAACCCCAGAGTCGCCTGTCTCCAGCCTCTCATTTGGACACTCTGCATCCCAATGCTTCTCAAAAGTGAAAAACAGTTCAATATTTACCCTCCACACCCTTCAGTGTGTATCCCACAGAAATGTAAAGACCAGTCCAAGATCTTTTCTTCCTCTTACTCATCAGAGTCATCTAGCGGAGATACTAAAGTTTGCGTTTGACTGACGCAAAGTGATCTGGTTTAGGCTATAAAGTTACAAGGTGCAACTCCAGTCCAACTGGAATATAAACTGGACTGGAAATAAGTTGGACTAATATAAGTTAGCAGAAACATCAAAAGCATATTTTTAAAATATAATTTTAAATTGAAAAAGTTATGTAGTGTTGCTTTAAAGGGTAAATTTGTGTCTGGGTTGATTCTTCTCAAAAGTGGCCTCTCATACTCACATTTGCTCCGTTTCCAGTCCTGCTCCTCTCTCCGATTCAGACTATAATCTCATCTTTTGTCTCCTTCACATCAACACAGAACTGTTGATGGCAAAGAAATGTTCCCCTCCTACACCTCCGAGCCCAGCATCCTCCTGATGTGAGTCCATCACAGGTAGTTCAGTGGAACTGAAACAACCATGGCAACAGCTGCCAGCGAAAATTAGAGACACTTCTGTCAAACTTCCAGAAGATACAAAGAAGGCTGGAAGAGGAGGCGGCGAATGTGTGAAGAAAACCGACAAGTGAGAACATCTGAAGAATTACACCAACATATGCACTTTATGTTTCAGAAGTTTTACTGGCATGGGTAGAAGTTGTGTTACATATTAGTGTGGAAACACCTGCTGCTGTGGAGCTTTGCTGCTTTCTGTCCACAACCGGCTCAAGATCCGTTCATAGTTCGAATGTCGGTGCGTCATGGCAGAGAGGTCGCCAGACCCCACGGTTAGTCCACGGTGAATAAACACAGCATCACTCATGCTGTCTACTAAATGGCTCAGCCAGGATTGTGTAACTTCTGTAAAATGTGGCATCCTGTCTCTTGACATCTTGCTGGCTGAACCCCACATTAACAAATGAGGCTTTTTGCTTGCTGAGCTATCTATGGCCCTCTAATGCAGAGTCTCGCTCTCAGCTTTTATATTTGGATTGTGTTGTTCACTGGCTTCGCTGTTGCCTTTCAGTTCTGCTCTGCTCGTTTCCTGCTCCACTCAGCTCCACTGCGCTTTCACCTTGCTGCTCTTCATCTTCACCCTTCTGTACGACTGTCAAGCTCTGGCGCTGAGGCACGGTCACATTAATATATGCAAAGCATCTCCTGAACAGACTGATCAGAGACTTTCACATAAACTTATCTTTTATGGGTTTTATCAAACTCAATGTCCAACTTTTCTTCAATTAAAATTTGCTGGTTTTCTCCAATATCATCATCAATGATATCATTTTTGTAGAAAGGTATAGAAACTCCAATTAGCAGCCATTTAAAGGGGAAACTAATTTATATTTGCTTTGCTGACTAATCATGAAGTCAGTTTTATTTCTTTATTTATTTTTAAACTAAAATTTCCGTGATCATCAATAAGCAGACGAATATGGGAACAGCGTCTCCTTGATGGAAACATCTAAGCAAGGATTTGGTGGGACCGCTTTCTGAAAATGGCTTCTTTTGTACAAAATACAATTGTTTAAAAGTAGCATGTGTATGAACCGCACTTTAAAATGTCCACAAACCAACTAAATTAATACAAGTCAATCATAAAACAGACATTGAGATTATGTTAAACAATGTATTGATTTAGAAAAAAAAAGCTACTGTAATTACTGTGCTGTTGAGTGGCGGTGAAGTATTGTGTTTCGTAACACCACAACTTTCCTGGGAGGTGGGATAAATCATTGCAACATTCGATCCATATTGCTGCAATTAAGTGTAA
Source organism: Zenarchopterus dispar (assembly GCA_028564865.1). Taxonomy (NCBI): domain Eukaryota; kingdom Metazoa; phylum Chordata; class Actinopteri; order Beloniformes; family Zenarchopteridae; genus Zenarchopterus; species Zenarchopterus dispar. Next base: position 11,092,721 of record JAOWBL010000017.1, on the reverse strand, counting down.
ACGTTGTTGCTAGCTGTGGTTATATTCTTCTCGTGTGATTTTGCAGTTTACTACGAAACCTCAAAATGGCAGACTCTCGCTGGAGAACACGCTCAGTCATTTTCTGTTTAGCTCCCCGTCTGCTGAGAGTCAGTGAAAATAGATGATTTTTGTGTTTGACATAATATACTGGCACTTTTTCATTAGAAAAATAATCAAAAATATTCATGCAATGATAACAGTAATGAGCACCACCCCACAATAGGTGTCACATGACCAAGTTATTACAATAATGGGGTTATTGTCAAATTTGTAGCTGAGAGTATTAACCCCCTTGATGCATGGATACATGAAATAAAACACGGAAAAATATCTTCTTTAAAAAAAATTAGTGTTTAATTTATTAAAAGCCCTCCCAAGTATGTCTTAATCAAGCACCTACCAGAACATGGCCAAACAGCACTAACTGCTAGTGCGTAGGGCGTCTCCAGTGGTGAGAATGAGGAAGAGGACAAAGACAGAGCAGAGGACCAAATGAAGGAAAACAAAGAGTGCCATGAGGAGTTTACGGCAGTTGTGAAGTGGTGCCTGATGACTGAGAAACAACACCAAAGGTGATGAAAGAGGCAGGAAAGTAGTCAACGTGTCATCTGGAGAGAGGAAAGAGAATAAGGAGACATGATAGTGGAGTGAGGAAGTACAGGGAATATTCAGAGGAAGAGGTTAGACAGGCAGAAGTGGGACATGGAGAGAACAGAAGAAACTGGACAGGAATACAAGGAGATGCAAAGTAATGAAAAGATAGAGGTAGCAAAAGTGAAACAAAAGACATATAATGAGTTGTTTGCAAAATTGAATACTGAGGAAGGAAGGACAAACTTGTACAGGCTGGCAAGACTAAGAGATAGGGACATAAAGGATGTGAAAACAGCTAGGGTGATTAAAGGTAGAGCTGGAAATGTACCGACTAGTGAAAAGAGTGTGATGAGAAGGTGGAAAGAATACTTGTCTGTGAATAAAGAAAATGAGAGGGAGAGAAGAGTGGAAGAGGTGACAAAAGTGAAGAAGGAAGAAGAAAAGATTTGTAAGAATAAAGTGAGGATGAAGAGTTGAAAGACAGTTGGACTGGATGAACTACTGGTGGAGGTGTTTAGAAAATATTGCAGTGGCATTTTTAATTAGACTGATCAGCGTGATCTTGGAAAGTGAAAAGATGTGAAATGAATCTAGAAAATGTGTTTTAATGCCTACTTTTAAGAACACGGGTGATATGCAGAGCTGTAGCAGCTATAGAGATATATAGCTGATGAGACACACAATGAAAATCTAGGAAAGAGTTGTGAAAGCTAGGCAAGTAGCATAGACAAGGTCAGAAGGAGCTGCATAGTGTCTTTTTATATTTAGAGAAAGCACAAGACAGTGTGCCAAGGGTGGAGGTGTGGTATTGTATGGGGAAGTCTGGAGTGGCAGACAAGTAAATTATATGTATGAGATGTGTATGATAGAGGTGTGGTATGCGTGACAGAGGGATTCAAAGTAGAGGTGGGGCTGTATAAAGATCACCTCTGAGCCCTTTCTTATTTGCTATGGTGATGGACAGGCTGACAGATGAGATCCCTTTGGACTATAATATTTGCAGATGACAGTGATCTGTGGTGTTAACAGGTGGAGAAAATCCTGGAGAGGTGGAGGTATGCAATAAAAAGAAGAGGAATGAAAGTAAGTCTTGCCATAACAAGACATGTGTGTTAATGAAAGGGAGGTGGGTGGACCAGTGAAGTTAGAAGGAGTGGAGAAGGCGAAGATGCAGAAGTTTAAGCAAATGGGGTCAACTGTTCAGAGCAATGGGGTGTGTGGAAAAAAATGAGAAGAGTGCAGGCAGGGTGGAGTGTCAGGAGTGATGTGTGACAAGAGAGTAGCAGCAAGAGTCAAAGGGAGAATCTATAAGATGATGGTGAGACCATCTATGTTATATATTTTAGGGATGGTGCTGATGAGAGACAGGAAGCAGGGGTGGAGGTAGCAAATCTGAAGATGGTGAGTTCTATTTAGGAGTGACAAGGATGAACAGAGTCAGGAATGAGCACAGACCAAAAGAGAGGATCAAATGAAAAAAAAATGACTCGCTAAGTAGACCCCTAATGGGAAAAGTAGAAAGCAAAATAAGACTGTTAAATGGGGAGTTGGGGGAGGAAGGGTAGTAACTATGCACTTTGTTGTGACTTGCCAGGGGCTGACACATGAACTTAATATGCTGCCCCAATTTGGTCTTGAGTGGTCAAGCTTACACAGGACACCTTTATTGTGACAATTGTTTCTAAATGTTTTAATCCAAATAGCTCATCTTTGACAGCAATTCCTCAATAATTGATGCAATTGCTAAAATAAATGCTCAAATCTGATTAGATCCACTTTGACTTCTTTTTTACACACCACTATCATTAACCATTGATATAACTCAGAGTGGAGGGGAAAAAGTGCATAAAAGCCTGATATCTTTTCCATTATGTTGTTAGACATATGACGACAATCTGAGTCTTCTAACACTTTGATTTAGCATGGACAATCTGCAGCCTCTCTGCAGCTGTCGTCATGGTGTTTTGCTCAGCATGGGTTTAGCTGTTGGGGAAAAAAAAAAAAAAAACTTGAAATGAATTTTCCCTTTAACAGGTGAGTAGTACAGCAGGAGAAGCCAGCTAAATCAGTGGTCTCCAACCCTGGTCCTCAGGGCCCACTGTTCTGCATGTTTTAGATGTTTCCCAGCCGATACAAGTTACTGGATCATTAAGAGATTTGTGCAGACCTTGATGACAAACTGATCATGGTCATTAATTAGAATCAGGTGTATTGAGGCAGATAAACATCTAAAACATCCAGGACAGTGGGGCTGAAGGCCACTGAGCTAATATTCTGCAGATACCACAGTACCTGCAGAGTCTGTGTATACAACCCAGTTGCAAGTGAGATCTTTACACCATGATATGCGAGTAAGGGGAGAAAAAAAAAAAAAAAAAAACACCACCAACTTACTTCTGCTTTAGCATGGTGTGATCTCAACAGGCAAAGTTTCAAAACAAGGCACTTGCACATGTTCAAGGCCATTTCATTTTTACACAACCTTTTAAAGGCTAAACATCTGAAAACTATAACAAGTATCCATTAAGTGCTCATGTGGAACTAAGATTTGTTGTAGTTCCTCGACTGACCACTAGAGGCTGGCTGCAAACGCAAGTCTACTTCACTAACTCCCATATTAAAATGAGCAACTTTAGAGCAAAAGTAAAGGTGTTTACAACCTGGTTCAAACAACCATTTTGGACTCAACTGTTTGATTTCACACCCATGACAATTCTGAGAGGAGTGAATTTTTTTGTGCTACGCCAGGATAGTTTATATAAAGCATTAAATGTATTGCTAACGTGATTGATTGACAGTCGGCTTAGCCAATGGCTAGCCACTATCACTTCCTCATCCGGTATCGTCATGCTGCAGAGCTGAGCAAAAACAAACACCCGCTTGTATTAACCCGGTGACGGATAAAGGCAACAATCATATTTGAGTTCGCCGTTGAGTTAACATGTTGAACGGTATATATCCCACTGTAAACGTCTGCCAGCAGCTCTGCAGATGGGAAGACAGTACATACTGGTGAGCTCAACAACATCAGAAGACCTGGAAGACCACAGAAGACAAGTGAAGTGGATGATCACAGAATCCTTTTCTTGTTGCTGAAAAAACCCTTCACAACATTAACAAAGTCAAAAATACTGTAAAGATGGTAGGTGACAAAATCTAAAATCAGGAGACATTTTAATGAATGTAAATACAGAGGGTTTACAACAAGGCGCAAACCAAAGTGAACATTCATAAACAGGAAAACCACATTAGACCCATCAGGAACGTCTATAAAAACATTTTTTCAAAAGCCTGTATAGAGTGACATAGTTGTATACTTAATGTGTAGCCAAGTCAACAAGGGTGTTGAACAACTCATGGAACAACTCATGATCCAAAACACACCACATCATGTGTCAAACTTCATGGCAGCAGTGTTGTGGTGCAGACGTGCACAGCTGCCAATGAAACAGGTTCACTGGCGTTTATTGATTATGTGACTGCTGACAGAAGAAGCAAGATTAATTCTGAGGTGTATAAGGCAATGTACTGGTTACATCAACCAACGTCACAAAACTGAGATGATACTTAACAGATGAAAAATGAGCTGAAAGATACTGCTAAAGGTACTCAAAACTGAAGGCAAGGAATTGGGATATCACTGACTGGCAACGTCAGTAGCCTGATCTCAGCCCAATAAGGAGTGATCTTCAGTTACTGAAGACCAAACAGAACACAGAAAGGCCCACAAACAAGCAGCAGGTGAAGATAGATGCACTCAAGGCCTGGTTAAGCATTTCCAAGTGGGAAATTCAAAATGTGGTGATGTTTGATGCCCAAACCAAACCAAATACCTTTTCAAGTTTTTTCAAAAAGCGATCTGCTGTTGTCTTGCTGGACAGTCCACATACCAGTTACATCCCAGCTGTACACCCTTGTTGACTTGGCTACACATTAAGTATACAACTATGTCACTCTATACAGTGTATCTGCTGGAGTCTTAAGCTTGTTCAGCTGAGTGGAATCGAGAGAGCCGACTGAGCCATTGCTCAGTCTCCATTTAAACCTGTAATGAAGTGCTGACATTTTATGTAACGGGAAGACAGTTACCCTCCATTTGCTGACAGGTTAATAGCGTGATCAGTGAATGATTACTTCTCTTTTAACCTGGCTGTTGTGGCAGACCCTCACTTGATAAGAAAGGAGATGAATCAAGTCTCCTCTCAAAGAAACCTGCAAGTATGTCAAGGCCCATCTGATAAGTATCTGGTGAAGGACAGAAAATGCAAGTGAAATGCAGAAGGAAAGCAAAGAGAAAAGGAGCAAGACAGTGAGACAAATGAGATGCAAAGACCTGTGGGAACATGGTGGAGGGAAACTTCCTATTGCGATATGTGAAGCCGACCCTCTTTCAGAGAGCTGCAGCACCTTCAGCATGCTCCCTGTCACGCCTTTTTAACCAAACCAATTAGCCCACCATGACATGGCGCTGAAACCCACTATGCGTCGATAAATCACTGTCGCCACTAATTGCAATTAAAGTCCAGAGGAAACCAGGCGAGACCATAAAGAGGGTCGAAGCTATTTACTCTTAACTTTTAATGGTGATTTGAGCCTGTGTTTATGTCAAAGTCATATCAGAAGAGCTCCAATCCACTTGAGGCCTCTCTCTCATTAGGAATGTGGGTTTTATGTTTTGTTTTGTTTTGGGGTTTGTTTGTTTTTTTCCACTCTCTCCTTCGGGGACCCGAGTTTGTTTGGAGGTGAGAAGCTGAAGTGCAGATACTTCTGTCTGATAAAGAGGTATTGTGTGATCTTCTCGCTATCCCCGATGCTGGACGTTGTTAGTTACAAGTAGATGTGGAAGGAAAGACTTTTGTGATAAACAGCGTGTGGTGCTCTAAGTCCTGGTGCTGCCGGAGCAAACAACGGATTATTCTTCCGTAATCTGTTTCAGAGTCATAATCAGTTCAATACATTCATGTTCTTGTATGATGTCGCTGCTGTATTTGATGAAGGAGTTTACACAATTGCAGTGTTGACAAAGTTTTCATGCTTTGAACTTTTCCACATTTCATGACTCAGCATCAACTAGGAGATGCAGTTTATTTTGTAATCAATCTCTACACACAATTCTCTTTAGAGAACATAAGTGTGGATATAAAAGCTGCTCATGTAAAAATAAAAGAATGAACTAAATATCCCAGTTACATAAATTTTAAGGCTTATTGTTTCCATTGCACATAAGGAATAAGGGACATTACAGGGCCTCAGGAACAATGGCATGTTTCAAACCAAATTTTTATTGTGATGATAAGAGTCTCAGAAGGGTATGTAGTAAATGTAACACCCTGTATATTCAGAAAAAAAAAATCTAAACTCTGAGAACCAAAACCCAGAATCAAAAAAAGCAAAACCTTGACTCCATAACTGAGAAATCAAACTTTAGGCATCTTTTAACCACTGTTTGAAAGGTCTTTCATTTATTCATACTAAGGGGCGGGGCCTAATAGTATACTGACGACTGATTCACACAGAAGTTTAGAGTGTCGTCATCTAGCCAAGTTGCTCCTTTTGTTTCCCCTTAATTAATAAAGTGATGTCCAGTTTCTGCAGGAAAAAGATTTTAACAGTTGTTTGTAGTCCAATTTAAGTGATATTCATGCTGGGAATTTAAAGCAGTATAGTCACATAATCTCCAGAATGCCAGACTGACACTATCTGATTTCTTCTAGGGCGCTTCCTACCTGTGAATGCGCCTTTATCCAACGTGCCAGATAAACTGCACTGACATTAAACCTGTTAGATGCACAAAAACAGTACAACTTGTGTGAACAATAACGAATAACACCAGCAACACATTACCTGAACATGAACTTAAGCTCACATACTTGGATGCATGCTGGGAAACTGCATTCAACATGCTACATTATCAAAGGTCTTTTTGGGATGCGTGATGTAGCCAATGAGTTACTAGTTCTCGCCCCATCATCAAGCAACGTGTCCCGTCTTATGGTCCCACCTCCTTCTGCTATCAACTCCCAAGCAAGAATCTCTTTAGCGCTGAAAAAAAAAAAAAGAAAGAAAGAAAAGCACAACCGAGAGAGCAAAGGCAGTTAATGGATCTAGAAATTATAGCATCAAATGTCAATTGTTTACAGTTTGAGTTCTTCATTATGGATTCTATGGAAACACCGTAAATAGGGTGTTAGACAGGTGATTTAAAAGTTTTGGCTGACTGGTGAACCAAATATTAGCTAATATTGATCTAAAAGATCAACCAGTAGAATTTAGATAGATGATATCGATTCACATGAAAATATAAATGCAAAATACAATCAGCAACACA
>JAOWBL010000017.1:11069677-11085678 GCA_028564865.1 Zenarchopterus dispar | reverse complement strand
TCTTTAGTGCTGAAAAAAAAAAAAAAAAAAAAAGAAAGAAAAGCACAACCGAGAGAGCAAAGGCAGTTAATGGATCTAGAAATTATAGCATCAAACATCCATTGTTTACAGTTTGAGTTCTTCATTATGAATTCTATGGAAACACCGTAAATAGGGTGTTAGACAGGTGATTTAAAAAATTTTTGGCTGACTGGTGAACCAAATATTAGCTAATATTGATCTAAAAGATCAACCAGTAGAATTTAGATAGATTATATCGATTCACATGAAAATATAAATGCAAAATACAATCAGCAACACAACTAGTCCATATCTGAGGTGAGGGCTGAGGTTATGGAAATAGGTTAATGGACAGTAGTGTCAATAAATATTGTTAATATAAGCAGTATCACTGACAGTGGAGGAATCAATAAAATACTAACAATACTTAACCCTAGAAAGACAGGTCAAATGTCTGGGTCAGAGAATTTGTGGACTATTCAACAGCCTTTGTGTTCCTAATTATTTCCTTTTCACATTTTTTCTCTAAAAAAAAAAGGATTGTCAGACCATATGACGGACACAGTAAGTGTATAATTTAAAAAAAAAAAAAAAGACTTCTATTTGAAAAAGCTCTTTTCCAGCAAACTGTCTCGTCTCGATTGTCCTTCATCTTCTGTTCCTCAATTTCAAATTAAAGTAAAGTTGAATTCTTATTTTAAAAAAAAATAAAAAAAGTAAACGCCTTAGCAAGTGAAGGAACATGATGAGAGACTTGGGGCCAGCTCATGAGGCACTTTTACAGAGGGTCATCCTCAATCGAGTATTGATTCTTGAAGTAATTGGGCAGCATTTATTGTCCACAGCGAGAGGATTATTAAAGTAATCTTTAGTTATAGCTCATTCGGTTTTTACTTGAAGCAGAGGTCATCTTAGTTTACTAATGTCAGCAGTGTCTGTTCACAGAGCATTCGACACACACTACTTGGTGTTGGAGTGAAAGACCAGTTGACTGATGACAAAAGCTACGTTTGGTTGGCCACAGCTAATGAGCTGTCTGAGCTGAAATCAAAACCAAAAATATTCAGACAGAAGCATGAAACCATGCATCTGGTGGAACGCTTGATGTGGAATTATCCTCTCTGCTAGTGTTATTTACCAGAAGACAAGCAACACGGTGTGGGAGGTGTGAAGCACACAAAGCAATTATCTTTAATTGAGGCAGAGAAGTACATCATTAAATGACTAATTTGTTATTTTTTTCAATAACACACTCTATTTGACATAATTGGCTCAACTTTGGGGACAGAATGTTTCACCAACTATTGCATCTAATCTTTTAGGGGTTAAAAAAAAAAAGAAAGAAACACAATATAGTCAATCTGAATAATCTAACAATTTGAAGAGGCCGTGCACAGAAAACATTCAAGAGTTCATCAGCAGTGTTTAAATGGGAATTTTCCACTCTGAAATAGGACCATCATAAACCCACTGTGTTTTCCATTTTCTCCATCACAAGGCAAGGCTACCATCGATTGTAAGTCACTTTCAGGGTACAACCGAAATCAAGGTTTCGGATTCAGCAAAAACAAAATCCAGCACCTGTATGTGTTTCATCCAGTTTTTAGCAATTGTTCAACGTTGTATAAATTCAGTCTAAAGTAGTCTACCTACATCCAGATGTCGTCACCTACATGGTTTATGCATCCTTGCCTGCTCCTGTAAATACATCCAGGAGACATTTGAGGACGGACTGAGATTTGATCATTCAAACCATATTCGGAGGCATCTGAGTCATGTGACATCTTCTGGCTAGGTGGAAATATGTTTGTGCAATAAAAGTGTCAAACTGATAATGTGAAACAACAAGTGGGAAGTATAACAACAGACATGAACACACAACCACAACATCATGGACTTGTGTTGTTTCGATGTTCCTACCTTATTTCTTCTTTCAGTTATTGAAATCATGCATTTCATGCATTTGCAGATGGAAATCATGTAATTGATTTTTTCGGGATATAGGGTGGAGGAGTAAGATCAGGTTACGAGTTGCCACCTGAGGTGGATGTGAAAACATGTTAATGCCAGGTGCGAACAGAAATGTTTGGGGCAATTCACTTTTGATCGGATCACTCAGGACTGCTCCCGAGTTAGGACTTTTTAAAATTCTCTATTCTCCTTGGCTTTTGGCTCATCAGATTAAGTATCTTATCCCAACAGTTTCATTAGTTTTATTTCATTTTATTAGTCTTATAATTTTAAAGTTTCATCAGTTTTATTAAATGTATCATTTTATCGTTTTATTTTAGGGGTGCTGTTAAAATTATATTTAATCACCATTTTATATTATTACATATGATATTTCTTTTGTGAAGAACTTTAGTTTAAAATGTGCCATATAAATAAAGTTGACTTGACTGATGTTAATACTAGGTCTAAAAAGGACTGAAGTAAGGAATCTAAACCTAATAGTAGGTATTTGTCTCCCAGTATCCGTTGAAAGTTAGCCTCTCCTTGCAGCAAGATAAGTAACAGAAACAAGACTCAGGGGTGGTGTCTAAGTGACCAACTGTAAATAGAAGACCGATTCACAGACCAGTCCTTAGATCACTGTTTATTTGGGGACTACTTAATGAACTTCCTGAATGAGATGGTACACATGCCTCATTAATAGATATGCTGTGGATTAGAGATCAGTGGAGCAACAATTTTTTTGCAGTGAAAAAGAATTAAATTAAATGTTTTCTGTTCAAATTTAAGGCAGGTCTTCAGCTTCCATCATAGTTATGATTAATTTTGAGTGAAACAACTAAGGCTATGACACTAAAATCAAATTAAAATGAATCACAGCATATAACAAACATTTTCATCACTCCTGCTCACCGATTGTTACTGTAAATCATTATAAGTATTGAAGGTGGTGACGGCAAGCTCCTAATGGAGTGCCATTGTTAGTACAAAAAGGAGTCACAGAGATGTTCGCTTCTACAGTTGAAACTGCTCACTGATATAAGCAGTTGTTCACGAATCAAAGCAGCTTTGAGTGGAGATGAGAAACTGATAATCAAAGACTGATCAAAGCACATAAACACATTTGGCAAGTGTTTATCCAGAAATAGCTGGACATGCCAGGTGGTTTGTTACACAAAACAATCAGTAAAGTTGATGGACTTAAAAAAAAAAAAAAAAAAAAAAAGGATAAATAACTGGAGATACAGCAAGTGCAGTGTCTGAGCTGATTCTGAATCTATTTTAATTTAAGGTCAGACTTACCAGTACCAGTTTTGGTTGTTTCATAATTACCGTACTTTGAACTATGAGTATGTATAAACTTTTCACAATGAAAGATATTCTTAGCCTCTATTCCTCTATAGCATCACAGCATTCAGCATGCTCAGCAAGGTGGTGAGATTTTAAGAAGTGCTGTCCCATACGTGTTGTTGTTCCTCAAGTTATTTTTAGCTACAAAATGCTTAAAAAGTGTAATAGATTCATCAGTATCCGTGTTGGAAAATATCATTACTGCTATCATTTGATACCAGTTATAGGGAAGATCAAAATTCATCAATTCTGATCATCAGCCAACCATCTCTGAAAATAACTGATATAAAACGCATGAAGAGTTGCATATATACCATGTTACATCTTCCAATATACTGACCTTTCATTAAAAAACTAATATTAAGTTTGTAATGGAAGGTAATCTGCTTACCAGTCATACCAGAGTTATTTGAGTAATACTAAATCAACTGTTTTTATGAAAAACAAAGTTGGCCGAGACCCGCATATTACCACCAACACCTGGCTCCAATGTGGCAGTTGGCTTTTAAAACACTCTTCATCCAACACATCTAGGATATACTGTTACTGGTAAGCAGGTGAAGTGGGCATCCTGTATTTTTAAAATTAAAACAGGATACAGCTAAAGTGATGTCAGTAAGTACTGATGTGTGCAGTACTGTACTTTTGAGGGAAATGTCTAAGGAATGATCAAGTTTTATAGAAGCAGAGACCATGAACTCTCCTAGTTTCGCATTCATTGGTAGTCAACTTATACAGAGGTATAACAAGGTGGCGGAGATGTCAGGTAAGGCACTGCCTGTAAAGAAAGGAATTTGTTGCATAGTTTAAATTACTTTGGTTTCTCTGTAGAGATTGTACACATGCTATCACTTTGGGGGAATGACATTTGAGCCTTCTCAGAGGCTCAAAGTGGCTACATACTGTGACGTAGATCAAATTCTCCAAATGCTATCAATTTCCACTTTACTGCAAACTCATTATGATTCACGTTTTGGTCCCTAACAAAAGTTTACACTTATCATCTAGTAATGAATCCAGGATTGCTTTAACTCCAAAGAAAATCACCCTTCTCTTTTAAAAGAAAGGAAACATTCCCACTATTATTGAGCAAATAAAGGTGAAGAGGCTAAAAAATAAAACTAGAAGAGTATACAAACAACAACATCTGCTAGCATTTACCATTTAATTATAAAACTTTGTGTGTATCATTCTCAGAAAGAAAATGGCCAAGAAAAGTCCAATCGCTGCATCAGAACTACTTTTTGATATCTGGAGACTGTGTTAAACATCCATGTTTGTGTAAATAATTTATAATACATTTTCCTGTAATGAGACAGATTCTGACTTTAAATGTTACAGCTGATTGGTGTATCTTCAATAGCTGACTGATAATTCTGATACCAAAAGATGGTGTCAATTTATGAGCATTTGCAAAGAGGACTGACAAGTCACCAGATTTAGCAAGCACTAAAAAATTTGTATCTTGCCCAGAAATGACATTTAAAAAAAAGAGAAAAAAACATCTTTCAGGTTTTGTAGATATGTTATCACTTTTTTAAATCAGCTTCATCACACACCATAATTAAGCTAAAAAAAATTGCAACAGCCAGAGTGAGCAACTCGTTTCCTGTTAACACTGTTTGCTCTTCATGTGCCAAGAAAATATATTTGTTTAACCTCGGACAACCATTTCACGTGCAAGCGGGAAAAAAGTGTTTTGCTCTGTCCAATGTATCTACGGCACAATTCTTTATCTTCCCAGGAAGGTCCAACCAAAAGACAAACAAAGCAGACACTGAGAAAGACCAACTATGAGGCTGAAAGAGGCAGTTGTGACCGCCAGGTGAACTGAGAACAGTCCAAAAACTATACAAATCTTCTGAAAGTGCTTTAGAAGTCCCTCATTCTGCATTAAAGAGCTGGGACAGTCAACTGTACCAGCTGAGAGTACCAGCCCAGTCACCGTGAAGGAGGACACGTGTGACTGATTGAAGAGCCAGCAGTTTTCTCCTCTGATGAGAACACGCCGGTCTGCTGCACTGCCATTGTCAAACATTCAGCTCCTTCTGAAGTACTGCTGACACCCACATCAACTCCTCCTCCAGGTCCCTCCCCCCCGTGTTTCATCCTACTCTTCCATCTCTTTCTCCTCCTCTTAAATGTTGCTCGAGGCTCCGATGCAGCATGAGTCTATGTGGGAATTTTTTTCTTATTGTGGCTGTTGGTGAAGACATCAGTACGGCGTGAATTCAAGCAGCTTTTCTGGCAGAAGCAAAAAGCTGAAGCCCGATTCATTCTGGGCAGCCTTGAACATCAGAGAAGCTTTTCCTTGCAAGTGGAGCTGCTCGAACTTTACAAAAAGACTTTCTGGCACCGGCTTCAATCCCCTAAAAGATGTTAAACTGGTACGTTCACCTTTCACGTTCACCTTTGGTGACCCCACAGTGGAACGTCGCTACTGAAGAGGAGGAGCTCTTCTAAGTAATTCACGCTTCTCTGAAAAAGGTCTGAAGAGCACCATCGAGGGATGATGACATACAGACCCTGAACAGCTGTTGCATTTGCTATCCTGTCTCGGAAAGAAGCTGCACAGGATACTACGCGATGATGCTGACAAACTTGCTTCCTTCTTAGCAACTGCCAAGGATGACCGACGGTGTGATGACCTACCTGTATTTGACGAGTGTGTTTTTCACCTCGTTGGAGAGCAGAGAACAGAGGAATAAAGCCAGCGAGAGGGAAGAGGGGAGGGCAGAGCCAGAGAGGGAAGGTGTGAAGCAAAAGCTGTGAGAGGGAAATAGAAAGCACGGAAAGAATTACACAGAAACTGAACGCGCTCTAAAGGAGTGAAAAACAGCTTATAGAAAATTTGGTCCCATTTGAAGCTGGAGCGTTGTGTTTTGTCAGAACCATCCTGGGTGAGTATGTATTCTGTTTGATGTGGCTGTTATGGCAGGAAATTTAACAGTTCACAAGAGCAGCTGTCAACTGACCCAACTTACTGTTCAGTGAAATCAGATTATAAATTCAAACATGATAAATTTTTTATTCCTGAATAGTAAATGTAGCCAAAGTTGGTATATTAATGAATCATGGAGCAAGTGAAAGGGATCATCAGCTGTCACCAGAGCTTTTACAGGTCAGATTCCATTTATAGAGCATGTTCTTGCAACAATAAATTCTCTCAGTTGATTTTGAATATAATTTTAAGTTTCTTTGTGGTTGATATGCTAGGAGGCAGTACATAGATTTAATTTAAGACCTCATTCCAAGTCTATGAGAGTACATTTTGAATTATATTCTTGGGGTATTAATAACAAGGGGCAAAAAAGGGCTGAAACGATAAGATATTAACTATGAAACTGTCAAAGGCATTTTTACAATGTTGTTACATTTTAAGATCAACAACCAAAGATGAACTGTATTGTGTTTTGTTTTCACTAACAAAAGAAAACAAAATTATTCTTTTTTTATTTAAAATCATTTCTTAACTAGATTATATTGGAAAAAATATGTAGAGGTAAAAACCATAGAAGTGTAAAAATAACATAAGGTCTAGAAATAGAAAGTGTCAATAGTTTAAGAAAAAAAAAGGGAAATTTCATGTTTTGTTCTAGCAGATCACTTGAATCAGTGAATTGAAAAATCAATGATATATGGGATATTTGACTAAACGTGCAACATATAAACATCAGCACATTTTCCTAAAATATATACATAACATGATATTTTTTCTCCACTAATTTCAGCAATCAGCAAAAATGCGAGTTGCCCTTTTTGGCACTCAACAGAGGATGAAAGTGGGCTGATGTTAACTCAGCAAAGGGTCTCTGATCCACCTGCAGCTCTTTCAGCCTCGCGCCATCCTCCACTGCCTTCATCTTAATCAGCAGGTGCAGGGAAACAAACCAAGCACCTTTAATGTTTTGTTTCCCCATTTTTGGCAACCGCACAGTACAGAACTGGCCTCATTCCTCTGCTTTGACTCCAGTCTGCCCAGTCCTCATGGCTGATCAAGCATCCACAGCGGAAAATATAAATTAAGAGCATGATTGGGACTATACATCTCAGTTAAGAAAACGCCCTTGTATTTGTCAATCCAGTTAGCTAAATCAGAGAAGCTCTAATGCGATTTCCTTTTGTTTCATTATGATTGAGCCTTGATAGGTGCCCATTAGTGGCCTTGGTAAACTACGGCTGCGGGGGAGGAGGATTGATCCTTGCGTTAATGTGTACAGATAGATGACCGTGTGAGGATGTAAATAACTGGACAGCATTTTCCCCTCGTCTTACAGGCGCGTCATGGCCACATGAACACAGAATAATGAAATTGCACTGCATGTACATTGCCAATGGCAACAGTGCAATCAAAACCCAGAAACCCAAGGACTATGATGAACTCTGACCAAAAGAATATAAAAAAAAACTAAAAATCAAATTTTCTGTACCAAAACAAACAGCAGCAATGAATTCCTCGAGGCTTTTGTGAGGTGATGAAAACCACAAAAGCAGCTTTAAAATCCATCGATCCTGAAATATTTTTAAGCACCAAAAGCACCAAGGATACTTCAGACCAGACTAGAAGCCACAAGCATGAAAAAAAAAAGTTGCCTCCTGGCTTCAGAGTAGTAGAAGCTCAAATCAAATTTAATCACGAAATATGAACGCTAAAAGCTTATACACTGTCGGGGGGAGTGAGCTACTTAACACCCATCTACAAACCCACAAACAACAAAAATCAACATGACCTTCAATTTAAATTGAGCAGTTTGTTTACATAATTTCTCAGTTGTGCTGTATGTTCCCTAATAACACTGATTACAGCTGCAGCGGAGGCTTTTCAAGCACAAAATCACATCCTGCAAATTTCCAACATTAAAAATATTTGCATATACTAGAAAGGTAAAGTGACTCCTGAAGTCTCAACTGCTGCATGCACACATTCACACAAAGATCAGGTGAAACTTTCAGGCTCTTTGTGTTAAAAGTGTTGAGTCCCTGCAGCAGTAAGTACATGTGGATGACTTTAATGGGAGAAAATGTCAGAATAAAGCATAAACATGGACTTGAATTGAAACTATACAGTATAAACAGCTGTGACAGGTTCTCTGTGAGAACATCTGAGGCAGAACTTAAAGAGTAAAGAAGAATGTGAAGGCAAATATCTTTAAATCTTTAAGCTGTATTTGTTTGGATTAACAAATACATTTGTTTGTTTTGGATTAAGTGAGATGCCCACTACTTTTCAACATCTCAAAGAAGTGTCATCCAAATAGTTTACATTTTAGGAATATGTTGTTTAGCATTAAAAATCACTAGGCACCGTAATTATACAATCGATAAACTTAACTCACCTGGCAATCTGGAAATCAATTTTCTCAAGACAATTGTATGTTCCTGGTTCTGGCTGTAGGGGTTGTTAAGTACGACCAATTTATATTGTTTAAACGGGAAAACTTCATCTCAACACCAATACTGCACAAGGTGTTCAAAGGTGTATTTGAACTTTAAGAACGGGAAAAGGAGCTAATGGCTTTGAGTTTTTAATTTCCATTTGCTTCCATGTCCACAAATGTAGACATGGAAGCATAGCTACATGAAAAATCCTGCTACTGACAAATACCAGCTATAGCCACTTTGGACTCAAGTCACAGTGGTCTTTTATGACAACTACGTATTGCAGAACTTGTTGAACTATTCATTGTAATCTATTAAATATTTCAAACAACTGAAACCGAAGAACATATTACTTGAAATGAAAATATCTTATGAAAAAGTTCATTTTTTAGTGTTAATGTAAAAAGAAAGTGTGTGAACTAAAAAATAAGAGAAATTCTCACCACATATTCAGACAGAACTGTGTAATGGTAACAATGTTGTGTAGTGCACTAGGTAGTGAGCATGAGGTTCAGAGCTGTACAATGTTCTTATTCTCTGCTTCAACAAAACAGCGTTTGGTCACTAAATCCATTTTACATTTCATTTCTTTTTGTACATCATCATCTTCAGAAAAGATTAAATGTGTCCAATGAACAGACACAGTTTTTTCTCTTTGGCTACTTGTCTCTAGCTGCCAGAGTTGCCTAGTTGTGTGCAAGCGCCAACCATCTCACTTCCAGATTGAGCCTCATGCAGCACCTTGCCATTGACTGGACAAGGCAGAGTCATGTGACTAAACATGTAGTAACATGTTTTTAAAGGCACAGTACATTAAACACACACAACCAGGAAAGTAATAACAGGATTAAGGAAAAGAAAAAAAAAAGTGAAATTATTGACATTGCCAAGATTAAAACAGTTAAAGGATCCAAATGTTGGTTTCGGTCAATTTTAAATAAATTGCCTTTGCTTACTTTAAATCATTTAATTTTTATTCTATAAATCATAAGCACAAAAAAAAAAAAAGCCCAGTTTCCTAAACTGCCAAGTCATGTCTTGGGATCCTCCATTTGAGCGGACTCACAGTCAAATATAAAGACATTTCATTCGTCCAATTGAAATCAAATGTCACATTTTTGTTCTTTTAGTACCTGTAGGTCCGTTTTGGAGCTTTATGTCATCAATAGTTAACAGTATCTAATATTATTAAAAAATAATTGTTAATTCAGTGGCATTAGCTAGCTTAAATTTAGCATATTTGACTTGCTGGTTACCTAGCAACTGACCAAACATGTTTTCTATTTGTTAGTAAAGTTTTAATTACATAGATCAAATATGTTTACATTAGTAATATCAAACTTCCTGGACTGGATGTCGTCATTGGACTTCGTGTTTACTGTAGAAATTATCTGTGCAGGTGATGGAAGAATGCGTGTGGTAGATTTGTTTTCACCGAGACTGAAATGAGAAATATTTTTTTCCAACTGTATGTATGTTCACTGTTGTAGGCTAACCTGTTATTCCTCACATTTCCAGTTTATTTTCATTATTTCACTCAGATTCCCATCGATTCCTAAATTATTTTTAAACCTTGATTTATGTTAACCTTTTTCTAAAGCAAAGGTCTGTAGTCTGTGTTCTTGATACATTTGTGATGTTTCTATGGACATTTTAATTTATGGCAATTTTATTCAATCCTAATACATATTTTGCTAACACCTGTATTTTTAAATCATAAAAAATATATATCATAATATTGATATTGACCAATATAAGAATCAAAATCGTGATAATATTTTCCCCATATCACCCAACTCTAGTTGAAGCTAAGGAATATTAGCTGTTTGGGGGGATCAGGAAATAGCATTCAATTGAATATTTTTTTCTTTTTTCAACAAAAACAGAGGGAGAAATTAAGGAGATTGGTAGGAGGTATCTGGTTAAGCAAGTGGACCTGATCAATGAAAGCAGACTGGGCCTTTTGATGCAAATTACAAATTATTCCTCCATTTTTTTTAGACCAGGACTATGTAATATAACAATTATATGTTAAAGGTGGTGTTAAGTTGGCTTTTGATCGGCTTTTCACAAGAACTGTTCAGATTGGGTCAAAAACATGAATAGTATCATCGCACCGGTGATTCCTTCGTAACTGACTGTCACCAGTATTACAAAGGAATCAACAAACCCAGTGAGTTATGACTCACCTTCTGTATTTTGAGTATTCTGAATAATGTCTATGTGATGGATCCAGATATTTATGAGTCAGGTCTTTGGCCTCAAGTTGAAGTGGAGCCCACCATGTACAAACTAATAAATCAAGGTGACAGGAGTTGCCCTTAATCTGTATAAAGATTTGTGATTCCACCTAAAAGATCATCACTGTACTCTGTACCAGTGTGGAGAAAACCAACACAAACCCACTCAGATATACAAGTAGTTTTGGTATGAACTCTGATATCAAAGGTTCATATATTATCTAATAAAATGTCCTTTTATGAAAGACTGAGTATCTGTAGCTCTCATCTTGCAGACTATGATGATACAGTGCTGTGCAGCAAAGAGAGAAAAAAACATTTCAACCTCATTTATATGTTAGAAAAAACAGCCTATAATCAGACTCACTTCTAACGCCTCCACTGTACTGTAGGTAAAGCTCTGCTCTCAACCTTGCTGCCCCTGGATTTGGAATTTCATAAGACAGCAAGATACATTACAAAAGGCTGAGAAATAATAACAGCAGCCATTTCTCTCCTGGAATATATAAAATGTCTAAATATGCTCGACTTCACATTCTGTTCAGCCTTGCCAAAATAACAAATAGTACTTTAGCCTTGGATTATAAAAAGTAAGAGAAACCCAGGCAGTATGGATCAAATTTCATATCCTTATTTTTAGGCTGAATGCTGACATGTTTTACTTATTTTATACAATTGTGGCTAAATGGCACATTTTAACTCAGTGTCACCTGTGTGATCTAACAAGGATTTGAATTTAAAGGCTCTAACTCTCCAGGTTTTTATTTCCTGCTTAATGAAACACACTTAAGCAAAAAACTAATATAGTGAAAAAAGTAGAACAAGCTTTCCTCGCCTGAAAATTTGCTGCACAGTATTAATGTGTAATTGAAAACCTTACATTAAATCAGAGAAAAGAAGAAAATAATTATATGGTCATATCTGACCCATCTGAGCTCCAAGAGAGCTGTGAATCATACAAGCAAAAAAGTAAACAGAAGTAACAGGCTTAACCTGTTTGAAAACACGCAACTGCTTAATTTTACCAACAGGAGAAAAAAAAAACAAAAACAAAACTGTAAAGTAATGGGTTCAGGAATACACTAAAACTAAAAATGTAATGGAGAGCTGGCAGCTGGCACTTGTTGTTTACCAGGTGGTGGCGCCGGATAGACCAGTTTATCTTCCTTCCACCATTTTAGAGGATCTCTATCAATGCATCTATCCTAACAGACAGCGAGTAACTGGCAAGTTCATTTCCAACTGCCTCCCTCTGTTTCAGCGAGCTCTGCTTGAAAAAGTCTGCTAGTGACTTCTTGCCTTTGCCTCTGTTGGCATTAGGCAAAGTGGTCAAAGCCGAGTCCAGCTGATAACTGCCCTGATCAGCCAAAAAAGACTCTGCCTCCATCACAGCTTTGTTTTTAAATGTCTCTGGCTTTTCTTTTGGGATTCAAGTGGCCTTGAACTGTGGGTCCACAGGTGAGACCAGGTCTAAAAGGTCATTAGTGACTGGATCAGAGTGTTTGGTTCTGAGGTAATCCACAACACAGGTCTTCATTGATCTGCACAACTCACCATCATCCTCCAGCTTTTCACGTTTGCAAGCCTTTAAATTAAACTAAGTTCTGTCAAACTCAACATGTAGATTTAAAAAAGAGGGTTTATAGAGGGACAATATCTTTGGAAATGTAATTATCTCACACCACTTAGGACTTCTCTGTTCATACAGCAGAGAACTGTAACATTCAGTTTTTGTTTCAGGGTAAAATTTACAGGCTGCAAGTTCTTGGAGAAGGCTTCATCGATAGAAAAAATGATGAAAGGGTTTAGAGATGCTGCAGCATTTTGATACATCCTGCTTTATTGCAGCTTTTACTGATTTGGTTGGTGTTGCTTGCCATTTGTAGTTTGAAATTCAAAATATCTCCAAATTACTGATCAACTAATTTTTGTCTTGCCAACTAGATTGTCAACATTCCCAACGTGCGTCACACCTGACTCCATGTTGGTTTTGTTTTTCCACCGCTGTGAGTGAAAAGCGTGGGTGCCAACACAGAGAGGGATATAGTACGAGCAGAGAGATCAGATGCACGCTTTCTATGGAGACGAATAGGGTTGATGGCTCTAATGAGGTACATAATACCGTTATATCTCATAATATCAGTATACCACACAGCCCTAACACAGGAAGTGACCTGTAATAACTTTAGGAAGAGGAAAAGGGACATTTCTGTGACTAACTCCTCATTTCATAGCTGCATTAATTGACCAGAAAAAAAAACAACTTCTGAAAACATGACCTCCCATGTACAAGTGAGGAACTTCTAAAGAGCAGCAGCCTCCTGCTGACTAAAACAGCCATGTGAGAAAAACACAGATGAGGCAGAAAAGTCAAACAACTCATAAGAGTACCTTTATCATTTACACTAAAGCAAAGAGAGAGAAGGTCACATGACTCGGCAGCAGTCGCTCTAACGCCGTGGTGGGAAAAAAAAAACCATGAAGATAAAATGATCTCATCATTTTTTTCCCCAAAAACAGAAGATTGTGTCCTGCACAGATCTTAAATGGGATTTCTTGAACAGTCAACTGAAATAAACACGCCTGATCAAAGAGGACTCATTAACAGACGAGACTGAGACAGAAGTCAGAAACTTTGCACCTAAAAAGACATGTTAAATATAAGACTTTTCCCTTATAATTATTTGACGATTGGTGGAATATCCATGCTCA
Source organism: Zenarchopterus dispar (assembly GCA_028564865.1). Lineage (NCBI taxonomy): Eukaryota > Metazoa > Chordata > Actinopteri > Beloniformes > Zenarchopteridae > Zenarchopterus > Zenarchopterus dispar. The sequence continues at coordinate 11,072,044 of JAOWBL010000017.1, read as the reverse complement.
TATAAATATAACACTGGTACTGCAAAACTGATGACTATTTATAAAACCAGACATGCGAGCGATTAATCTGAATTTAACATGTCTTTATTCTTCATTTAGGCAAAATGTTTTGAATCCCTGGAGGCAAAAAAGTGCAACTTTTTACCCTTGTATATCTTAGTCATAAACAGATCATAAACAGAACATAACAGGTTGGCCATTTCCATCATTTTACACAGTGTATATGCTTCTGCTCTTCATAAAGCATGCAGTAACATCCAGGTACAAAAAAATGTAAATGAAATATAAATGAAAAGGAGGGGGGGAGGCGGGAGGTGGGTAGATGGGAGCAAATCTCTCGTTTTCCACCACTAACAGCTTGAGCACACTCATACTTACATCCAGCTACAAATATTTTTGTTTTTCTAGCTAATGCACAGTCAGAAACCATTAATACTAGATAAGAGGAAAATGCAGCGACAAGTTCATCATATCATGTGGATAAAGATAATGGTGGGATGCTGTGAGGTGACTACTACAACACAAATGTGCTGCAATGTCATATTAAGGAGGTAATCATGTTTTGGGTTCTGAATTTTTAATATGATTGAAACTGCCTGCCAATAAAACCTATAAAACATAGATATGAGACAGCTTTTTAATCCTCCATCTCATCAGAAGATTGGACTGGAAGCAGTGTTGCAACAAAACAGACCATCCAGCATTACTGAAAAGCAGATGTTACAGACTTTTTTCAGACTGTCCTTACTGTTGACAGCCTTAAAAGCTGACAAGACATGAGTTGCAGAGATAAAAAATAAGTTAAACTTGCCAAACGCAGATTTCTGTGACCACTATAATGATCCCATTTTAAACTTCAACACCCCCCACCCATGACAGAAACCGAGTCACTGAAAATGAAAAGAAAATGCATCATGAAAGTCAGCGTGTAGGCAGAGCTTTCGGGTCAGGATCGCTGCTCTCCATCCAAGAATAGTCAGGAGAAACTGCTCACTGAGGCTGATCAGCTGATTAGTGAGATGCAGTAACTTGCCAACATCCTTAATTTAGATTTTAGCTGCAGAATTATTATAAACTAATTTCCATAGTGATTCACAATAAGCATGAGCTCCTTGGTGGTTGTTAAACAAGAATCCTCTTTAAAACTCAAGACGCTGACCTTCTTCACTACTACTAGATGCATAAGTCAAATGTCCCAGTCTTGCGTTAACACCGGGAATCGGTCCTGCAGTTGATGAGATCTACAGTTTTTCCTCTAATGAGACACCACCGACTGTGCTAGTTGTGGAGAAAACAATCAACAGAATCAGAGTCTGTGGAGAGCCCAGGGGCCCAAACAGCGACCACTGAGGCTGAAATGAGCTAACTAAGACAAACAAGGGCACTGCAGACAGCTATCAGACAGCTGCGTTCATACAGAGCAATTAAAGTCCCTTAAGAGAGCAGACATTTCCTTCTCACTAATTAGGATACAGAGGCAGAAATAGAAAACTACGACAAGGCTCAGAGAAGTGTTTGACAGAGCATATTTCCACTACGCCAAAAACTTAAATGAACAACACTAGTAAATGACCTGAGCTACTTGACCACAGCAAGAGAGGGCATTCAAACGAGCACGTCTTACCTGCTGACCCCAGCAACACGTGGTAGTCCACTCCTCTCTGAGCAGGCATGTCATCATCTTGTTCTGCCCTCTCCGACTCTTCGTAACGATCCCAGTTTGACTCCAGCTTTCTCCTGGAGAACACCTCCATCCTGCCATCTTCCTCCTCGGTTTTATCTTCGTCATCTTGGTCCTAAAAGGACAGCAAAGATGGAGTGTCCAATGAGCAAGACCATTAACAAAGTCAAGAAAATTAGCAGGGATGTGGGGAATTTTGTAGGTATCATTGCATTAACAGTCTTTCAGTCACTGAATTCAAATTTTACTCATATTACAACAAGCAGAGCGTTTATTTGAATCATTCAGGACACATCTAAAGCATACAGCTCACGTCAAAGAAGCCACTTCTTTTATTTTCTATTATAACCTGCCACACCAGCAGGCCGGCCATGCGTCAGCACCTCGATTACACAAGATTGATCCATTTTCAAACAAAGCCGCTCTTCAAAAAAGATTTTTTTTTCTGTACTTCTCTTGTCCTTCATCAGTTATTCTCTGCCTTTATAGCAGTTTTGTGTCTTTTTAAAAGTTAGTTGTAAAAATGGAAATGAAAACAACAACTGATGACTCTGAGTATTAGCCCTTGCTATGAGAGAGACAGTCCCATCTTTAAGGAAAATGATGGTCTTGCTCATTCTTCAGGTGAGAAATCCAGTTTAAGTGGTGGATGTCTCCACAGATTTTAAATGAACTGTTGCTGAAAA
>JAOWBL010000017.1:11056613-11069577 GCA_028564865.1 Zenarchopterus dispar | reverse complement strand
TTGCTCATTCTTCAGGTGAGAAATCCAGTTTAAGTGGTGGATGTCTCCACAGATTTTAAATGAACTGTTGCTGAAAACATTTCTTGAAACATTTTAATGTAGAATGCAAACAATTGTGGTATAGTGAAAGTGATTATATGTTTCACAGTTGAGGTTCAGGTTAAATCCCTCTGGGAGATACAACTACACCACCTGCTGGTACCTGCACCATCTCTTTTTATTGCAAAATGTAGGATCATTGTAATATATTTACACTCTATGGAAACATATCATTAACATTGATGTCCACTTAGGACAGGATATTTAACTGCTTTCAACACATAATATCTTTGATCAAAACACATGTGTTGTAAGTGATTAATAAAAAAAAGGATAACTGTAGTCTTCATTTTGCGTGGACAAAGGTTTGCTAAAGCGCAAGTTTCTATTGTTGCTTGAGGCTGCACCGTAAGGCACATCATGTGGCAGATCTGTGCATTTTTTACTTTAACTGAATAGGTTCTCTCCACTTGGACTAATTTTACACAATTCAATAAAGCAGATGAGACAAGCGGTGCCACTAAATTATGTTTCAAGAATCATTTTTGTAACTGGTGTTTTGAAGATGTTGCATTACAGGCTGTTCGTGAAAACATGAAATTTCAAAAGGGATTTCCTTTTTGAAATCCAATTTCTCAAGGTGGTTTTGTCCATTTTGAAGAAAAGCTGAAGTAGATTAAAACAAACAAAAAAAAAAACCCTGCTGTAGGTACACTTACATTACAATTTTGATGTAAAACTTAAAGGCTGGGTAAGCCTGATATATCCTAATTAAATCAGCGCAAGTTTTAAGCTGAAGTTTTGAATCCACTGCGCCTCCATGAAGTTGCTGCCAACAACCTCCCATAGATCCTTCAGATGTGGCTCTTTCTGTATATAAGAGTTGCCCTAGGGAGAGTTCGTTGCAGATGTCTTTGTCTTTTTCAAGTAGAAATAATGATAACCAGAGTGACTGCAGGAATCAAAATTTCCTTGCCAGACTTAAACACGTAAACATCCATCTTGGAACAATCTAAATTATATTGTATAGAGAAGAAAACACAACCTTGTCATATAACATAAGTCAAGGAAAACACCATTTTATAGTTGAGTTTTATTGCTATTTCAAAAATATTGCTTAGGTTTTGCACCAAACCTATGGCTGAAATACAGCTTGTGTGAACATGATATAACATTCTGCAAGACCAATCACTTGTTAATGATGAAAGTGTATGATATTGACATAGCACTTATAGAATGTGTTCAAGTTTGTCTCAGGAAGGGGATCTGACACTTGGGGGAAAAAAACAAACAAAAAAACTGTCATTTCGTATTCACTGTGGCATCCCCCAGAAGAGCAAAAAGCCAAAATGACTTTTCTAATCTTGTTGACCTCCCACTTTCCCTATCTGTGCTCTGCACAGAACTCGAGCACCTTCTAACGTGGCTATTAACTCATAGCTCTTATTTATGATTGCAAGTTAAAACCACTAAAAAAAAAAAGTTTTAGGTAAGTGGCATTTCCTGCTGTATGCCCCCAAAAAAGACATCTGTACCAAAACTGAACTGATTAAATTTGCAAGAGTCCTCTGTTACCTCATGCTTCTCACACAGATGCAGCAACAGTTTTAATAATGATGCCATGCAAATGTGTCACATGAGATGCCCCACTATGCTGTGAAACTGGTTTTCATGTTTTTATGTGCCTGCACAAAAGTCATACAAAACGGGAGCTTTAGTTTTTATCTCTCCCCCAGTCATGTCATCACAGCTCAAATGGTAGCTGTGGATGCACAAAAGGAGACTTTTATGATTGCAATCAAGGAGCCCCTGTGTATTCAAAAGCTATTTCTGATTGCAATCAAGGAGCCCCTATTGTTTCTCTTTTAATTCTGTTACCATGGCAGAAACATCATCTGATTGAACATCCCTACAGCAATTAAACTGAAGTATCTGCTGTCATATTTCCAAGACTCGGAGTCTGCAACTATGATGTAAAAGTACCAGTGAAGATGTTTTAGGTGTCTGACCACAGGGATGGATATGGTTTATTGTGTTCAGTGTGGTTTAGTGCATCCTTACATGATCTCACATTGACAGCCACTGTAATCGATGTGTACAACTTAAGATTAGTTGCGAAACTGGCTAGACTTGTAACTGAAGAGGTGGAAAATAAGGCCGAATTGAAGATGACGACGCATTCAATAGCAACACCGTTGTCGGTGACTAGTGTGTTCAATAACAAACAGAAACTACAAAGTTTCCAAGAATGTCAGTCAAGTTTGGCCTAGACTCGTAACGGGTCTGTCTCACCCGCTGAGGGAAGTCCGTTGCATGGGGACCTCCCCCGCGTCCGCGGCCCCGGTGATAGTCCCGTTTACCACGTCCGCGGTGGTGGCCTCCTCTCCCACGACCTCGGTGTTCACCGCGAAAACTGTCGTTGTCGTTTCCACCCCGGCCGCCTCTTCTCCAGCTGCCTCCTCTGCCTCGGCTCACTCTGCCTTCCATTACTGGAGCCGTGAACTGCACACGGACGGTTTAGTGTGTCACACCTCTTGCGTTAGCGCTGTGGGTGTTACAGCGAATAGCGTCCCAAGGGAAATTTGTTCGGTAGTTCCGGATCAGTGCAGTTATGTCAACAACCACCAACTTTTGAAGTTTGAAAGTTTTATTTTCGTAATTCCTTTGGAAACATTTCAATGGAAAAACGGAAATTTAGGTATATAAATAGCACAGAATAACGAATATTCCAAATAAAATAATTATATTAATAATGTTACCAGAAATAAAAAGAAAATGCATGAGGGGGTTGTAGATAATTATACCTTTTTAATGTGGCAGGCAATGCTTCAGTTATGAACCTACTTGTTATTAGCTTTGACAGATACTTCTTTTTTTTTAAATGTTTCTTCTCTGTTTAATTACTGACCAAAATTGTTTTTGATATTTACTAAAAATTTTTCAAAGCTCAGAAAATATTTTTTTATAAATAATATATTTTAAAATATAAAAACCAGAAAGAATTTTGCACTTTTTAGACACATGCTATTATATACAAGTTGAAAATGTTACTAGTTGTTTTAAATATTTAAAGAATATTTAAAAACCTTTTTTTTAAAAAAGTAATATTTTATATATTTATGCCTCACCATTCCTGTTTTGTTTTTTTGTTTTTTTCATTTCAGGGAGGCAGCTACATGGGGCCACAAAAAGCCATTTTTTATCAATAGCAGAGAGAAACAGCACAGCACAATGGATCTTCAAAACACCACTTCTGGCAACATTTCACATATCCAGGCTCCTGCTCACAGCCTTTGGGAAGTCATAACCATTGCTACGGTGTCCGCCATTGTCAGCTTAATAACCATAGTTGGAAATGTGTTGGTGATGCTGTCCTTCAAAGTAAACAGCCAGCTGAAGACTGTGAACAACTACTACCTGCTGAGTTTGGCCTTTGCTGACCTTATCATAGGAGTTCTGTCAATGAACTTATACACCACATATATACTGATGGGCTACTGGTCTTTGGGGAACCTTGCATGTGATCTCTGGTTGGCAGTGGATTATGTGGCCAGCAATGCTTCTGTTATGAACCTTCTTGTTATTAGCTTTGACAGATACTTCTCTATTACAAGGCCACTGACCTACAGGGCAAAGAGGACTCCTAAGAGAGCTGGCATCATGATTGGCCTGGCGTGGCTGGTGTCTTTTATTCTTTGGGCACCACCCATTCTGTGTTGGCAGTACTTTGTAGGAGAGAGAAAAGTGCCCATGGACCAATGTCAAATTCAGTTTTTAACTGAGCCTGTGATCACATTTGGAACAGCAATTGCTGCTTTCTACATCCCTGTCTCTGTTATGACTATCCTCTATTGCAGGATTTATAAGGAGACACAGAAACGGACAAAAGATCTTGCAGAGTTGCAAGGGCTCACAGCAGAAAATGTTTCAGTAGGCATGAAACCACAGAAGACCATAATTCATTCTTGTTTTCATTTCCCCAGAGAGAGGAGAGACCAGAGTCAGGCTTCCTGGTCCTCATCTAATCAAAGTAATGCCACCAAAACCACCACCAGGTCAGATGAAGCATGGGCCAAAGCAGACCAGATCACTTCCTTTAACAGCTATACATCATCAGAGGAGGAAGAGCATCATGTTTCTACAGAAACCCCACAAGGATCATTCAAAGAGCAAGGCAGCGGACAAAGTAATAAGAACGGGCAGGTGCCTGATTACACAGAAGACCAGTATTATTCCACTCCTCAAAAGAAGAACCACAAAAAGTGCATCTCCTATAAATTCAAACCTGGCTCAAAGGGTAAAAACAGCAGTCCAGCAAGTGCAACACCATGCCCTCCTGAGCCAAATCAGCCTGCCAAAAATGCCTCCCCATCTTCCTCCTCTACCACCTCCAAACCTACAGACGCAGCCCTGAAAAACCAGATCACCAAGAGAAAGAGGATGGTGCTGGTGAAAGAAAAGAAAGCTGCTCAGACTCTCAGCGCCATCCTCCTGGCCTTCATCCTTACATGGACGCCATACAACATCATGGTGCTCATCTCCACCTTCTGTGCCGAGTGTATCCCTGTGTCACTCTGGCACCTGGGCTACTGGCTGTGCTACGTCAACAGCACCATCAACCCCATGTGTTATGCTCTCTGCAACAAGACTTTCCAGAAGACCTTCCGCATGCTCCTGCTCTGCCAGTGGAGGAATAGGAGGAGGGGCAAGGACAAGCTGTACTGGGGTGGACAAAACCCAAATATCAACCATAAGATGACCTGATGTGTCAGTGATCTCTTTTACTCTCATGGTGGAATCTGTTGTTATATATACTACAGTGAGTGGTCATATTGAGCTTGAAGTTCTGCATGTGCTTTCTGTGTTAAAATACATGTTGCTGAAACATGAACTGAGCCTGATGAAAATACTTAAACTGCTCTTGTGGATATGTAAAAGAAAAAGAAACCTCAAGCTACACATTCTCATACCAATGAAGGTTAAAGTGAAGTTTCACATGTCTTAAAAAGGCATGTAATTGATTATAAATATCAAAGTGTGTTAATGGATGAAAGTTGTATAGCTGCTAAATAAAATCTGGAGGTGTGAAGTTGTGAAGTCCCAAAAATGCTTTAAAACTCGTTCCAAATTTCTGAGCTAAAGTGATTGTGTTGATTGTGCCAGGTTTTAACAAGAAGAAATACCTTTTAAATAAGAAAAAAGGGAATAATTTTTTATCCTTGTGTAATCCTATGAGCTCCTTGAGTGCAATTTTAAATCAGTGGAGCATTTTTTATTTATTTATTTATTTTTAAACAACACTCTCAAACCAAACAAAATGTCAAAATAGCTTTGGTGCTATATTCTTCAAGCACTCCATCTTGGCCATCTCATTCATCTTATTTCAAATATAGAAGTTGCAGTAGACAAGACCACTCCCTTTTTTTTCTTTTTTGTAAAATACATATTTTAGAGATAAGACAGAGCTAATATGAACCCCTGATTTACAGAGACTTCATGTCATACATATATCTGGATATACATGCTAAAATATGCAATAACAGAAATACAATGAGCTGTGGGTCACAGCTCTTTGTCCTGCACGAAATCTCTTCTGCCTGCACAGAGGGAGCATCCTAATAATTTCATTATGTGAGTCACAAACTCTCTTTGTCCAGCATGATTTTATTTGAGGCTGCTGGATTTATTGCTGTTTTGGTGCCAATGAAAAGAATTCTACTTGGAAGTTTTGATATTAAATATTGAGTTGTTTACATTATTCACAGCCTTCATCTTCACCCCATTTTTCTTACTGTACGGCACTGTTTTGTCTTACTGTTTACTGACCTGCCTTTTCTGTCAAGGCACCAAACTTGACTCCAGTTTGTTAAATAATTGATGGGTAAGAATTTAATTTAAAAATGTATAGGTTTCATTGTTTAAGTAGAACAGAAAAATAAAATCCCAGACAGTGGTTGTGTGGTTGTATGAAAAGAAACAGTTACCGTTCAATGTCTGTATTTTTCTATGTTATTTCATTTTTCCAACATTTCATTTGTAATTTAATGCAGTATAGCTTTGCACTTGTTTTTGCTCTACATTCTCTGTGTATCTGGAAACATAGACTGAAATCTTTAGAAACATAAATGTGATGCCGGAGAATCAGTTAATTATCCAAGAACTTTGCTGCATTAAAGATATACAGTAAGCAATTTTTGGATGACATCATGTCTGATATTTGAACTCTCCCAAGTCTCCCTTCCTCCCCCAATTTATGGACATAAACACAGACCTTCCCCTGTCTGTGGTTGGCATTTTAACTTTTTATTTAATAAATTAATAAATTAATTAATTTTTGCATTAGCTAGGAGATAGGCAGTCAGCATCCTGTAAGGAGATATTTACTCCACATGACAAAAAGATGCCTGGGTTAAACATCACATAGGGTCGAATATATTGCCTTTAAATTCAATTTTTGGTATTTGGAAAGTATATAAATACTAAGTGACTGGTTAAGAACTTATAAATATACAGAGTGGATCATGAAATATTACAAACGTGTCTAAAAACACTTTATAGCCTATTTACAGTATTGCCTCCTTCTATCATTGTTCACGGCAGAGGACAGGTTTGTTGGTCAGTTTGTATTCCAGAAATGCACAACAGCACAGTTTAGTATTTGTTTTCATTCTTATTAGAAATTTAAAGAACAGATGAGCTTGAATCTCTTTAACTTATCAAAGTCAACCCATTTTCAATGCAGCCTAGTTAATTCCTCTCTTTTTAAGCTGTTATACAAGCTCTGTGTAGAATTTACCGTTTCATTTCCTTTTGCAGTGCACATGTGCATTTAATTTTACTGTCACTGACCCGTGGAGAGATGATAATTCACCGTACCCCTAGTGAAAGTACAACAGCTTTGGCACACATCCCCTTAATTTGTGCAGACTCAATGTGTCCTACATCCAAGCAAGTGTTCTCAAAGTCTGCGTGTTGCCTTGGAAACGGTGAGATAGTTATGGGTGACTCATTAAGCTCAGTGTATTAAGCCTGCATATATTGATGTTTTTGGCATGTTTGCATGCACAGCAGATAATGATGCCAAAGAAAACCCTAAAACATTTACTACACTGAAGTTCTTGTACTATTAGGAGCATCTCTTGATCTCTTGATACTGATTTGAAATGAACAAACTGACAATGAAATCCCAAGAAAGTGTTAGTCTCATTAAATCTACATCAGGGGACCAAAAATGCATCAAAATCCTTGTCTTACAGTGTCTTTGAGTAATGTGCAGTAGTATTCTACTTTTAATCAACATACTATAGCATGTAAGTAAAGACTCTCTTGACCTATTCTTTAAATCTCGCCTAATCTTTCTTTACTCCTGACTTGCACTGTAGATAAGTGGCATGGAGGTTTATATGTTTAAAAATAATTATGAAACAGATATAGCACAATTCACTGATTATGTTGACTTTTACACCTCACAGATGGTAAATGTAAACTGCTTAGTTTATGGGAGTGTTTAGTGAATGTTTTTTTTAATGTTTTCAAACTTAGCTTTTGGTATTTAATTGGATGTGTAAGGGCTAATCTGTACATTTAAGTGTATTGAAAATTGCTCTTCTTTAGATTTACATTTATTTATGAACTGCACCTCTGCCCTTGTTAATATTGATGTAAAAAAAAAAAAAACAACTTTGTACACACATTTGAATGATACTGTTGTGTGCTATTGCACTTGTGTGTCTTTTATGGTCAAATGTAAGCTATCTTCATAAACTCTGTGCCTTTTGTTCTGACAAAAAAGTTTTGAAAAACTGTGCTCCTTGTACATCTGTGCAGTTCTGTAAAAATGAGTGTGTGTGCTGATACAGGTCAAACAGAACTGAAGTAAGAATCTGGGAGACGATGTGTCAGGGGCAGGCATGTACTTCCCCAACAAAAATTGTGAAATAATAAAGTGTAAGCTTACATGAGTTTTGAAAGTGGACTGTATAAAAACAACTGGAGAAAGCCCATGTGATGTCACACAGCTCAGCTTGGTTGACACAGTTTAGCTTGGTTTAGCTTGGTTTAGCTCATGCTAACCCATGATGATTATTGGCATTCCCTTACATTCATTTTGATAAAATGTGCCCATCCATACTTATTTCTAATGATGCTACCAGAACATTTAAAATGAGTACTGTCAGAGCTGAAACAAGGACCAGTGGAGCTCTGGTTGAGCACCCGTCGACCCTGACTAACCTATCCATGGGGCCTAGTTTTTGTTGTTGTTTTTATTTAGAGCTGAGTAGTGGCTGAGTAGTGGTCCAAAAGGGGAGCTGGCTATTCCGGCTGCTGCTAGGGCAAGTGGTCAGCTTTGTACTCAGATTTAACTCAGAGTTGGTCACAGCAGGCTGTCCCATTAATAGCACAACAAACCATATTAACTATAAAATAAGAATGATTATGCATTGTTAGGTCTTTATTTACAGTTCAAAAGTCAAGTCAATGGAGTGTAAATCACCAAGTAGATAAACTGACAACTAACTGTTAGCCATAGCCAGCTGTCGCTCGAAGGATCACGCCTTTAATTATGCATAAATTTTGGCTTTATAAAATTGATCCTGAACCAGTATGCAAATATTTGTGTACTGGTTCATGGCTGCAAAGTCTAGTTATGGAAACCAAAACTATCCCAGAAAATATGTTTATTTCCAATCCAAAACTGGCTAATCCCTAGTGGTAAAATGAGGAACTGTAATGTTCTTCACTTCCAAGTTTGTTTCAGACAAGCAAACCTGATGTAGCCGCTTATATACAATATACAAAAAAATAGAACAAATAAACAAAAATAAATGAATAAATAAAACAAAAAGTACCAACCAATCACATCATCAGAGCTTTTCTTCATTGCAGACTAGGATGGGGGACAAATCCTGTTTTTATTTGTTTGTTTTTTTGTTTTGTTTTTTGTTTTTTTTTCCAGTTGTACCCTTAGCCCTTTTGTATATTTTTTTCCCTCTAACATGACACTTTGACTCTGTTGTGCTAGCCCAAGTAGTCTCAACAAAAAGGTGTTGCAGATATATATCTGCTTCGTGACACACTGATACAGTCCCAGCTCCACAGACCTCCAGCACTGATTAAAATTTTACTGGAAAACATGTTCCCTTTTTTCCAAGAGTATAAGCACCCCAGATTTTTTGCACCCAATCAAAAATACATTACCCCACTGCTTTATATACTTGTATTGGTAAAATATTTAGAACCATGTGAATGATTTGAATAAGATGATTTTTTTTTTTCCCATGAGCAGGAATGAAAGAGTTTGGGTCCAAGTGCTGAGGTCATGCTGCAAACTACAAAATCGTTTAAGCCTTATCCCTAAACGGTTCTTTAAAAAGAGAGAAAGCAATCTTGAGGTTAATTCTTTTTCCTGAGTTTACTATCCCATCACGCCATCTCCCTTGGTGGATGTCGTTGCTTGGTTGTCAAGGAGATGGTTCTGGTTAGATGCCAGCCGAGTAGATGATTTCATTTCATTTATTGCAGTTTTATGTATTCTCGTGTATGCCGGCTTGAAAGTTAACGCCTGAATTAAAGAATGTCAAGAATCATATTACATTTTAATTCACTGCTTCTCATTATAACCCACAGTGTGCATCAAGTTTTATTACATTTCTTAACTTATAAAAGTCAATTATCCACAATGGCTCTGTTTTCCCTCAAGATCCCCAGTGAGCTAACGTGCACAGAAGATCTTTGCACTGGGTTAGTGCTTTTGTTACACGGAAATGTTTTATCTCAAAAACATCTGGATTCTTAGCAAAAACATCTTAACAGACTCTGAACTCTGTATTTGTGGCTTCAACGCAAAGCTTTGAACCAGAGATCTACCTGCAATGGCAGCTACAGGCGGGTGTTCCCAAAGGCGGCTTTTATTCATTCACTGGTTACTTGTGTAAGGCTTGCTTAATCCAACAAGAAAGCATCTGAGTCCTGTACCTGCTAAGCATTCCTGCCTTCTCAAACTGTTTTTATGAAGGATTCGTTATAAATGTGAGATAGCCATATCAGATTACAGTGGGGCAAAAAAGTATTTAGTGAGTCACTGATTGTGCAAAGTCTCCTACTTAGAAAGTTGAGAGATCTATAATTTTCATCATAGGTACACGTCAACTATGAGAGACAAAAATGTGGAGAAAAAAAAATCCAGGAAATCACATTGTAGGATTTTTAAAGAATTCGTTTGTAAATTATGGTGGAAAATAAGGTATTTGGTCACTCAATAACAAAAGTTCAACTCAATACTTTGTAACATAACCTTTGTTGGCACTGACAGAGGTCAAACGTTTCCTGTAAGTCCTCACCAGGTTTGCACACACTGTAGCTGGTATTTTGGCTCATTCCTCCATGCAGATCTCCTCTAGAGCAGTGAGGTTTTGGGGCTGTTGCTGGGTAACATGGACTTTCAACTCCCTCCACAAATTTTCTATGGGGTTGAGGTCTGGAGACTGGCTAGGCCACTCCAGGACCTTGAAATGCTTTTTATGGAGCCACCCCTTTTTTGCCTGAGCGGCGTGTTTGGGATCATTGTCATGCTGGAAGACGCAGCCACGTTCCATCTTCAGTGCTCTCACTGATGGAAGGAGGTTTTGGCTTAAAATCTCACAATGTATGGCCCCATTCATTCTTCCCTCAACACGGATCGGTCGTCCTGTCCCCTTTGCAGAAAAACAGCCCCAAAGCATGATGTTTCCACCTCCATGCTTCACAGTAGGTATGGTGTTCTTGGGATGCAACTCAGCATTCTTCTTCCTTCAAACACGACGAGTTGAGTTTTTTCCAAAAAATTCTATTTTGGTTTCATCTGACCACATGATATTCTCCCAATCCTCTTCTGGATCATCCACATGCTCTCTGGCAAACTTCAGACGGGCCTGGACATGTACTGGTCCCAGCATCTACTCGGCTAGCAGCTACTTTGGTCCCAGCTCTATGCAGGTCATTCATCACATCCCTCCATGTAGTTCTGGGATTTTTACTCTAACCAAATACTTATTTTCCACCATAATTTACAAATGAATTCTTTAAAAATCCTACAATGTGATTTCCTGGATTTTCTTCCTCATTTTTGTCTCTCATAGTTGACGTGTACCTACGATGAATATTATAGACCTCTCTCATCTTTCTAAGTAGGAGAGCTTGCACACCCAGTAACTGACTAAATACCTTTTTGCCCCACAGTACAGTAATGGAAAGGTTCAACAATCTAGAGCCACAAATGGTTAAAACCCTTCAGTAAAACTTTGAAGCCAAATTCTTCACAGTTACTGAGAGCTTTGAAATGTGCTGGTTTTGTCAAATATTGAAGTTATTCATCATTCCACTTCTAAGAGCATCATGTTGGCAGCTACGGGTGATGAGGTGAGGATTATTCACAAAAACATTTGTTATTGACCTTTAATATTGATTTTTCTCTGCACTTTATTAAAATAAAAATTAATGACACTCAATAGAGATCTTAAAAGCCATTACAGAGCTCTCTTTCTTTGAATCATAAGGTGCCCTTTTCACACAGTGGTTGTTTTTAAACCCCTTGAATTCTACAGAGCTGATACAGGGTCCAGAATGGTACCACTATAAATGACACCTCTCAGCAATTCCTTGTTAATCTCTCGCTGGACTCTTGTGGTAATTCACACTGACTGCCGTGTCAGTGCGCTCAGAAATAAACTTGCAATGCAGAATCAGCTGATGTTTGTAAAAGCGGTGTGTAACACTGGGACACCTCCCACTTATCACACACACCTATTCAGCGCTGTGTTTATCTCCTGCCGGCTGAGAGGTGTATCGCCAGCACATCAAACTTTGACTTCCCTCCGGTCAGGCTCTGTACGTGCAAACAGGATGCAGATGTGCGACAAAGGCGCATCAAGTTTGAACAAGCTGTGTGAAAAGGGCTACTCAGAACAATTTTAATTTATATAACTCAGGCACATAATGTACAATAATTAATTTGAAGCTATACAGTAAAGCACAATGACTAAAGAATGAAAATCTGTTTACTCTCAAACCAATAAGGTAGTTTGAAATAAAAAACACAGTTTTCATATTGTATTGTAATTTATTTATCTAGATTTTTAAATAAGAATTTATCAATCTTAAAATTCAATTCATCTTCATTCACAGTCGTATTAGTGAAACCAAAAAGAAAAAAAAAATCTCTGAATATGTATATATGCTCTCTTTGAGGTTGTGAAATTAGCAGCCGTGGAAAAATGCACGATGGAGAGTTAGCACAGAAAAGAAGGATGAATGATGAAATTACATGTCGTTATATTTGTAAGGAGAAGAGGACGAATAACAGCTTCTGGAGCAATATTTATCAGTGCAGTATGAAAAAAAAAAAAGTTGCTCAGTTTCCAATAGTATCTACAAATAAAGAAATCTGTACAACAAACCCAGAGAGGGAGGGAAAAAAAAGAATTGAACTTAAAAATCTTGCTTCCATCTCAAAGCTTCTTTAGGTGGCTCTCGTCAGGCAGGTACGGTACTACCTCCTCTTGGCTGCCGGCCGAGTGCCCTTGCTGCTGCTGCTGGCCTTGCTGGAGCCCTTGGAGCCAGAGAAGAGCTTGGTCATGAGTTCAGAGACATCCGGAAGCTCGGGGTTGGGGTTCAGCATGTTCATGGACTGTTCCATTTCCTGCAGACAATGACACAGTGAACCAAAGATATGTACTTTCCTTGACTCTTTCAGATACTCATAATTCATTTCAGATAAAATTTCAGTAATATTTACGGGTTGTTAAAACTTATTCATTAGACAAGGACTTGGTGTAATGAGTTTGATTCAAAATGTGATGCGTCTAATATTACATTTGCATCAAAGTCCAAAACTGTAACGCTGATCTCAAAGGGACACACCCCACTTGTGTGGGGAAGTGGAGTGGAG
>JAOWBL010000017.1:11015154-11041652 GCA_028564865.1 Zenarchopterus dispar | reverse complement strand
AACCTTCTAGTAATCCAAATTTTACAAAGTTGTAACTTGTTGCTTTAGTGTTGATTAATATTTCATAATGATAACTGATTCTCTGTAATCAGGTTTAAGTTATTGTTTAAATCAATTGTGGGTTTTTTTCTAGTTTTCAAATATTTGTCTTTTTGGTATTTAATAACAGATATTTTTAATCCATTTATAAATAATTTATAAGTTAGTACAACATGTCAGTACCCCAGTTATTTTGCCTCCTGGAAGCCCAGCTGTGGGACATATTAAAGCCACTGTATGTAGTAATACCACTCCTGACCACACGGGGGCTTTTAAATCCCCGGTGTGGATAAAAGAGCCATTGACAATACTATGTACAATACTGTGCTGGCACATGCGCCATTTCTCAATAAGTGTACTTGTTTTCTTGGAGAACGTCATAACTCATTGCTAAAGTACTTTTCTAATTCCAAGTCGGCATCTAAGTACAGATAAAATCCCCAGATCTGTAGTGGGGACTTTGAGGTATCCCAGTATGTATTTCACACCAAGAAGCAGAAGTATTAGCAGGAGAGAAGTTGAAAAAATACACTTACAGCTCTGACTGTGTTAAAAGTTCAGTTTAAAGATGTTTTGTGCAAGAGTATAGTTCTTAAAGCTTCAAATTTGTGGTTAAATGATGAAGATAGAGCCTATTTGAAAATTCCTTCTGATATTTTCAGAGGTTTTGTTCTCTTTTTGCCTCCACAAAACTTTACAACACAGCAGCAGTACAAAAGCATCATATTAAAATATAAATACTTTAGCCAGAGGAGCCCATAGCCCATTTTGAATTGTAGTAACGCTTAGATTGTTCATTTTATGTTCAGTTAAACGAGGGATGTTTTTGTATATGTATTAACTAGCTGAACTGTGATGTCATCGAGTTCACTGCTGTTCCAACTGCAGAAGGACCGAACCACATCCTCCTGTTCTCTGACGTACAGTCTCTAGAGTCCTGTCCGCCAACTTTGAACAAATTCAAACTTTGTGTACTCAGCACTGAGAAATGGGCATGAACTTCCTGTGATATGCTGCCTCCATATGGTCACAAGTGGTACTGCCACATACAGTGGCTTTAATATGGTTCAATTTTAAACTAAAGATTTACCCATCTGTTTTACACTATTTAGTTACCTTATTATGAAGAGCAAATATAGTATTGCAGACAACAATAGGTAACAATACTATGACATCAGACAAAACAGTAAACAATAAAAAAAATGTCACTTGCAAAAAGCAGATTGTCATTCAATCTTAGCAAGGTATTATTTATTATATCACTGTTATTAATCTGCACTAGATGAACCTCATTTCAGTTCAGTCATGTGACCAATAGTAAGTAAGTAAAGTTTATTTTGCACACACATAAGAAATGAAGATGTTCTATGTAGAAAAAGATCAGCATACATGTAAACACTATTTTATAAAACCTTCTGTCCACAGACGGCAGCGTCAACGAGGACGTGATCGTCACGAAACCCTTCGGCGACGGCAGGATGACCTGCAGAGAGATCCGCCGCAACTCAGCCGGCTGCATCAAGTTCCGCGGGGAGTGTGAGAAGTGTAAAGAAATCCAGCATCTTGGTGAGAAAGCTGCTTCTGTGATCTGATTAAGATGGCTGTAAAAAACGTGCAGTATGACGGGATTTCTAAAAGATACGCCCACTTTCACGTGATGAGTTTGTCAGCCTCAGTTCAAGACTGATTCTTTCGCAGACTGCTCTGGAAAGAAACCTCTGGAGGGCCCGCTGAAGGAGGAGCTGGAGGAGGCTCTGGCCATGGCCGAACGTTTCACTCAGCGGTACAACTCCCTCCTGAAGAGGTTTGAGGAGGAGATGTTCAACACCTCGTCCATCCTGGACATGTTCAACAGCCAGTTCGGATGGGTGTCATCTCTGGCAAACAACACCAAGGACGGCATCTTCCGCGTGCAGGCGGTACATAGGTCCAGCGTCCGCAGTCTGTGTTTGGTTCTTCTTCTTCTCCGGACAGCTTTGATCCCCCCCTCCCCCTCTTTGTGCTGCAGGTGATGTGCAAAGACACTGAGAAGAAACCAGACGAGGAGAAGGAGCCGGAAGAAACCAAAGTGTCGGTCCAGCTCTTCGATTCTCCACCCATGAACTTCACCGTGTCGGGCGAGATCCCCTGGAGCGACCCCAAGTTCTCCGAGGTAGTGGCTCAGGAGGCCCTGGACCGCTACAAGGAGACCACCATGTGAGTGAGGGCGAAACGTAAAGGAGCCGTTCCACATTTTAGGAAGCAGGCTTATGAGCTTTCTAGTTCCGAGTTGGCGACTCGTCAGGGACCTCATGTGACCTCACCTGTTCTGTGTCTCTTCTCCAGCGTGGTCAAATAAACGTCACCCACACCTGCAGCGTCTGCTGATGGGAGAATGTTCTGAATTCATCAAAACACATCTGCAATAAACAAGCCCACCTGGAAACGAACCCTGAAGCCAGCCCACTGATCTCGCCGCTCCTCTTTCCATCCAGCTTCTGCAAACAGCACATTAAACCTCAGAAGTTTCTGTTGTTACATTAGTCCTGCTGTAAGAAAACATATTTAGTTGTTAACAGGTGAACAGAAAAGCCTTATTGTATGTGAGCAGAACCCTGAAACTCGGGCTGAACCGCAAAAATGATTACAGCTCGATTTTTATGATTGTGATTTTTTTTTTTTTAGGTTTAAGCTCGATTCTCCTCCATCTGAGTGAAGCGAAATTTAATTTTGATTTGCAGCAAGAGTTAACAGCAAAGTTAAGTGATATTATTGTTGTTGCTACACCGCTCACATAGTTTCAGAAGGTTGTCTTAAAATAACTGCAATAAACCATTGATTTATGTGAGATTAAAGCTGGAAGGTGATTGCTCTCAGACTCTTATTCCTCTGAAAAACTTAACGTCAAAAACATTTCTATGAAAATATTAAAACTAAAGTCTGTTCAAATTGGTTAGTTGAGACACTTGCTAATGAAAGAAAAACACTGATTAAAAATATTAAAAGGACAAAGTATCAGGATGTAGATTAGCCTGCAGCCTGGATTCATGGTTCCCATTCTTGATGCTTCCAGACATTTCTGCAAACAAACGGTGTAGGACGTTTCTCCTGTTGTTCTGACCCAATCTCTATGTCTAGTTCATAGTGCAACTCCAAATGTGCAACGGCCACATTTAACTTTAAACAGATAAGATGATGTCCACATTTGAGGAGATGGTGGGAGGCCACTCCTGTACTTCCACGGTGCTTTCAATTTTTTTTAACATCTGGTTGTTATTAAAAGTAATACATATATATATATATATATATATATATATATATATATATACACACACACACATATACATTTAGAATGAGAAAAGTATGCATGGTAAGAGCTTAAACAGTATTTTTTTTACGACCCATATACACTATATAAAATAACAGCTCCAGATTACACTGCAGCTTCTTAATTCCCAACCTGGGAAAACATTCGTGGAAAAACCTACTTACTGGTTAGACTGATATGTTTGATTAATCTTTATTTAGCATGTAGTGTTATTGTTTTCTGGCCAGTCACCTAAAATGACAGTGGCCAGATTATTGATCTGCAGCAGCATCAATCTCCACAGAGGATTAGAAAAAAAACATTACTGAAAGTAAAAGTGCTTCATGTTTTTTTCCCCCCTCTTCAGTGACCAGAGAAATGAGCATTAATGTGTTGAAGTGAATATGAACTTTAATAAATCTATTATTCCCACACATAGTGAAGCGATGCTGCAGTAAGAGCTTCTCCCAGTGAAGGTACTTTTATGTGAATATTATCTAAATCATTGTCAGCTTTCCAATTCCTACAAGTTGATAGAGAACCTAATTACAAACATAATAAATATATTTTACACCCCCAATAATTCAATGTATTTACAGAGGAACATTTGGGAAAAAAAAAGTAGCGGAAGCAAGTATTAAAGCAAAGTGAACATTTTCAAGTATCTTGGATGAGCTCTGCACATCAGCTTTGAGGAATTTCAGCTTTTATTTACACAGAAAAGCCTCAACTCTGAAAAGTTGGTGGATTTTCTTCCACAAAACAGATTATAAGGATTTCTCTTAAAATTCAATTTAAATGCCTTTCCATTTCTATTTTGTTAGAATTAACAAGTGTCATTTAGAAATAACTATTTAGGAAATGTGGACCTGTCCTGGATCCAACAAAACAAGCTCAACTCTTGACACAGACTTCACCAGGTTTCACAGATAAAACATGCAGGAATACAGATTGAAATTTCTTTGGGGTTTTTTTGTGGTGGTGGGGTGGGGGGCTCATTCACTTACCAGACATCTTTTATCCGTCCGCCCTTCTGGCTTGTTCATATAACATTTAGTTAAGTGCAGAAGGACAGCAATGCAACATCTTTGCCACTCCCATTATTGTTCCGCATGAGATCTTTAATCAATCACAATATCAGAGGGACCTTTATTGGTCAACTGCTTTTGAGGAGGTTAAAAATTATACACTTTTTATGTATTTGTGCAGAACCAGAGTGGATGTGTTGAGTACAAACTCTTTACGGGAGTTTTGGAAACTTTTCCAGCCTGATGAGCATCTCTCAAACTAGTTCATTCAGACACTTCTCCACGTGTGCTGTGATCATCCAACTTCTTCTCGACATCTGACCATCATCCACACCACTTAAAAAAAAAAAAAAAAAAAACCTAAAACACATTAAGTGCCAACATTAGAAATTCATAGTTTTACTCTGTAAACATGTAACACGACCAGATGTATTTGTTTAGATTTGATTTCAGGACTTCTTTTAGGTTCAAATGAAGGAGAAATATGGACAATTCTGAAGGACAAGGTTTCAGCAAGTTTAGTTTCATTAAACTTGTAAACAAATCAAACAGGTATTTTTCATATGAATAAAAAGCAAGTAAAGAGAGCTTAAAATACTGTCATTTTTTATTTTTGTGTAAAAATCACACAGCTGCTAATTAACTCTGCAGAGATACAGTACATCCATGCAGTTAAACATCTAGGATCCCACAGCCAGGAGAGAAGGAATTAAATAGAATATTCTTTTCGCTGTTAGTCAGCAATTAATGCAAATTTACATATGAGTCCAAAAGTGTATATCTTATACAATATACAGCACACATCTGGGAGCAAATAGCATTCAAAATCCCATCAAAGTCTTCGTTAATGACTGATTGCATCTGCTTGCTTGGATTGCTTTTTTATTGGGGGGAGGAGGGGAGGTTGGATGAGGAGGGAGATGTTGTGCTAGCAAACATTAAACAATCCCATTTGAAGGTGTTTAATTGGGTTTTAAACGGCATCACTTCCAGGTCTGGAAACATCGTCACACACACACACACACACATACATACACACGAGTATACCATCATCCTCAACAGCAGAAGGTTTAAAAAAAAAAAAAAAAAAGTCGAGACGTCACTCAGCCTCCGTGGAAACCTGAACAGCAGTCAGGGATATAAGGCTTTAGAAGAAGTGTGATGACTACTCAAAACACAAGACCAAAAACCAACATACTTCAGACAGAAGAAAGAAAACTTGAGTGGTTTGTGTTTTTTTTTTCTTCTTAAAGCATCTTTTTAAATACACACGAAAGACGAGAAGAAACGCGGGTGAAAAATAATCAGGAACGTAACGAGTGGATGAGATGAGAGTAAAGGAGGAGGGGGTTCAGTTCAAAGTGCAGCTGAGTCATTCAGGTTTCCCCTTCTGTTGGCTGGTCTCTTGTTAGGCTTCATCTCCACCCACGAAGGGTCACTTCTTGGAGATTTCAGGTGACCCTCCCTCCCTCCCCACCAACCCCGGTGAAACACTGAGCTGGAGTTTACGTCCTTCTGGAACCAGGAGCAGGAAGAGAGGGAGGGAGGGGAAGCTGACTGATGCTCAGGAGTTACCCCCCCCCCACGAAAAAAGAAAAAAAAAAAAAGGCAAAATAAATCACAAACATACAGTAGATGAAGTTCTGGAAGATCTATGATACAAAAACCAGAGTATACTGCTCACACAGTTGCTACTATCATAGTACAAACAGCTAATGTAGAGTTGGTCTGTGAAGATGGATCGCCTGTATTTGCATAATGCTGCCTGCCTGATTGGAAAACAGCTTTTTTTTTTTTTTTTTAGTTTTTGTTTGTTTTTAAACATAAGCTATTCCTGCACCATCCGTTTCAATCTGTGCACATGTGTTCGCAAAAGAGAAATCGCAGGAAAACTTCTCCCCCGACCAGCGACACGATACTTCATAAACGCTGCCTTCGGCAGCCAGGCAGGCTGCGGGAAATTTTCAAACTCTTCAAGTGACCATCCGCTTCTACCAGATGCATTCCCCAAAAACAGAGTGTAACTGCAGCGTGAGAAGTTTAAAAACCGAGCTGAAATGTGGGGCCGCAGCTACGTTTGAAACTTTATCAGGAACAATCTGCGGAAAAAAGAAGGGGAAAAAAAAGCTCAAGTGGAGGTGAAAGAGTAGAGCGAGAGTTCAGTCATTTGGCATAAAAGTTAAACCATTCAGTCATGTCAATTGTCAAAACACTTTAACACGGAGCAAAACAGAAGACGCAGCACTTTCAGACGCTGGATCACGCCATCAAGTCCACACGAAGTCGTACTTTTACATGCGCAGACTTGAAGAGGCAGTAAGAGGAAGGGCTGAATTCATGTCACAGGATGAGTCCAAAAAAGAAAAAAGCTTTCACCGTGATGATTGAGCCATTAAAGGCCTCACAAACAAACACACACACACACACACACAAATAAAGTCCTGCCTGGAAGCAGCCCAGTATGTTTCACCAAGAAGCCAAACTCCCTTGTTGTGAATTGTGCTGGAATATTTTAAAAACTAGTACCTTCAACTTCGTTTTTGACAATATCTGCTATCATTTTTCTTCAGTTTTGAAAACTATCTGCAGCAGTTTGCCAGTGTCTCCCAAGTTTGTGAAATAATAATGTATTTTTTTCCCCTGAAAAGAAGTTTTAGCATTCAGCGCTCTCTTAAACTCCAAGTAGCTGGTCTAACTTTTCAATGTCAGACTAAACACATTAATTTGTAAAAACCTAGAGATGCGTGTTGGTTTTCCAAATTCAGACCGCCAGGGTCACAGTTTTCCTCCTCTTTCAGACTTTGTTAAGCTGAGTGAAAATGGAATTCCGGTTCTGTACTTTAGGCACTTATAAACAGAAAGGAAACAAACTGTTTGACTAAAATGAGCTGATTTTTACAAGGAGTTTGGTGTGGCGGAGTCAAACACACTGGTGCCGCCTCCGATTAAATCACTGAACAGGATTACAAGTACACGCGGAGTCACGCATAAACAAAAACAATGCACTCGACATTTCTTCTTCAGTCACTCAGATAGTAATGTTTAGTCAAACGTTTGTCTTCACAAACAAGCTTGGACCTTCTTGTCCGACGCTCCTAACCGTTTCTCAGTTAACGTCATCCTCACCTTCACCTCCCTTGAGAGAGAGAGAAAAAAAAACTGAAAAGTGCCAGAAACGTGCTAAGTTTTCTCCCGTTCGTTGGTAGAAGTGTGCTCTCAGGTTCTTCTGGATTCTTGTCGGTCGGTGTGATTGAGCGTGAGAGTTTTAACGGAACGCCCTGCAGCAGGACGGGGGGAAGCTGGGAGGATGTAAGGGAGGAGGGGTGGAGGAAGGGTGGGAGTCGCAGCGAGCCCAGTTTCGCTGCACGAGGTGGTTAAAGGTGGGAGAAGGGTCTGAGCTGCTCCAGCTGGACTTCTAGAGATATCCTCTCTTCAAGCAGGTCCTGGAGAACAAGAACAGGTGTGAGCAGAGCGAGAGCCACGAGGTGAGTTGTCTTCTTCTAAACATTTCAGAGTAAATGGCGTCTTTCTTGCCTTCAGCTGCTGCTGTAGTTCACTGTTAAGCCGCGCCAACACTGTGTTTGTTTCTTTGTTTCTTCTGATTGAGGCTTGAATTGCCTTTTTGTCCTTTCCAACTGACCTGAAAACGTACACAAGAACAAAAATAAAGAGACACTTTTTACTGAGTAGATATAACTTCTTTCACAACTTGTTAAAGCGCGCTGAGAAGCTTCCTAAATCAAAAGTAGGTTCCCACCTGGGGATGGAGGGCTGCGTGGCTAGAACAGCAGCTATGACGTTGGACTTCTGCGGACCGTGCTGCTCGTCTTCCGGTCGTAACTCGTCTTCAGACTTCAACCTTCGACGAACAGGTTTTGGTGGAGGAGCCAGAGGGCCTGATGAGCCCTTGGCCTGATGGGAAAACAAAAACTAAACTGAACTAAAATACAAGCCTCACCGTCAGCGGGTGGTAAACAACAACGTGCACTTTGAACTATATTGATCATTAGATGATTTGTTCAAGTGTCCATCAGAAAGACGATGACGTACGGAGTTGACTGTAGCTGTCGTTCTGTCGTCTGCTGGACCATCACTTTTGACTGTTCTTAAAGGGGCGGCGCCCTCGGACGTCTTCTCTGTCTGCTTAAGCAAAAAAAAAAAAAAAAAACACAAAGTATATAAATGTAAAACAGAAATTAAAAAATAACAGAAGTGAACACAAGTGAGCACGTACGACTACTTAACATAAAGAAACACTCCTGCGTCTCACTTGAAGACAGTTGAGAAAGACTTCAGAACCACATACAGTCCACTCCAACATGTTTTGTAACAGTTTAAAATGAAAGTAAATCTATATAATCAATAGCGCACTTGTTAAAACCATTTGCCTATGACTCAGTTAAATAAATACAACACTAGAAGGCTTAAGTAGTCACTTCACCAAGAAGCCCCGGCCGACTGAGATGATGGTGCAGTTCTACACAGCCATCATCAAGTCCGTCCTCACCTCCTCCATCACCATATGGTACATTGGCGCCACCACCAGGGACAGACACAGACTGCAGCACATTGTGCGCACTGCTGAGAAGGTGATCGGCTGCAACCTCCGACCTGTACACCTCCAGGACTTTAAGCCGTGCAGGTCGGATTGCTGCTGACCCTTCTCGCCCTGGACACAACCCGTTTAACACCCTCCCCTCAGACAGGAGACTACAGTCCATTTGGACCAGAACTTCCCGCCACAAGAACAGCTTCTTCCCCTCAGCCATCAGACTCATGAACAATGGTTGTTTTATGAGTTATTTGACTAAATTATTCTCCTGCTTTTGTCTACACACGTATACATTGTAGACTTTTTTCTTCTCCTAAACTTATTCTATGAGTATTTTATTTTGATTTATTTTTCTTATTCACCTGTATTTATTTTTATTCTATTTTTACTTTACATTATTCCATGTTCTATCTGCATCGGAGCAATTTCCTAGTCTGTAAACCCGTTTACTGGCAATAAAGGGATTCTGAAATCGACTGATGAACAAGCAGATTTTGAACCTCCGTGTTGCAAAACGTCTCACAGCGGTCTGCAGATTTGTAACTTTTATACTTGCACAAAGATGATCCAAAACATTTAGAGTCAGTTCGAAAGACAGCTACATGTATCTTTCTTAGTTTGTCTGAATAATGTTGCTCGGCACCGTGGCTGAATTCTGCCCAGAAAGGTCACCAATTTCCCCTCTCTCTTTTTGCTATTTATATACTTCTCTTCCAGAAATGACTAACAAACCCACTTTTTAGTATTGCAAAAAGATTCCTGGGCAGAGATTATGAAAAGGATACTCCAGAAGATGGTTTCTCGCCACAACATGCATCGTAACTTCTTCTAAGGAGCATTTTCCAAAAAACTAAACTGGTAAACTTAAACATTGAGTTAGGGACAGATGTTCGCAGCGCAGAAATTGATATGAAACATACTTTACTGTGATGCCAAATTCTGGTTCCAGGTAACAACCCACCTGTCCCGCCTCGCTGTGTTTGTCCACCTCTGGCAGGCTGGAGGGCTGTTCAGAAGCAGTGAAGGCCTGAAAATGGCTGAAGTCTGCGAAGTTGGGCTGCTGAGGGATCTGCTGAGGAGAGGTGGTGGTGAGCACCGCACCACCTCCTGGGACACCCTCCGCCTCCACGCGATGTCCAGTGAGGGGTGCCGACGTCTACGGAGCATGCAAGACATGGACATGAGGAGGTGAAATCTTTTACAGTGATGAAAAAAAATCCTGTGAGCAAGTGAAGATCATCAAGAGTGGAACTTTATTTTTTTTTTTTAATTACTTGTGTGGGTAGTGGTCGAGGAGGCACTGCAGGAGGGAAAGCATTCGTAGAAGGCTGCGGCTGTCCTGTGGTGGATGTTGCAGCGAAAGTGCGATTCATGTCCAGAGACGAGGAACGAGAGTGGGAGGGGTGGGGACGGGGAGGAGGGGGCGGTGGGGCTACCACCTTCAGGGCCTCTGGAGACGTCCCCGACTGAGACCTGATAACAAACGTTTACGTCTGTAGTTTTATACAAAGACTTGTTTGCAGTGTGATGCATTAGAGTTAATCCAAGTAAATAAAATATTATTTCAATATCAGATATATAAATGATCTCCGTCGCCTGAGTAAGGCAGTACTGATGAGAGAAAAATATCTTGATGAAAATAACATATGCTCCCATGTCCAACTGTAAGAAAAGACAATGACTGACCTTTGTCGGGTGATTGGCTCCTGGTCTGAGGTAAAGGAGTCCGAACTGCTGTAACCATCGCCTTCATGCAAAAAAAAAAACAAAACAACAAAAATGCCCATCAACACCAGAAAACCAAAACTGTGCGACTTGGTGACTTTAACTTCCGAACTGCAGACACAAAACTCTTTACCGACACAACTGTCTCATTTATTCTAGGATTTCAACAGTTTTTCTTCTAGCTGGCAGAATAACATGAACCACTTTATGATCAAATTTAAGCTATTTGTCAATATTGTCTTTAACATATACTGAACCTTATTTGAAGTTTTAATACAGCACAAAGTTGATTAAATAAGATGGAGGTTCTTTTAAAGGCTGCTATTCTTCCTGTTTTATCTAATCTGGACAAACATTTTATTAATTCTTGGAATTGTTTGCTGGTAACCACAGAATATAAGGCTTTATGCTGTTTTAAATCCTTTTTTAAAACACCCTTTCTAATGCAAATTTCTCTTTTTTTATTGTAAATGCTTTTTTTTAAAAAAAGAAATATGTGACAAAATATTTTTAAAAATGACATCAATCATCAAAATAAAGGTCTTTGACCACATGTTATGTTGCAAAGTATCTTATTTGTAATTATTTGTTTATAAAAATAGCCTAAATTAGTGATCCAGCTTTATCCACCAGAATAACTGCTTTTTAAAAAAAAAAAAAAAAATCTATAGAGCCAGAGGGAACAAACTAGTACTTTTACTTAAAAACCTTAACTTAGTTGTGTTGATAACAGGCCACTTAGTTACTTTTATTACAACTGTATTTTTCACAGAGGGATATGGACTTGCACAAGTATTTGTAGCATTGATGTTTGATACTTTCACTTAACTTCCTTTGTAGATTTTCCACCACCATTTTTTGTTTTAAATCATGAGTCTGAGTACACGAGCCAAAAGTAAAACCTTTTCCTGCCAACTCTGGCAGAGCAGCCCGTCTTTCACTCACCCACAGTGTTGGCAGCTACAAACTTCATGGAAGCAGTCAGTTTGGCTTCTTCAGACAGGTCTGGGGGTTTAACCAGCAGAGGGCTGGTTGGGTGATTGTGGTCTGGTGGTTAGGAAAAGAAAAAAAAAAAAAAAAGAAGAGAAGGGGTTAAATTTACTGCAGTTAATTCTGAGAAGCAAAAACAAACATTGATAATGAAGCGTTAGTATCACCATTACTTCCAACCCACTCTGTTGCAATAACTGCAGAAACCGCTCGTAACCTTGAATACGACACATTTCCCGTGCATGTTTATGAACAGAAACCACCGTGTAGTTGTGTTTAATGATGCGTCAGAATCTGTTTACTGATCTCAAATGCCACCTCTAAGACTGTTATTATGTTTCCACATTGCAACCTCAGCGAGGTCCAGTGCTGAGGCACTTCTGTACAGTCACATCTGGAGGTTTTCACACCAGACGTGCACACACTACGCAAAATCCTTTCCATTTAAAAAAAAAAAAAAAAAGGCTAAATTATCTGTGGGAATGTCTGCAGCTGCAGATATGTAGCAACACCATTATTTATTTAACAAAAAAAAAAAAAACAGGATTTGAATTGTCACGGCTGGAGTCTGAACTAGTCTCACCACTTCCAGTCCTCTTCAGCTCCATCTCCTGCATGTGGATCTTACTGGGAGTCATCCGGATGGGAACAGGGTGAACAATGGCTGTGTCCTGAAGGACAGACAGATGCACGGAGTCAAACAGATGTGAGAAGTAGCCCTTTCATCGAAGGAGAAATCTGGCCCAAAATCACATCATTATCAGTACTGAGACTTTGAAGAGACCCTCGTTTGAACGACTGAGGCATTCTTCATACCTCACTTCTTCTTATTGGTTTAGATGCAAAGGCCCAGTCCTGCAGCAGCTACTGATAGTTGAACTGGTTTACTTCCTTTTCCTCAAAATACAAGTCATTTCAAGATTGCTTTTTTTCTTCAAATACTAATTTGTTTATTATTAGCAATTTGAGTATTTTCTTGCAAATTATAAGTGTTGCATTAGAAATTCTGAACTTCTCAAAAATCTACCCCAAATACTTCCTTGCAATTTTTTTCCCTACTTAAATAGCCCTGAAGCCTAACACAGCATCATATGTAACACCATGTGCCTGAAAATGCACACTTTTTAGTGAACAACTTATGAAAGCAAATAAATAAATCATAAACTGATTTTGGGGGGAGTAACTTTCACCTGTTTAAGAGCACCAAGAAACGTTTTCTGGAGAAAAAAGTTGTGATAATATTTGTTGGGTTTTTAAAGTCTGTATTTGTTCTGTTAAATACAAATATAGCCCTGAGGAAGCAGATCTGATTAGTATAAAGATGTTTCAATTTCAAGAAGTAACTCTATGCACTTTGTCTGAATATTATCTTTGATAAAAATCTTGCAATGACAAAATTAAGTTGACAAATGATTTAAGGATTAAATCCAGAGTGAAGACATTGAAATTAAAATAAATTCTGCCTAAATGATCAGAAATACAAGTCATTTAGGGCCTCAACAGGTGGATGAAAATGCACACAAATTTATTTAAGCATGTATAAAAACAAAAATATCTCTAAAAATGCACTTGAAACCGGTGGATGTCACTGTGGAAACAAGAGTGATGTCAAATAGAAGATAAGCCAGCCAAATCACGACACACAGTGGCTGCTGCTGATGCACTGAATTACACTCTGAAAGAACATCATGCCCAGAAGAAGTGACAAAGGAAGAGACAGATCTGGCACAGAACCAGAGAGGGTTAATATCCGTCCATTAATGGTGAAACCATGCGTACTAAGTGATTGACTTACAGGGTCAGCTGGTGCAATGTTAGAGTCAAATTGGGTCAGAGTTTGTGAGCTGGAGGAGCGCTCGCTAAACGTCTCCCACTGCTGCAGGAGACAGACAGACAGTGAGAGAAAAAACACGTCAGTCAGCCAGTGCAGTGACATCACACATTTACATCATCAGAATCAGCCTTAACGCTGATGTGATTCAATCAGCCATCGCCGCAGCGACACATCAGCAGGCGTGGTGTTGTCAGTCATTATGTTTGATGATGAAAAAGAGGATAAAAATAGAACCATGACTGATGGATTAAGAAAAAAAAAAAAAAAAAAGGATTTCAACCAAGTAACCTTAAATAACCAATTAAGATGAATCAAAGCAAACAAAGCAAAAGCAAAAGAAAACAAAGGCAGAGAGCTCAAAGTATGTGTGAAAGTGGGACGTAGGTAAGTATTTATGCTGGAACCTCGTTGCTCTGGTTCATCTCTGGCCACGCCTGGTTTAGTGAAGGCATGGAGGGAGACTTGCTGGGGGTGACCTCCACCGGCGACGTCGAGTATACAACATCAGCGGTCGTCTCTGGGACTTCTGAACATTTACACAAAAATAAAAATTTTAAAAAGCCAGAGGTTAGAAACGCATCCTGGACACCAGATTCAACACAGTCCAGTTACAAGGTTTGCTCTGACTGCGTTTCCTTTTACATAATGATCAACTTGTGATTTCTTTTTTCTTTTTTTTTTTTAATGTCCTGACGTATAAAACTGAACAGAATTCAAAGAGGGGGGTACTTTCTTTTTCACATGAATGTATGTAAATCTAATGTGATTATGTTTCCCACTCATATTGACAGCAGTGAAGCTCTGTGAAGCACAAACGTGCACAAACTAACTTCTACTGTTGGCTCTCTGCTTTGGTGAGTGTTCAGAGGACGGAGCAGAGAAAAAGTCCGAGTCTGTGTACCTGCTGAGTCGTCCAGGTCAATCAGCTTTGGCATCAGGCTCTCCGGCAGCTTCTCAGGGAGGTCGTAGCCGTTCTTTCTGGCCACAACCAGGTGAAAGGCCGCGCAGAACTCATCCAAGGTCAGGGCTCCGTCTTTATCAAAGTCTGACAGCTCCCTTCAAGCAAACATTTCATAAAGTCACAATGTTAAGTGGAACTTCAATGCAGAGACCTTAGTGAGGAGGTAGCCTCCCCTTCTGTAATCTCTAGTTCCACACTGCTGTTTGAAATGAAACAGATCCACATCAATCCATATTTTAGGAGGCGCCGTCTAGCTCTCACATCCCAACTATTGGCAAAAGTCGCCCACAGTAACTCTGGACTCCTCTATCAGTCGGCTCCTGCATCAGCTGTGTATCGCTTTGCAGCATGTCAAATATCAACAATGATGAAACTAGCTCGAGACTCAACAAAGCAAAAACGGAAGAGAAAACGAGAGTCTCAGGCAGGGATGTAAAAGTAACAAACTCCTCAGAGCTGTTAGAGGAACCTGCTGAGCTGCAGAACTGCTAAAACTTTAAACGTACTATTAAGGTCCACAAACAAAACAGATCAATAAGTCTACATTTTAACATGCAAGCTTCAAGGTTTCCAGCTTCTGAGGCTTTCAGTTCAACAAAGGACAGACTAACAAAATTAGACAAACATAAAATAAATTTTAAAAATTATTTTCTATGCTTCATTTTGGTGTTTTTTAGTTGCTATTAACATACAAAATAACACCAAAACCTTTCGAGTTGAAACACCCTTAGTTTGAAATCTTTTCATATACTGATTAATTCAGATATACAGGATATTGTGACATCAAAGGTCAAGATTAGAGAAGAATCACGTGGATTATTCAAGTTTATATCAATGTAGATTCTCATTATGATGGATTTGTTGTACCTCAGATACATGAAGGTTTAACATATTTCAAGAGGTGCACACCATAAAAGAGGGAGACGAGCAGAACTGTAATGACATGGTTGAAAAAAAGGGAGCTGCTCGACGGCATATCTGTGATACTTTAACCAAAACAGGTCACAAATATTTTAGTCAGTTAGTCTACGGAGCTGGAGTACAGCCGGTTCAGACATCTACATCATTTCTCGAGACTGACAGACCCAGCAGAAACCCCAACCCCTCATGTGTGACTCACCAAATATGTGACAACTCTAAAATCGGGAGCTTTGATTTGGTGAAGAATTCTTTTGCTGCTGAACCTGGATCACACGTGCACAGACAGAATATGGTTAAACGAATCTACGTTGTTCCTCGGGAGGGAGCTGACTTTGTGGGAGCATGTTTACGTTTTCCTACCCGGTATGAAGCCAGTGAGGTCGGGCTGAATGGTTTTGAACTGGTTTATGTAATACTGTCTCTGCTCATCTGTGATTTTCCAGGGATCGTCATAGCTACTGGACTGTCGCTGGATCTCATTGGTTGTTGCAGCCGAGGCCACGGTTCGTATCGTTGTGCTTTCCTTTGGGAAATAGAAATTTTTTTTTAAAAATGAATGCCCTTTGAACAAAACAAATTATTTTTTTCGTTAAATGTAAAAACACTTCCTTGATAAATAACAAAAGGAAATAAGGCTAAAAGACTTCCATCATTGTGTGTCACAGCCATAACAAGTGGCATCAACTTGAAGTGTGCATTTAGTTTAAATGATATTAATAAAAGAAACTGAATAAAGTCTTATATAAAGTAGCTGGCCACAGAGGCCTCTGTTCTGACTCACACAAGTATCTGATTTTCAGTTGAGCAGCGTTGGCAGAAATAATGCACTGATAAAATGCTGACTGCTGTTTTTAACAACTGTGGTTAGTGTATCTCGTGTTTTCTGTCTGCAGCGTCTGATGGTGCCATTTCATCTGAGGAAAGAAGATGATGACATTCACCATCGGGCTAAACACAGCCTGTCACAGCCACGTGCTTAATCATCCTCCAAACATGCTGAGTTGTGTCACTTATATCTCTCGTCTTTGTCACTACATCCCTTGTGTCTGCAGAAAGTGAAGGACAACTGCAGACTTGTGTCTGACCCCGGGGGTGGGTGTTCCCTAATTATTTTGAGCAGAACAACCATTTTTATTGTGGTGAGCAAATCAAAACAATCCTAAAACTCTCAACTTGACCAAGTTCAAATAAGCGTACAGTTGTGTTTTTATTCCAAAACAAAAAATGAGCAGGAGTGACGAGGTCTTGTTCTGCTCTACCTGAACTGATGAGGGGTGCATCGTTGGGAGAGTGCTGGAGGGTGGGGTGTCTGCTGTAAAACTGACCCAACTTTCCTGACCTGCTGGAGGCGGCGAGTGGGACGACCATATGCCATCACCGCTCACTGGACCTGAGGGGACAAAAAAAAACAAACACATAAAAGTATGTTGTAACATTTCACTTCCTTCATTATTCACCATTATTTTTTGGGGAACATATCAACCACATTTTTTGCTGATGGAAGCATTTGCCAATCATGTGACATCAACTTTGTTCCCCTAACTAACCGCAGCCTTTATCTGCACATGCTGCAAACACCACAAAGTAACATCTTTTCCTAACGATTTCTCACTCAAGTCACAGCAAGCAGCTATTAATGAAATACATTCGTCTTCTTTGCTTCATAGAGATATGTATTATATATCCTGTAGCTTGATGAGAAGGAACAACGTTGTTTTTGTATTCTGCACCATCCAACTACTAAGCCTCACTATTAATTCATCTGATAACCGTTTTCATGACGACTTTTGGTCAATAAAAGAAATTCGAACAAAATATTGTGCTGTCTTGAGTTGTCCAACCATCGATTTTCTTCTGAAATTCTTCAAACCTATTTACTGACTGCTGATTATTGAGCTTTCAATCAACTGACCACTTCAACTTTAGTTTAATTAAAACGGGAAAAAAAAACACTTTGATGGCAGATTTAACAATTACGTCTCCCAATTTTCAGTTATGAAAAGTGCCATCAGATCAACAAAAGGGCAGAGGAAATAACTTGAACAACTTCAACAATTTTTGCTTCATACTTTTTCCAGAAGTGAAAAAAACTGACACAGACAATACTGTCATGGTTTCAACTAACCTCAGAGGTTTCAGAGGTTTTTGTTTTTTTGTTTCTCTTAATGACTGAAGTGGATCTGTGGCTGTTACCCGTTTGTGGTTCTCTGAACTGCGTCCACACTGCTCCAGTTGCAGGAACCATTGGTTGTCTGTCTGTGTTTCCTCCGCTATGTTGCCGCTTGTGTTTCCTCCAGGAGGCAGGGGAGGTGGGGGGGGACTGGTGAGGCGAGACGACCGGGGACGTTGGCTCTGGCTGCGAACGCAAGAACGCACGCTCATAAAACCAAACGTTAATTCAAAATGTCGGGGAGAAAAAAAAACTGTGTTTAATAAAAACGAGTATGTATGCTATAATCAAACACAAAGCCAATAAATCAAGCTTTAAGATCCTAAAAGTATAGCTGCTACTGCCTTATCAAGGCACTGAAGTGTGAGCTCTCAGATCCTACTTTGTAACGAGGTTTCAATCTTTAACAAAATACACGTGAACCATAAAAGGTCAATAAAAGATGCTTCAAAAGCATTTTATCTGCAAAATCAGTCATCTGGGATCTTCAAGGTATCAGTAAAACATTTTACAACTGAACAAAATTATAAAACTAAAAAGATACGAGGTCTTGAGATGTCAAAGTAATTTGAAACAAGTAATCAAATATGCACAGACAAAAAAAAATAAAAAAGTTAGGAAGTAGTAAGCTAGCAGCTTATCTGTGGCAACCGCAGGGTTCCGCTGTTATAAGATAAGTGCAAAAAAGAGTGACATGATCCTTTTAGTAATCAAGTAAACTGCAGAGTCAGACAAGAGTAGCAGAACAACAGTATTTAAATTAGCGCAGGTCTCCCCGGATCATAAAAGAAATCACTAACCTGTGCTTCTATGCTGGGCGCTAGCGGCTGGATGACTTCGTGGGCAGGATGTGAAGAGGAGGAGGGGGGGGCTTTCTTGTTCTGGTGACCCCTGCCTGGTGGCCGAGGTATTACTGCGGTGCCGGGGGCTGGGTATAAGCCCTGGCTGTCTGCATCCTGGTACAGCGCGGCGTGTCTCGCTTCGGCCTCATTCTTGCCAACGACAAACCTGGGCAGTGGCAAATCCTTGACTGGCCAAACACACATTTATTTCAGTGTCATTCAGGAGCCTGATTATACGTTGTCCAACATCATCAGTATGTGATGGATTTCAGAATTTCTGCATCCAGCACAGTCAGTAGCGCTCCCCATTTTCGAGAATGCTAAGAGCGGAGTCATACATTTGTTACAGTCAGCTGATAGTATTATGGCTCGTACAAAGTGACAGCTGTAAAATGGGAACAGTGTGGAGTATTCATTTGAAGATAGTTGCTTCCTCAAAGAGGAAACACACACTGATCTGTTCAACTTACTACTAGTGTGAGATATTATGTTTGTTTCGGCCACATTTGACTTGAATATCAAGAGAAAAAAATATGGAAATTTTCCTTCTGACACTGAAGAACCATTTAAAAAGGAAACGTACTGCAACGACAGGATCGTCAGAAAAAGCAGGGAATAAAAGGGACCTAAATATCCGAAAATATGTAACTACACGCCAACTCCATGATATTTGGGTTGCCTTAGAACGCACCAACAGACGTATAAATAAAATTAATCTGATCATGTATTTTGTAGTTTTTAAATCATATTTATAAAAATTATTTTTAGTAATTATTTTTCCATCAACATGGAGGACAACAGGTTAAATTAAGATTTTCAAGCAAATTTAATTGATAATCAGCTTCAGAAACACACAAATATGAAAGCATATCTGCACCATAATTCAAATTAAAATGGATTAACGGAAATGCTTTTTTATTTGCAGAATATAGATGCAATTTTTGACTCATAAATAAAATTAAATCATCCAAACTGCTTTTTCATTTTTTTCAACATTGTTAGAGCAAATAGTTACCAAAATTCAATTTGAAATGCGAAATTTGAAAATTAAAAATGAGCACAAATGTGTTTATATTTTCAGAATGCAGCTGCAGTTTTGACTCATAAATGAAATGAATAACAAATCATCCAAACTGCTTACATCAAGGCTTCTGAAGTTCAAACATCCTAAAACTTAATAACCATCATGTTGTACAATGTGTCCATTTTACTGGGAGGAAGTGGCTTCTGCGTTCACCGATACATTTATCAAATTATGAAATCTTTTCAGCATGTTGCAGATTTTAGTGTTTGAATGCAACGTCTTCCTTGTGTTTTCTGAGAAGCAAAGTGAGAAGGGAAAAAAACAGGTTGCACTCAAACCCTGCAGCACCTTAGACTACAAACTGTTAAATCGACTTATTTTGTGTTTATTCAAGTCATACCTTGAATAGAACGTTAATGTGAAAAATTCTGTGACTATTCGAAGTTGGAAACATTCCAACAAAATTAAAGGAAACGTAAGAATTAATGAGAACAAGCCAGAAACCTGGAGTTTAAAGCCTAATCAGCATAATCTCAGTTAAAACAATGAGATTTCAGGGGTCGGGGGGTTAAAGAAAACAAAAAAGGGAAAAGATCTGTGCAATTTCAACTTCGTGCTAAGCATTATAACACACTCAGATCCTTTCTAAAAATCAGATATTTCATGGCATCAAGCATAACTGTCACGGGGACGCAGCTCCACCACCTTGACGTGTTGTTGGACAACGATCTGATCTTTTCAAGGAACGATTAGCTTTTAAGTGTTCGTTTCAGTTGCTGCAGCCATTTGAGTTACTGTAAACGTACATGTTTCAGGTCAGGTTTTTCCTGCCGAGCAGATGCCACGTTGCAGCACAACTCAGAACCCTCTGTGGTTCTGCTGAGAGTAGTCTAGACCAAATCACATGCTTTGGTCTTCGAATGACTCTTTGGAGAGGGTCCTAATGATTTGCGGAGGAAGATTCAGATAATTTACTGCTTAAAAATAAATGAGACTTTAATAACTATTGTGTGATGAAAAGAGAATTTTTTTTTATAATGGAAATATTAGGTGTAAACAGCAGCACATAAGCATCATCAGGTCTCACGAAGAGAAGAAAGCGGACCGAGGTGGCTGAACGTGAGTGAACGTTGTGATGTCTCATTTACAAAAAAAAAAACTGATGACTCGAAGAACAAGAAGAAACAGCAACTGAGTTTGAGAGGATGTGTGAATTTCTGACTAAAGGTTAGGTACACGTCTAAGAGTTTCAGATACACAGCTTTTAACATGACTTTGTCAGCTGAACTGACAAAATGTTCAGGACCAAAGGTGAAACGCCTGCAAGCCTTTGAGAGTCACCGTGACCTGGATGACGGAGTCTACACCAGCTTTTCACAGTTTTAAATGATTTTAAACAAACTTTAAAAAGGTTGATTTATTATTGATTTAGTCTTTATAAAATGATGTAAAGCAACATGGCCTCCTGCACACCGTCAAAATACAAAAATAACATCTTCCTAGTTTTGACAGTAGACATCTTGAATTAAAGGATACTTTCAATACTGGAGTTTGTGCCATTATTCATCAAGTCTGTACAAATTTACACTTCTGCCTTTGAACTTTTTAGCCCGAGTTCAGGTACATACAAGACACAGCTTTTCTAGAGACTCCTGGGAAATTAACCTGAACTTTTTATTAATCGGTTAGCCCTAAATGACAGTGCTTTTTTTTAAAAAAAGAAAAATCTGAAATTCCCAATAGGTGTGAGCATGAGTGTACATGGTTGTTTGTCTATATGTGGCCCTGCGATGGACTGGCGACCCATCCAGGATGTACACCTGTAATGAGTTGTGATAGGGTCCAGCAGACCCCCGTGACACTGTACAGGAACCAACAGGTATAGAAAATATATGGATGGACTCTGCTTTTAAAAAGCTAAAAAAAATCCACTAATCCATACGGCACTACAACAAAAGTGCAAACAGGTGCATAAGTCATTCTCCCCAACACTTTTGAAAATACACTTTAGCGGATGTTTACTGGAGCTAACACTTTTCAAAACAACAACAACAACAAAAAAAGATACCAGGACTGCTGCAGACACATTAAGTTCAACATTACATTTCTTCAATTCAATCATTTTTTATTCAGCCTGAAGGAGTTCATCTCTGAAGCAGTAGCTCTCAGTAATTTAGTCTCTTTAAAGCGTCTTGGTGGATGGTTATAGCCGTGTCAGAAAGATCTCCTGCCGTGGTCTGTATAGTCTAAAATAATGTTATATGGTATTATTTGGGAAAATATGTGACCCATGGTAATAAAGTTTAATTACCAAATAAAAACAGTATTTAGGTAGCCAGGTATTAGATATGCTAAGTGAAAGCTAATTAATACCATTTGATTTGCCATTTCTCAACACCAATGTAACACAAGTGGCTTTGCCATTAACAGTCTTGTGTGTAGAACTTAATCACAAGTTGGTAACCACCATTAATTTGAATCAGGTTTGTTAAGGCAGGGAGACATCTAAAACTTGCAGGATAGTAGATCTTGAGGGTTGAAGACCACTGTTCGAGACCTTTGCAAACCTACTCTAAGCAGTCTACATTTAAGAAGTTAGAAGACATCCTTATTTATCAAAAGGAAAACAAAATGTCACCAAAGCTGGACATCAGAGAAAAGTCCTGAAGTACTTTTCAGAGAGCACTGGATTATAATCATACAACAGAAAAAGATATGAAAGTAGCCAAAAAGGATGAAGTGTAAATTTGACTTTGGCACTCACCCGAGTTGAGGCTCTCCACCCGTAGAGGCAGCCCGGCCTGGGCGATGGCAATGAGCTTTAGAGCGATGTAGAATTGGCTCCGTCCAAAGTGACCCAGCCGAGTGGCTCCGCATAGCTCTGTGATCTAAACCGCCCCACACAAGGGCGAGGATGAACAGTCAGAAACATTGTGTTCATCTGGAATAACAGAGCTGGACTTTCCTTTGATGATCCACGCCTTGGAAAACTCAACACCCAAGGAATAACACAATGACTAACACAAAACTATTAATAATGACTTTCTTTAAAAAGTGAACAATAGTGAGTAATAACTTCCTAAAACGTGATCAAACATAACCCTGTAAACATTTAACATCATGCTTGCTGTTCTCACTGACAAGATGTACATTTGATCTTTGCAGTTAAAAGCCCAATTATCCCTCATGAAGCGGTGCATTACATCCTCAGCAGAAAGCTTTATGCAAAATGGAAGCGTTGGTAACTAAAAACAGCTATGAACTCACACTTGGATAGTACGATCAGATGAACAGAAGTACAACAGCAACCTATGGATGATTAGGAGCAACACACTTCATCTTCCTACAGCCCCTCAAATACGAGTCCCGTACTGAGCCACGGCATGAACAGCCCACCACAGCTGACTGATCCCTCTCATGCTGACAAAGGACTTAATCTAAGACTGTGAGCATACAAAGCGCCAGTCACTTTTCTCAGCCTGTTACAACACGACACTGTAGAGTCCCACGGTACAACACTGAGCTCAGTGTAGATTTTCAAAGTAGAATTTTACAATGCTACCCGATTCTTCCACCACACAGTTCCCCTTGTTGACCTTGAAAAGGATGCTGACTCACAAACTGCAAATATTGGCCTGCTGAAAATCCTGAAGTCACAAGAATGGGCTCTTGCGGTTTAAGTGGCTGCTCATGACCCGGTAAGTGATTGAGAGCGGACCCAAGATGGGACTGTTAGACGTGAAACTGGAAGATGGAGTTTAAGCTGTGACAAGTGGTCACTAACGACAAAACAGAAACTGACTATTCCCACTCTCTGCCTGGCATCATTTGTCATTCAGAGAGTTCGTGGACAACAGTTGGACAACCAAACTGTATACGTCCAGTGAAATATTTGGTGGCACATATAAATACCCTGTTGTGAAATAGTATGTTAACAGAAAGGGTGTCTGAAGTGCCTTGAAATTATCTGTACAGCATGTCGAGACACCACTAAATGATTTGATTGTTTAAAATTGAGACCACAAAAGCCACGTGTGATGAGTGCAATGCCTGAACAGATTTCCAA
The DNA here is from genome assembly GCA_028564865.1 of Zenarchopterus dispar. Lineage (NCBI taxonomy): Eukaryota > Metazoa > Chordata > Actinopteri > Beloniformes > Zenarchopteridae > Zenarchopterus > Zenarchopterus dispar. The sequence continues at coordinate 11,018,214 of JAOWBL010000017.1, read as the reverse complement.
CTGAGGTTAGAGTAACCACTCAGACAAGAATTTGAAGAATATTACATTAGTGCAACCTTGGCAGCATATTAAAAAAAAAAAAAAAAAAAATCACATAAAAGGATTAAGGTGAGTGCCTTGCTTTTAAGTTTACTCTGACAGACATCAATTTTGTATCATTAAAGTTAGGTTTTTTTGTTTTGTTCTTTTTTTTCCTCTAGGCATTTGCACGTGTCTCCAAAAATCACCCTAAGATGATTAACTCTCCAGGTAGATTAACTTACACTGCTTCTTGTATTGTTATTTATGTTGCAATGAATTTAAAACCTCCTGTGACCTGGTGTCCACATGCAATGATAATACAACATTTTGTTTTGTCTATATCATAGCATTCAATTATGCGAAATATAACTATATGTGGACACCATGTCCAAAGATGATGCTTTAAGGTCCCAATAAGCCACTAAAAATTAAAAATGCAAATCAAACAAGATCTGAGGTCTTAAGAAGATATCACAACTGAATTAAACACTCCCATAAATAAATAAATCCATAAGGTCTGTGGAGGTAAAAGCCTCTTCGGAGATCTGAAGCATTTCAGGTTATGTAAACTAAATCACATCTAGAGAGCCCACCGTGACATTAGGCCTGTGATTTACTCCATGTGAGCAGCAAAAAAAGGGCAGATGTTGGTGGAGGAAGAAATCAGCAGGAAAAAGTGGCCAGTAATGTGAAGCACAGGGCTGATGAGCACATCGTTTTTATGTACAATGGGTGTTGCTCAGCACATAACCACAAAGCGAGGATTGGACAAACACATACAACAGCTCATGCTACATGAATTCAGACTCCAGTCAGTGAAGTTTCAGACACGGTTAACAGAGAGTCTGGCTGAGGCTAACATTAGCCGGAGGAAGGTGTGTCTCTGCTAACCAGCGAAACAAGACGGGTCAGCTCTGTCAGCCAGCTAACTCTACCCTGGCCGTTAACCGCTGCAGGGGTTTTAAACATCTTAAGAGTCTGGGGATAAGACTTTAAAAGCGGGTACCTGCCAGGGTTAGCTTACCTGCAGGACAACTTCGCTGGGTAGCTGGGCCGCCCGGAAAAGGTCAAGAACTCTCCCGTTGGACGCCACTTTTTTCGTGTTGTCCGTGTCGCAGTAAACGAACAGTTCCGAATAATATTTCTGCTCCACATCACTCAGCGTTAGACTTTCCATCGTAGTACCAAGTTAACCTGGAAAGCGGACTAGTTGGTCGTTGATTAGCCCTTAGCCAATGGCCGGGGCAGGATCCGAGAATGGGCGAGACTTCAGGATCCCAACTTAGCTGTAGCGTTACTTCCGAGCTAACGGTGAGGTTAGCAGTAATAATGTTTAGAGTTGTTGTCGTCCGGTCCCAGTCTCTGCAAACGTCCCCGAATACCGTCTGCTGGCACGCAACACCGACCCAACACCTCGAAGGTTTAAATAAGGAATGTTTCCACGCAGTTAATCACTTAGTTAACTAGTTGGGCAGGCGAGCCAAGTGGCCAACAGCTGGCTAGGAAAGCAGCGGAGCGCTAACAGCTACCTTGAATCAAAGTCAGCAGCTCTAACTGCAGCTAACTAGCAGGTCGTAAAGTGCGTCCACCTCCACGTTGTGAACAGCAACCACGTCAGTCTCACGTTAAAGAACTTCTTCTCCCTTAAATCCGCTGCAGGGTGCCGTTTCAGCGTTTCGCTTGAGACAGATTCCTCCACGGTGCCGTTACAAGTAAAGTTTCAGGGTCTTTGGGCTCCTTCCTCTAGTAATCATAGCCGCCATTCCTGCCCCCCGTGACAAGCTGCCCAGAATTATGATAACACTTCCGGTAAAACCTTTCAAATTAAAAGGGCGGGATGAGCGACAACTTTGCAATACTCAGTAAAGTATTAAGTGCCACATGTTTCCATTGTCTATAACAAACTCATACATTATCTACAAGTATTTATTGCTGTTCAGTCACAGTGATCTGCTGGAGCCTGTCCCAACTCTCTTTGGGTCCCTGGATGGCCCATATATACACAAAAATCCACAGATAATCACAATCACTGATCATCAATTAACTTTACATGCACAGAGTAAGCTGATATACCCAGAAAATAATCCACGTAAGTATGGGGAGAACATGCAAACTCCACACAGAAGACCCCTTTCAGGATTTGAACCATGAACCTTCTTGCCGCAATGTAGTGGGGCTAACCGCCAAGCCACTGTGCTACCCATCCACACTTTCTTCTACATTCAGTAAATATTTAGTGGTAGTCTGATTAATAAATAAACTTGTTTGTAAACAACAAATTTCCAATTTCTATATCATCCGATGCTCATATGAGTCGTGCATTTTATGCTCTCATCTATAGCTGTCTATTATATGATTAAAGACACATTATGATAGCATAATGCATCTTTATTATGTCTTTTATAAGAATAATTATGCATATTCATATTTGCTTGCGTATTGCACTAACTTTATATCAAAGTTTTGCTTTTCTTTTTTATAAAATATTAGTGTCCTTTATATATGTCTGATATGAAAACAGCAAACTGAAAAAAGCAAACTTACTGGAACCACTTTCTTAAAAAAAAAAAACAAATAAATAAAACTGTGACATCAACAACCATGTTTATAGCTAGAGAAATAGTCAGTTTTATCTCATACGCTCATGGGCCAAAAACACTGGTGGGATTTCTGTGTCCAGCGTTCTTTTTTTTTTTTTTTATTTTATTTTATTTTTTTAAAAACAAGAAGAAAGTTGTGCTTTTGTCCTGAAAGTAAAATAGCACATTATCCGGCTTGATCCCTGGTTTAATATGGACTTGACGTTCGTGACGTCATACGTCTACGGTGCAAGTCAGAGCGAGCCTAAGGAGCGAGCTAGCAATGTTAGCTTGCTTAGCCTGTGAAGACCCGGATGAATGGTTTCAAAATAAAGGTGCATTTATTCCATAACTTCAAATAGAGTTTCAAGCTACGGAAACAAGTCTCTCTCTCTCTCTCTCTCTCTCTCTCTCTCTCTCTCTCTCACACACACACACACACACACACACACACACACAC
>JAOWBL010000017.1:10994866-11015054 GCA_028564865.1 Zenarchopterus dispar | reverse complement strand
TATATATATGCATGCATGTATGTATAGTTACGCTTTATGTTTATTGACAAACGTAATGTGTCACGAAGGCGTCCCAATCTGTCCTATGGTCTTGAACGCACCATAAATCGTTGACAGCCACAGACGGGAGGCGGGGTCACGTGACGTCAGGGGGTGGAAGAAAACAGCAGAGCAGGAATCAAAACAAGAGACGGACACGCCTTCGCTCTTCTAGGTTTTAGCAGCTTATTTCTTATACCTGCAGAAGACGAACCCCCAGCCTCCCGTCCACGAGGAGACGAGGAAGCAAGAGCGAAAAAGAAACGCCCTCAGCAAGCAAGCAAGCAGCCAGAGTCCGTTGCAGAAATGGAGTCCACAGAAATGTTAGACGGCGTTGACGGGAGCCGTCGATAGAGGTCGAAAATAACACCGACATCCGAATCCTGTAAAATGCCCAACCAAAAGAACAGCAAGGGCAAGAAGAGCAAACGCGCGAACAGCAGCGGAGATGAGCAGGAAAATGGAGCCTGCGCGGCCGCGGCGGGAGGCGCGAGCGCGGCCGCTGCTCCCAGGAGCGAGCGCTCGAGCGGTAAGAGAGGGGGAACGTGCACAGATAAGTTTGAAGATGCTGCCTTCATGACTGGGGAAACCCTGGCTGCATGCACGACTCTAAACGTGCACCGCGATATTTACATGGACACGAAGGCCCCTGCGTCGATCTGCTTATAAACATTATTATTAGTGAGAAAAAAGGAGATTTATCGATCAGCCTCTGATGTGTGAATAGATTTATTTCTGCGTGTTTATGAATGAGCTAACTGCTGCTGCGCTGGCACTTCAGTTGGTGGCACTGATTTTGAAAGGCCACCAGGGTTTGCTTTGGTAGAAGATTGCAGAAAGTAGTTGAAATGTAACCAAAACAGGTGATTCTTGCGGTGTAAAAGGCAACATTCAGGTTTGAAGTGAGTCCCTGCACAACATCGGATCTGTTGTGCAGGCTTTCCTGCAGGCCTCAGCTGTCTTTCCTTCCTGACGCGCACCTTCCTCGCAGCTTTCGCTTGTGGCCTTTTTTTTTTTTTTTGCTTTCTCCCAATACCGACGTCTCACCGCTTGTGTGCGCACTCAGATTCAACTTCATCATCTCACGTAGACAGCTGGAGAAGTCATCCTGCTGGGCTGCATTCACTCCCACAAACTTCACAGCAAGCGGACTAGTCCGCTCGCATCTACATCAGCCTCTTACTACATGCCAGTAAGATCTGTATTGAGCCAGGAAAATAAAAACCGAAAAAAAGTACACTTCTCTGATAATAAGGTTGGAAAAAAATACCATAATAGTCTTGCAGTTGCACAGGAAAAGTTGCACTTCTTATCAGGCCTACTTTTCTTTTTCTTTTTGAGAGACTTTTAACCAACAGATCCATCCATCTATTACCTATACCCACTTATTTCTATTCAGTGTCACAGGGATCATGGCAGGAGTACACCCTAAATAAATCCTATATAGACAAACAATCACACACACTCACATGAGCAATTTCACCAATCACCACTTAGCCCATCACAGATGTTTCTGGACATTTGGAGGCATCCAGAGTACCTGAAGAAAACCCACACAAGATTGAGGGGAACATGCAAACACCACACAGAATCATCCCTGCCGGTATTTAAACCAGGAACCTTCATGCTCTTAGGAAACAGGGCTAACCACCAACCCATGCTGAATTTAGATCATTGCACAATTATGTAGATTTCAGCTAGAAGTGGCAAACATTAGATGGTGTCAGTTTCTCAAATGTGACTGTCTTCTCTTTTTTTAATGCCCCCCGGCCCCCTCCTTTTTTTTTTTTTGGTCTGAATTTAGTTTCTTTATGGAGTTTGGGTGAAAAAAAAATATACATGATTTCAGTATATCACATTGAGATCTTGAAACGTTGTTTTTACCTAAAATATGATGAACAATCAAGAAGACATATGTCATTGGTAGTGACAGCTAAATGTGTCTTAAAATTGGTAAAATGAGTTAATTTATTAGAGAAGACAGTTCTGGATAATTTTGCTAAAAGACAAGTTCATGTTGATGTTATAACTCAGTGTATAACTAATAGCCGTGTTGTCTAAAATCATACACGGAGCGTAAACTGCAGGGATGATTGTATTTTTATTGACTCTCCAGTGACTTACAAAGACATAGAGCTGACACTGTACCGGAAAAGAAAGAAGGAAACACCCCCTACACACACACACACACTCACACACAGACACCCACAGTGAATTATTATGAGCTACTCTTCACCCACATTTGCTTGATTCACATCCAGCTTTGACAGTTGGCAGTGCTTGAATAGAGCTGCCCACAGGCGCGGATGGCCCAGTTCAATTTCATAAATAGATGCAGATGAGGACTCTGGAATCGCTCTTTTAAAAATTTCATCTCATGTTGTGTTTATTTCTGCGGTGCTTATGATGAACAAAGAATTTTAAATGCTTGGCTGTCCATTTCAGTGAGCGCTATTTATTTCTCTCTTTTTTTTAGTATTGATGATGGGAATCCAGTATTGTAACATTTATACCCATTTTGCAGCTGCAGCTCATGTTTATGCAAATACCAGTAAAGTTCCCAAATTGCATACCCAGTTCAAGGAAACTGAATACAATAAGCCAAAATAACCATCTTCTGTTGGGTCTAGTATCTCACATTTCTTCATATAACTGCTATTAAAGCATTAAATTCAAAGAAGAAAGAGAAGAAAAATCTTTGGGCTTTTTATTACCATTTTTGTACAAGAAGTCTGAAGCCACCGTCCTCCAGACCAAACAAGTTAATTAAATGTGAAAAATAACCAGTGGATTAATCATTACAATGAGCAGCAATGGCTCAAGAGATAGAGAAGTCTTCTGTCAATCAAAGGTGGGTAGTTGGATGGCTTGTGTGCACAGTCCGCTCGTGGAAGTTCCTGTGGAAAACTCTGAACCCCACACGAGGACAGGTGGATGTGCTTGGAGTGTAAAGCCCTTTGAGTGGTCAGTAAGACTGGAAAACGCTAAATAGATTTAACCTAAGATCAGTAGTAATAATTATTAGACACATATGCAGCCCAAAAACACTCATAAAAACCTCTGTCAGTAGCTGAATTTCACACTTTTGGCAAAAATTGGAAGAGAAATATTTTATAAAAATTTATGTAACATAACTGCACAATAACTGCATTTTTACTAAGTCATATTATGATATAAACTCCTGTCAAATAAATCCTACAGAGATAAGTGGTGATATAGGTCCAGAACCTCTGTTGACAGGTTCATTTCTAAAGGGGACCGCAACCACTGCAATCATCATTATTTGTATTTGAAAAAGACAACAAATTGCTGCAACATGAGCCTTGTCTACGTGAAGCCAGCCACATCTGAGGGATTTCTGGGAGGCCCGTTTCTCCACGATTACTTGGTGAAACCATGGATCAGAAGCTTTAAGATGACTCTTACAGAGTTTGATGAGTTACCTAAGGCAGTGACTTATTTTGTGCGTCTGCTAAATATCGTCCAAAGGAAGCAAATTATTATTAAAACAATGTCTTTGGTACAAAATTTGACCTTTAAATGTGGATAAAGTCATCTCCATTACATTTTTGTGGAGTATTCCTTTTTTGAATCCTCAGAAAAATCACATCATCTTTGGATAAAAACAGTTTTTATCATATAAGGGATCACAGATATGTGAATTGTTTCCATTAAGGGCATTTTCTGTTCCCAATTCTAGTTTGTGCAGTTTAATTGAAAAACACCTAGTAATGGTCATCACTGCTGCATCCACGAGTGCAAATTAAAATTCTGTCATATGAATTTCAAAAAGCCAATATCTTAGATAATATGAGTGGGTATTACACTGTGATTTTGACAATTTTATTACCGAAGAGAAGTAATTCGGCTGTAGCTTCCTCCATCAACCAACACCAAAACACGTCCAAGCCAACGATGGAGGCTGTTGAAAAATGAGCACAATTACAAGTTAAATAAAATATAAAAGATAAAGATAACATACAGATCATATAAAGGTACCATCATTCAAATATTATTTCAAATGAATACTGTATACATTTTATAATCTGAAAACAGAAGGATTTATGATTTTCGCTGAGGGAACACAGTCTTTGCTTATTTGGCTTCATCAATCATGTAATAAATGATTACATGTCACACAGGTTATTCTTTTCCTTAGTGGATAATTCATTGAACCAACAGATAAAAGTATAATAAAGGTTGTTAGGAAAACTTCTTACTGACAATAAAAGAGCTGTTAAAGCACATGGCATGAGTAAACTGTATTTATGTGAAGAATTTGGAGCAACATATACTCCCATCAAAATGTCTTCTTCTGTGAAAACATTGCTTAATTCTGCAAGATGATGCCGAACCACATTCTGAACACCTTACAGCCATAGTGACTCTGCGGTTTGAAACAGACAAAAAGTCCAGAGGTTAAACTGACCTTGCTGCAGTCCAGGCCTGTCACTCATTCGTGATAGTTGATGTATTGGGAAACAGAAGAAACAACTCCTGCTGCTGTCATGTGATGTCATATATTTATTAATTTATAAATTCTTTTAGGACTGAAGCGGTGCTAGAGTGGATCACATGGCAAAAAAAACTTCATTCATAAGTTTGTAACTTAAAAGTCTAATTGGAAAATTGAGGTATTCCATGTTTAAATTGAATTATCAAACCTTTCTTTGTGAACTGTGATGACCACACCAACACATATAATCACCCCCCACTCCTTCCTCTTCTCTTGTTATTTAGAGGTCCAGTGTGCCACTCCTCTGGGCTGCAGCTTGGGCCGATCCATCGACCTGGAGAAGGATGACTATCAGCGGGTTCTCTGCAACAACGAGCTCTGCCCTTACGGCAACTGGATGCATCTGCAGTGTTTCTACGAGTGGGAGAGCTCCATCCTCGTCCAGTTCAACTGCATCGGCCGTGCGCGGTCCTGGAACGAGAAGCAGTGCCGACAGAATATGTGGACCAAGAAGGGCTACGACCTGGCCTTCAGGTTCTGCTCTTGTCGATGTGGACAGGGTCACCTGAAGAAAGACACCGACTGGTATCAGGTGAAACGCATGCAGGATGAGCGCAAGAAGAAGTCATCGGAGAGGAGTACCGGCAGGAGTGGGGCTAACGGGGGCGCTGCGGGCTCCAGGGATGGGCTTTTTGAGGAGCCCAAGAAAAGTAAAGCAACAGGAGGAGCTGCAGGAGGAGGAGCCAAACTGGCTCACAGAGCCTCAAGTCAGGAGTTACCTCGAAGACAATCAGTGGACCGACAGAACTCTACAGAGAGAGGAGCAGCAGCAGCAGGAGGACATGCACTAGGGGGACCTTTTCCCCTCGGGCCTCATCCGAAATCTCCATGTGACTCCCCGGGAATGTCTCCTCCGACTGGTTTCACCTTTCCCATCGCTCCTGTCCTCGGATCAGGAGGTGGAGGAGCAGGTGTGCGGGGTTCCCGTCAGTTGGGTGAGTTCCTCAAATCAGCTGTCCACATGGATCCGCAGAAGAAGCACCTGCTGGTCGGGGGAGCCCTGGGTCGGGGAGGAGCCTGCGCTTTGGGAGCTTCTGGCAGCGCAGTGGGCGGTCCTCAGCTGGATCCCGGATCTGTTCTCCCACTCCAGCTGTCTTTCGCCTTCCCGCTTCACCATCGGCTCACGGCTGGCAGCGGAGGCGATGGTGCATCCCCTCACTCGGTGCAGTTCCTGAGGAGGCTGGACCTCTCAGAGCTCCTCACCCACATCCCCCGCCATAAACTCAACACGTACCACGTTCGCATGGAGGACGACGCTCAGGCCGGCCAGGGGGAGGAGCTACGCAGGTAGGGATCTGGGAAGAATAACAACATGTTTGACTTAAAGATGTTTGGTGTAACTTAACGTTTGCTCGCCATCTTAAAGGTGACGGACTTATACTTGGTAATACATTAGTCAACATTTGAAGTGGATCAAAACATTTAATCAAACTTCTTCTAATACAAGAACAAATATTGTATAAAAGTCTTGCATGACATACAGTTGTGTTTTAATCCACTTCAGCTGTTAACTGATTATCTATAAAAGGGTGTTTTGTGATATAAGCAAAAGCTGGTCAGATTGTAAGAGATCAACATCTGATCTGTCAGAAAAAACTGAATAATAATGTCTTTGTTTTACGTTAAAAAGTGGAATCAAAGACTGTTTTCTGAGTCTTTGCTTTTATAAAGCTTTTGATTTAACAACTGCTTCTTAAACTTTGATTTTCTTTTACATAATATCTGATTTTAAAAAAAAAAAGATATAATTGCTTTTCTTTCTCATCCAGAACATATGACTTCATGTAGTTTTATATCTGTTTATTTCAGCAAACATAAAACAAAAATTTGTTGATATATAACGTTTAAAGGTTTTTCTCTCCTAATAAGAGCGCTGCTTCCACACTGCCTGAAACTCCTTGTTTGGTGTCCTGGCTTTCTTTGCATTCCTTAATGACATTGTTATGAAATACATTTGCGTAATGTCTGCCTGGAGGCCACTTTGGCACGCCTCGAATAAATAACGATCCTCTGCCTCCATTTACCATTTTGGATCAATCATCTGAGGATGCATAGTACGTTCAAGACATGTTTATATTTGTTAGGGTGCTTTTGTATTCTACCCTTGACCTGAACATAACTAAAACATTTAATTAATACTCTAACAGTTGTTTAAAAAGTCTGGTACAGTTGACTGTGTCCAGGATAAAAAGGAAACCATGTCAATGTTTGAAGAAATTTTAAAGAGATGGAAGCAAAAACTGTGTTTCTGACAGAAGATTTGAAGAGATGCTGAGTTTGAGAAAAATATGGGATTTGAAGATTGAAGCATTTTAAATGATTTTACGCCAAAGTACAGTTGCAGAAGGGTATAATTGGTTGTTACACAGGCGTATCAGCGCTCTAAGTTTAAGTAGCTTCGGGAAGAGTTGACATTTTCAGGGTATTTTGTCCAACTGTCAACAAGTTCTCTGGAAAAAGAAGTATCTTTCTCTCTCTGGTGGCTTGAACATTATTTCTGTCTTCTAAAAGTGCAAATTAATTTCAACAGAATGCAGATTAATCCTTTTGAGTCTTTTAAAGACTTAGCAGGTTCCTCAAATGTGTAAATAGAGCCGTTTGTGTTTTTAGACCATTTTAATCAAACAGAATACAGCTGTTTTACTTTAGTTTCGCTGGATGGTCTTTGTGGGACCGACCTAAAATCAACCACAACATCTGTATCGATGAAGAAACCTGTCATCAAGTGACACGGTGTGACTCACTGTTTTATTTTTAACTTTAGCCTGATGAGATAGGCTCTTTACGTGGGCTTTGACGTGAGTTAGAAGGCATTTTCAGATGGTGTAAGAGCAACTTGTTAGAAGATGCTTCTAATAAAGGCTTTTCACAATTAAGGAAAACACTTCAGATCTGAGTGTTTTTTTTAAAATAATTTTATTGTTTACATGTTGTTTTCTAGGTTCATCTTGTCCGCCCTCAGTGCGAGCGAGAGAAACGTGGTCAACTGTGCCCTGTGCTACCGGTCGCTCCCTGTGTTTGAGCAGTTTCCTCTGGTGGACGGGACGCTGTTTCTCAGTCCCTCACGCCACGATGAGATCGAGTACGACGTCCCCTGCCATCTTCAAGGTCAGCCTTTAGAAAGCACCACTTTTACAAGAATTAAGTCATATAAAGTCAAATAATGTAGATGTTATGGACAAAATATGAAGGATAAATGTGTTCACTTGTTATCTGAGTAGTATTACAAGCTTTATTATGATGAACAACAGATGTAAGTTAGTGTTGTTCAGTGAGGGGTGTTTTTTTAATCGGGATCTGATCTTAACAGTTCTCTCAGCTTGGTGTATACAACCTCAGATGAGAAACACATGGCCACGTCATTATTAATGTAACAACAACTAGGGACTTGTAGGACCACCTACATTAGCAAAGACTCGACGCATCCAGGTTCTGCATGGGATCAGCAGTCTCTCACATTGTTGTGGAGGAATTTCAGAGGACCTGAAAACTCCACATCAGAACCAAAAGTTCAACTTTAAAGAGGTTGTTCCAATTGTAAATACTTAGGTTTAATCAAGGTCTTTTGTCAGTACCACCTTTATAGTTCCCCTTGAAGCAGTAAGGTATTTTGTCTTCAGCCATCCATCTGTCATCTACAGAGGTCTGGTAGATCCCAGCTGAGCTGGAGGGGTTCATCCTGGATGGGTCTCCACTCCATCGCAGCATTTTTTTTTTCTAACCGGACTGGATGTTTTCATTTCTGTTAGATAGTTTAGGGCTATTGTATTTACTTAATTTTCGACCTGGTATGAATAAAATGATATACAATTGAAAAATTAATGTCAAGAGGGTGCACTTTATTTCCGTTTGACCATATATTTTCCACTCGAGTCTGGATTTTATGCTTTTTCCACTTGAACACCAACTAACAGACTCAAATTTAGAAACATTTTTAGGCCATACATTGTCACACATAAATCCAAAGATCCGCCATCATCTAAAGCCCTTTATTTTTCTGTGTCATTGCCATTAGAGTGTTTTTACCCCCTCTTTTTTTGGTCTCCAGTTTGTTGAATTAGCTGAACTATAAATGAACCATCGCGCCCACGCATGCTGGAGAAGGATGTTCTCTTGGTCAGACGTAGTTTTACATCCTCCTTATCATTTGTTTGAAATGTTAAATACATTTGGGCTGATGTGAGCGATACAGAGTTTCTTGTGTCTTTGTTGGGTCTTGACCTCAGTTTGAACCTTGAATGTGTGCCAAATAGAAATGTGCTCTTCACTTTCGTTGAAATTGTTGTTGTCTCACATGTTCTGGACTGGATTCGAAACCAGACGATTAAAAATGCATTTACAAAGCTGCTGCTTTGTTTTAGGGAAAAGACATTATTACATAGTACATCTGGTTCATTAAACTCCTTGTTAGCAGCTTTTGTAAACGCCATATCAATAAAAGAATTAGGAGATGTTGCTCTTGACAGGCTTTTGGAAATTTGCCAGTCACAAGAGATTGGGACTTTAAGTCCTTAACAACATAGACCAGTTTTTCTTTATTGACCAAAAAAATCTCTGCTAAATGTGGAATGTAAAATAAATAAGGATTTTTCTTTCTTTGCAGTGACTCTATGGCTGTGAATCAAAGCAGTTTTTACGTTCAGTTCTAAAAATACAGCAAAGTTGTCTTTGACGTGTTCAGCCTGTTGCAGCTTTCTTTAAATAAATAAATGTCTGTAACTTTCAGTGAGTCTAGTCCATGCTGTGTGTAAAGACATGAAAGGTTTTGTGCTGCCTTCTGCACAGTCCACCATGAATGTGAATGAGCTCAGACCCAGCCTGAAGCTTTTTGATCTGCCGGGCCTCAGGCCTTCATATTTGGCTTCTTGGTGTACATAAGTTAGAAAAGCAGGCACAAGAAAAATCAAAGTTTTTTTTTTAAAGATTTTAAATGCGGTTTGATGAAACTATTTGGGTCAGTTTTGCTCTTTAAATCTCTTTTAATTTATAGCTTTTTCTCCCTGGATTTGCCAGAGTCACAGGCTCTGACAGTGGAATGACGGTAATCTTTAGTTTCAGCTCCCCTCGGGTCTTTTTACTGAAGAAATTGACTCTCAACCTTTTAAATACACAATTTGTTTCCCTGTTTCGACAGGCCGGTTAATGCACCTCTACGCCATCTGTGTGGACTGTCTGGAAGGCGTCCACAAGATTGTCTGCATCAAGTGCAAGTCACGCTGGGACGGGAGCTGGCACCAGCTGGGCACCATGTACACCTACGACATACTGGCAGCTTCACCTTGTTGTCAGGTAGACGCGCCGATCTCTGAAGGTCAAGAGACAAGAAATTCAACCGTTTGAACAACCTGAGTGATTAAGATAAACTCAGTTCTGACTCTGAGTAGTTGTTGGCAGTAAATATCAGTCATTTCCAATGCCCTGGAACAAATTTGGTTTTTCTTGATGTCACCAAACATAACCTTGAAGGGGTTGAATGATAGCTAATGCCAACGATTTGGAGCTCCTCAGTTGATGTTATAAGAAAAAAAAAAAAAAGCCAAAAAAAAAAAGATTAATGGGATGTTAAAATACCAGAAATTATGGAAGGATAAGTACTACCAACACTGTAAACTATAGTATTATACTACCAAACTTCAGGAATCAAGATCAGCTTTGATAGGTAAGAATAATCATTAGGTTTGAGTGGCACAAGGGACATGACAGGTTACATGTTTCTGGAAGTAGTATGTTTTTCATCGATCTAGTAGACACTTTTATCTGTAAAACTATACAAGCAAATAACACTGGGAGAAAAAGATGAAAGATGATCAGCAGCTATCAGTCTTTTAGTATTAATAGAGGGATTTTAAGCCCTTTTTAAACACACTTTCATGCATCTTTAATTTTTTTAAAAATATATATATGCTTTTCTCAAAAAACCCAAAGGGATAAAGTGCAAAAGCTCCATTATCAACCATGTCTTGAAGCTGGTTTTTAGGGGGTGGAGCCACTTGACTCCATCCTCTTTTTGTGTAGGGAGGGCCTGTTTTCAAATCTGTGTTGCAGCTTTCTGCTACCCACTACTGGTTTCTAGTAAAGACCGCAAGATGAGAGAATGGTCAAGAAAAAGATGCTGAAGCGGGACTATTTTACTCTGATCTGACTCTGTGACATCACAGTAACCTGATAGTTTAAACCTCCTACTGATCAACATATTTTCAAATTGGATGGACTCAAACAAAGTGAGAAAGTTGTTACCTCAGATTTCTTTTCTTCTTTGGTTGTCAGTCACTTCAGACACCCATATGTATTCTTTTGAGCACTTGTCTTAGTAGTATGTCCCTTTAATTTCAACTATTATATATATTTTTTAGAACTTTAGCTTGAACCAATTAGAAAATTGTTGTCTTACTGAACATTTCATAGCCATGAATAAGACAGACTTTAACCCAGTGATGAAACTGTCCATCACTGGGTTAAGGTCTGTCTTAGTGGTCATCGGGAAGGAGATGTTGTCTGTACTTCACAGCACCTGGTCCAATACAGTCAAACACAACTTTTGTGTAGATGAGAGAAATTCTGTACAAAAATGTATATTTTGGAGATACTAAAACATTTGGATGTCAAACTAAAACTTACAGTTTGAGAAGTAAAAGTACTAATTGAGACTTCAGATGACTGTCATCAGAACCTTCAGTGATTGATCGTATTTTATCTGAATCTGTAAAGTAACAGGGAGGCGTCTGAATCTATCTTTGAGGTTTTAATACTGTAAGAAGAAATAAATGTTCTAAAGTTCAGTGCAGGTACAGCAAAATTGGTCTTTGGTGGGAAAAATCATTTCGTGTCATTCAACGTGCTGTGTGTGTCTTTTTCAGGCCGTAAAGCTCATGAGGTGCTGTCAGACACTAAAACTGAGATCATGTCATCACAGATATTGTTGATGGGGACATGTCTGAACCCGTGTAGCTGACGTGTCTCGTGTCTCCCCTCAGGCCCGTCTCAACTGCAAGCACTGCGGCAAGCCGGTGGTGGACGTCCGAGTTGGGATGCAGTATTTCTCCGAGTACAGCAACGTCCAGCAGTGCCCTCACTGCGGCAACCTGGACTATCATTTTGTTAAACCCTTCTCCTCTTACAAAGTGCTCGAGGCTTATTGACAAATGTTCTCTTGCATGCTAGTTGAGCTGCTTCTGTTCTCTTTTTTTCTATAACAATCTAGGAAAGATTTTATTTTTGGAGCCTTAAGGTGGTTTTATGTTTTAAGTTCTTTTTTTATGTATAGGAAAAGTATGAATCTGGTTAAGACAACTAGAAGTTCAGCGAATGAATCTCTGCTGTTAAAGAGAAGTGTTGATAAAGTGTGAACGTGACATTTAAGTCAAAATCACACATTTATCTGTGACAAGTGAATGTATCTGTATGCCAAATTTGCTTTTATTTTTTACCAAAAAAAAAATATCTTAAATAAAGAGAAAGATTCACACTGATCTTGGTTTGGCGTATGCTTCACATCTTTTTAATACGAACCGTGAAGTGTGGAAAAAATCTTCATCCCTTTAGAAAATGAGCAGGCAGAAATAGTTTTGATGTTTCCCATGAATGTAACACCAGAGGGCAGAGTTTAAACTTCACCAGCAGAGTAAACAGTCCCGATGTTCTGCTTCCTGATGAGATCCTCAAAGGACTGAAGGATACGTCCTCTTCGCATCTTTATCATTCGTGACACCTTCTATACATATGAAAATCCTCATCCAGCAGCAATATTCAATGAGATTTGTGTAACTTAGTAGGACTTTTGGCTGTTTTAAGGCTCTTTCAAGGAATTGTGTTTATTTGTAGTTCTTCTGACTGGCGACCTGTCCAGGGTGTACCCCTGCCTCTCGCCTGAGACGGGCTGGGATAGGCTCCAACAGACCCAGAAATGGAACAACAGGTTTAGAAAATGGATGGATGGATGTAGTTCTTCTTGAGTGTTTTGTCTTTTGGGTCTGAAGTACGTAGTTGAGTTGCATGTTTATGTTGTTCCCAGGGTCATTTTTTTTTTTGTTTTAGGCCTACAGGTTTGGTATTTTTTGTTGTCTTTTCATATTCACGTAACTGATTGTTTTATTTTTACATAGTTGTGTCCATTTATCTCCTAATTTGCATTTATTTATAGTTACTTTATGCCTCTTTTGAGGACTTTTTCCATTCTTCATCATAACTCTGCATCTTTTTACAGCAATACAAGTGACTCTAAAAGCAGAAATGTCACTGATGGTCAAGAAGCACAGGAGCTCCTTAAAAAGATTCAGGCTGATGATCCAGGCCGACATTTAGACAAAGAGGGTTTTTTTTTTTGTTTTTTTAGTAAAAATGCTTTATTTCCGTCTCATCACTGCTGTACAGATCCTTCTGCTGGGTCTGTGCTGCTCTGATTGGCCTCAGAAGTGGAGGTGGTGGACTGCGACTCTGCAGCTTTGCTCCACCCTTTCTGTGACAGCTCTTTCGCTGATGGAGGTCGCAGGACGCACATGGCCGCTTGACCATCTTTTATGATTTTTGGCTTGGCGATAAAGCCCACCATTATATGCATTTCTTCCACCATTTGCTCCAGCACTTCATCCTGCAAAGACAAATTTCAAGGTATGATTTTTGAGGGACGTTTAGATGGCATGAAAAGAGAGATGGAGCCTGACTCACTGCACGGGTGTTTTTGTCTCACATTAGAATATAACATAGGTAACATACTTTTACACACCTATAAAAGGTTATTTTCACCATACACAAACACACTTTTCCTCAGTAATTTTTTTTTCGTAAGATAATGAATTTCTGTTTAAATTTCCCCACAAATTTCAGTTTAAATTACACCCATACAGATCAAAACAACAATCATTTGCTCAGTTTTAGATGCCCCACCAGATTGACAGCAGCCCCTTCACGTCCCGCCCGCAGAGTGATCCTAACGTGGTGTTTCTTCTCCAACCAGCTCTCCACCTGTTTCAGTTTGGTGATGCGGTCATGAGACGCGATGCCTGCTGAAAAGGTGACCTCCTTCACTTGTACTGGAGCTGTGAAGAGAAAACAGATGCTTGACTCTGCACATGCAGCAGACACGATTTGAAGCTGAGAATGTTGTCACTCCTGTATTTGGTAAATCACATTTAAATAGCACTTTTCAGTTCACTCAAAGACGCTTAACGACACAGTAAAAGAGACTTTGGTGGTGGTCAAATCCATTTTGCTGCCGTTTCTTTCCTATTTGCTCTTCAAAACTGAAGGGTCCAGAAAACTTTTAGTGTAGGCATTTCACTGACTGGAGAACACACACAACCTAACTTTTAAAAAAAAAAAATCCTGTTTTCTTTCACAAACATCATTTCAGTTAATTCACAAGCAACAGGGACATTTTAGAGCCAGCTGAAAAAAATGTGACCACAATCCACTTTTAATTGATCTCAGAAACAGTGCTGAGGGAGGGCTTTGCAAAGTCCACTTATTGTTTATCGGTTACCATTTGTGACGTGGAAGCCTATAAGTCTGGTACCAGCTCATGCATTCAGGTGTAGCTGACAAAGTTCTGGAGGGATATCTTTTATTGCATAAAAAATTGTATAGCTGTGCTGTATATGAGTTACTGGTTTAAAAAAATTTTTTAAAAAAACCTTTTTGACTGTGTAATGACTCATGTATTTTAGCTTATACATGAATTTCTGAGACATCTGCATCGCCTCCATAGTCAAAAAAAGTCTTAATCAATCAATAAACAAAAAAAGTAACCAATGTGTTCATAATGATACAAAAAACTATTATTTAGAAACTGTTAAAACCTAAATTTAGGGTATTTTTAACTTAACTCGATAAACACTTTTAAAAAATCATGTTCTGTGTATTTTTCTATTCCAGTCTTTACGATTTAGACATAAATACACATCTATATTTTTATAAAGAATGTTGTGATAAAGTTTAAAGCTTTTGACTTCAACCTTCCAGTCTGTAAATCTAATAATTCTTTTCATGAACCTGAACAGAAGCTCTTATCGGATACTGTTTAAATCCACTAAGAGGAACAGCGCATACACCTTTTTTTCCCTAAATGGACATATTTCTACAAGATTTGAGCATCTCAAACATGGTTTGATTTCACTGACTCAGATTCACTGAAGTCTTTAATGATGAAACAACATTAAAACACCCTTTTATTGGATGAATAAAAAGCAAATAAATAACAAATAGCTCAGGTGTCATGTGCATATCTTCCCCGCAGGTAAACCGAGTTGTAATTTGATGGAAAGAACAGCTGCGTCTAAGATCTGGTTTGGGACACATACCTGCTTTAGTTTTGTTCTTGTCCCGCAGTTTCAGCTGCTCTTCGTGGATCTGCTTGCCGCTCATCAGCCGGTACACAGGAGGGTCTTTGTGCTCACTCAACAGCACTAGTTTAAGACCTTTCTCATCCATGATTCTGATCACATCTGCTCGATGCATGATGCCCATGTTCTCACCACTCTCGCCGATCATCTGTATCTCTCGGTGGGGGATCTTCCTGCCAACGCTGCTGACTGAGGCACCAGCTTGGGCATCCCGAGTCTTTTTCTTCGGTGCTGGAGTCTGA
The DNA here is from genome assembly GCA_028564865.1 of Zenarchopterus dispar. NCBI lineage: Eukaryota > Metazoa > Chordata > Actinopteri > Beloniformes > Zenarchopteridae > Zenarchopterus > Zenarchopterus dispar. The sequence goes on along the minus strand of JAOWBL010000017.1, from coordinate 10,999,920 downwards.
TGTGTATCGTCAACTTCTGTGGAGAAAGGAAACTGCCTCACTGAGGCGATGTTGCGTCTTTCACTGCATATTATAGTTCTCGATGCAGGGATCCAGTAGCCGACGGTGCCACTGCACACAGATCTCGCTGCATGGCTCAGAAACCACCTCGCACATCCTGCAGACATATCCTGTTAAAAAAAAAGAAAAAAAAGCACAATCAATCAAATGTATAAAATATATTTATTTAAGGTCTTGAAAAATTGAATCACACTGATATAACCCTTAGATGAAGCCTCTTGATTACCAGTGAGTGTATTTTAGGTTGGGGAGATGAATGAACCCACATAACCAGTGATGTGGAGGGCAAATCATAAGAATTTGCATTTTTTTTTTTTTTTTTTTTTTGTAAATTAAATCTACCACCATGTCAGAGAAATGTAACTGATTATTCTTCAGTGTTTTATGGGTTAATTGATGGGTAACTGTTCTATGTCACATCCCTATCTTTGGTTTGACTACGCCCCCTTTTGGGATTAAACAAATGCTCCAAAACCACTGATGAGAATTTGGAAAAACACCTAGATTCATGAACTACAATGTCAGAGAGCAATTAAAAAAACCATTGCACCATGACCCTCCAAAAACTAACTTGTACAGTTTGCAAGTTGCATGTGGGGACAATAATCTTAACTTTTAGTGACATTTCATGAGACTTGTGATTAATTTAGAACAGAACTGAAATATTGGTTTTTGTAATTTAATGTTTGGAAGTTTGCAGATGTCACAACATCGTCCCAACTGGTAACTACGGAGACAGCATGTTTTTGTGGCGCTTCTTTGCTGCTGTACTGGTGAAATTCATAAAATAGACAGTAGAGGATATCTCAAGAGTCTCAACCGAGGCACAAATACTCCAGTGTGGATTTGTTTTCCAAATGGACAATGACTTCACTCCATATTTTTGCAAAGACGTTTAAGGACAAAGAGTCTGGAGGCAACAACGAGGCCATCACTAAGTAATCTCCTCGAGCCAAAAGAGCTGAAAATGGCATGTATGAGCAAGAAAACCCACAAACTTGACTGAGTTCCACCTGCTGCGACAAGAAGAACGAACCAAAATGTGGTGGGAAGTTTGTGGAAGGTGATTCAAATATTTCAAACAAGTTAAACAGATTAAAAGCGTTTTTTTTTTTTACCAAATACTAGCTGACCTATGACTTTGAAGAAAGTAACTTAAAAAATGCCCTTAAGGGTCTTTCACACATCTTTCTGACACTAAAAGGGAAAGAGAGGAGTTTCCGCAACTGCAGAAAAAAAAGTTTATACCTTTTTATACGGTTTATGTGATATGTAAACTTCTGTTTACGAATGCAAATATATATGGGGGAAAAAATTAAAATAAATCTGAATTTTCGCACTTTTTCCTCCCACTGGCATATTAGCAGGAAAGATCATTTCCAATGATGGATGTGCACCCATCCTAAGAAACAACAACAACAACAATAACAATAAAATATGAAATCAATAAATGTCAGTAAATTTGTACTGCTTAACTGATTTCATTCTCACGCGATGTCTTGCACCGACTAAAGACGTAAACTAGTATGATTTTTAAATCGGGAGTTGACTGTTTAGTTTATAATCAACAATATGATGAAAAAATCAATAGACCTTGAACACAACACGGCGTGTCACAAACATCCACACAGACACAAATGAGCGGAGCAGACATTTCCCGTAACTTACTTGCTCTCAGCAGCGATTATTATGTTCAGTTTGAATTTGGCTTCTGTTTTTTTTAAAACATATTGGATAAATGTATGTCCTGCAGTTGCAGGTTACAGCTGCATTTTCTTCCGCCCAAGACTTCTTTGTTTAATTTAAACAGAGTTCATGGCAGAAAAATAGACGTGCCGCCCTCTAGAGGACAGAATAGGACACAGCCTTTGTCTTGTTATTACACGCTCAGGTCTACCACACCTGCTGCAGTCCTACCCCAGCTGTCAGTTGGGAAAAAGCGGGATCAGTAAAGGGTTAGTCCAATAAAAATAGAATAAAAGACGTTTTTAATATTTGATTCAAAAGGTTTTTGTCTGACCTGCCCAGGATTTCATATCTGTGGTTGCGATTTTGCTATAAAAAATTACAATGATTTCCTTACCTTTCCTTCAAATCAGAATTCCTTTACTTTAACTACTTTAAACTGGCAGTGGAAAAATAATGGAAACATTTTTGCACTGTAGGCTCTATTACCCATTTACAAATCCATCAGACATGGAGCAACATTTTCATCATTCACCTGAAGTCCTGTTTCTGCACTTTGGAGCTTTTAGATTTACATATAAAAGCCCTGCAGTGATCTGTTATCCATCGCTTTGAATGTGCAGCACCATTGCAGCTTGTTGCTGCATCAAATAAACAGACTCGCACCTCTGAATGAGCTTGTGTACTCAATAAAATCGAGCCATCCAACTACAGAAACAAATGGCTCACAAGAAGCTGATATTGTGTTGGAAATCCTTCAGCATCAACGTGTCAAGTGCATGTTAACAGTCAGTTTCTTATAGACACGCTTGACGAGTTTTAAAACTTTGAAGAAGATGCAATACTTTTTAATGCCTTAATGCCACAACAAAATAAAATTGGAGGAGCTGGATAAGTCAAATTAAAAGCATTTTCTTTTGTGGGAGAAAAGGTGGAGGCAAACAGACACTTGGGTGTTCACCTGGAAAACAGACTAACTCAAGAGTGGCATCAGAAAAAGTGATGTAAAGAAACAAAAGAAACCGATGTAAAGTTTGAGACTGTAGACGTGTTCTAGATAAGCCTCATGAGCAGAGGAGGTCTGTGCAGCAGGTGAGGAGGATACTGTGCTCCTGGTAAACTGAGTCAACTGAAAAACATGTTCAGTTCACTGGCTCTGTTCAGGCAGTCATCAGCTTCCTCCCGTCATCCGTTATCTACATAAAACGTCTTATCAGTACAGCATGTCCGTAAGAGAACATCATTTTTTTCCCAATTTTGCATGCCAGAGCCTGCCTTTCATTCCTTGTGACATTGTGGATCACACAATTTGCAAGAAAAAATACATTTGCAACTGCAAGCTATGCAAATCCAGGCAACATTTGCATTCGGTCATAAGGTTCAGGGACATCTGTTTACTGCTGTTTCTCTGCTGTTTATCACCACTCTGACTTCAACCAGACAAGGGTTAACTTTAGTCAGCTACTTGCTGACTAAAGTTAGACTGTAATTGATCACAACAACATGACTGGGTACGGATGGATAGTTCTGGCTGTGTTGGTGGGTTTTTTGTGGATTTGCTCTGCTTCGTGTAAGTACATGTCATCTATTTAAACTAAAGCTTTATACAAACCCTAAAATCTCAGTTCAACTGAAATGAGGAAATATATCAAAATACATTCACCTTTTACTGAACCATTACTGACTATATTTGTATCTACTTTGGTTATTCTGTTTCCAAGATGAAATTTGACATAAAATTATATTTTGCTGAAGCTGAAGCTGATGGTGAAGATGATTCCAACATGAACAAGAATCAGTTACACAAGAAAAGCCCATGTTTCAAGAAAAACACCATCGTTATCTTTGAAGACAATTTCTACGGCATCATCAGTGCATCACATCATGGGGTGAACTGTGAGTCAAATGTGTATATATGTGTATATATGACACATATATATCATCCTGGGTTATTAAATACATTTTTCATCGTCCAGAGAACAACAAACTCACAGGCAATGACCAGTTTGGAAAATCTCTTTTGACTTTTACAGTCCAAGGGGAATTTTTTCTCCCAAAATTCAACTTCCTGCCCCTCTTGACTACTATGTTTTTATCTAATTATAAATGACAAAGAACTCTTCCTTTTATAAACTTCTACTGGTTTGTGGATCTTACATTGTTTTTTTCCAAGTGCCAAGTAGCCTGGCAGGAGGCAGTGGTTCTGTTGGATTCATAAATCTTTAAAACATTTCTAAAGATAACAGTGAAGGTGTCGTAAGTAAAGCACGCTGACTCTCAAATCTCTGCTGAAACCTTTGCATGATGTCTCTACAAACCATTTCAAAACTGTAAAAGAAAACAGGGGCTTAAACTAACATTTTATTTTGATTTTGCTAAAACTAATCATTTCTAGTCATTTGAGTCTCTGACAAAAGCTAACAGTCATTTGTTGTCTAATAATAGTCCTGAGATTGTTGTTCTGTAAACACAGACTGAATAACCAAGTCAAGCAACATGTACATCTATTAAACCTCTAGATTTAGATTTCATCAGTTGTCATTTTTGGTTTGTGACTAATGTGGTTGTATTTTTAAGTCCCAGTAACAAATGATCAAGAGAAGCCCTGCTTTCTATTTCTGCAGAAAGATGAAACTAAACAAAGTGAGTATAAGTTACTGTTTTAAACTTGAAAAATATGCCATTTAATGAGCTTTACATCAGAATTTTAAGAAAATGCAAATTCTCTTTCTTTCTTTTCTCCTTTTTCCTTAAATAATTAACAGAAAAGTTGTGGAAAACGTGGCCTCAAGTGGGGAAAAGCGGTACACTCTACATCCCACAATATTTGACATCAAAAGAGTTGTCTCTATACTTCCTGACTCAAGACTGCAAAACAAACATTTTAGGTGAAAACAGAACCGTACACTTTCAGACATTTGTCAAGTCACAACATAAAATCTTGTTTGCTTGCTTCTGCAAAGAAAAGAAGGAAAATGTGTATTAATAAAAAGGATGTGAAAATATTTTGTTTTTGTATTTTGCAAACAGCATTTCTGGATTGTGTCAACAAGTCTTTGAGTGGTAAGTTCATAGTTTTCTCGGTCTGGGCTGGGAAAGGATTTGTTGGAAATAGCAACTAAAGTTGTAATAATACAATTTTTAATGGAAATTATTCCTTATTTGTGAGCCAAACACTTCTGAATAACAGCAACAACAAAAAGTAAACATGAAACAAAAAACAAGACTATGCCGAGGCTTACAATAGCAATTTATTTTGACATTGCTGAAATTAATTGTCATTTTACTGCAAACACATATTCCATTCT
>JAOWBL010000017.1:10963707-10994766 GCA_028564865.1 Zenarchopterus dispar | reverse complement strand
ATCCACGATCTTATTTCAGTATCTACCCACAGCTTATGACCATAGGTGAGGTCAGGAACATAGATAGACAGGTAAATAGAAAGCCTTGCCTTTTGGCTCAGCTTTCTCATCACCACAACAGAGCAGTACAAAGTCTGCATTACCACAGAGACCACAACAATCCGCCTGTCGGTCTCCCGTTATATTCTTCCCTCACTCCTGAACAACTCCTAGAGATACTTATACACCTCCACTTCAGGCAGCAGCTGGTTCCTTATTCGAAGAGGGAATCAGACCCTTTTCCGACAAGCCTCAGATGTGGAGGTGCTGATTGTCATCCCCGCTGCTCCGCACTCGGAGGAGAACCTCTAAGGAAGATCATGGCTTGATGATTCCAAGAGGACATCATCATCTGCAAAAAGCAGATATAGCATCCTTTGACCACCAAACCTATTTGCATTGTCGGGTTTCGTGCATTCAGATCATATTCACTTACCACTCAAACTATCGCCCTCACCACCCCACTCCCCTTTGTTTTTTTTTAACCCCAGTGGTTTAACAAAAAAAAATACATGAAGTGCTGGCTAGCTTATCATTTTTAACCCAGATTATTGCACAGTTATCAATATTTCAGATGGTAGACACTTCTGCTAAAAAATGTTTGAGATATGAAACTATTTCTGCATCTCTAACACCCCTTTCCCACTGGACAAAAAGCCTCCCTGGGAAAGGATACACTCATTATTCAGTACCAGGTCAAACAACTCTGCAGTAGTCAAGAATATCAGCAACACTAGTCGACAGATATATTTTGACTTCCCTGCAATGGCAGGAAATGGGGACGTGTTGTGCATTTAGTGTTAACCCTCGTTCAACAACAGGTGATGATGGATCGAAAATGTCATCTTTACATCTGACGGAAATGGTTTCATGGGTAATAATGAATGACATTCTTTCAATCTTACAGCATACTACTGTAGTTCAGCTAGAGTGCAAAGTGTAGTGCAATATATTGCTTTCACTGAGTAGTGAAAGTAAAAGGGCTGGGCTAAATGTAGGACTTATTTTGTGTAACACATGGACAAGCTTGTTTACATGACTGGATTTTGTGAGAGTAATTATACCAAGAGACCGTCTGAATCGCAGCCAGAGCATCTGCCTCGCCATGATGTCTGGGCTTTAATAGCTTAGAGTCAGTTTTCATAATTACTATTTCCACTTATCTCAGGTCGTTTTTAAAAAAATTTTTACTTTATAATATCTGGTTGGGATTCATTTTTCATGCTGTAAAAATTCCAAGGTGAAATTTGCTTCTGGAGTCTCGGAACTGCACCTTTGGCACACTGTAGCTCAAACCCTGTAGCTCCAGCAGCAGCTCTGTCACGTCTGACTCGATCAGTGCAATTATCCTGCCGTTTCACCTCCTGCCTTTTCTTGGGTGGTACTCGAGCTGCACGGGCACGCTCACCACATCCGTGGCAGCTCCAATAATCCTGCTCTGGTAAAGCTGTCTTCCCTGCGTCTGAAAGATTGTGGGTGGAGAGGAGGTGTAGCTTAAATTTGCAACAATGTCATGTTTCCTCGGGCGTAGAAAATGTAGGCCACATGTGATGTAGAGACAGTAATACTGTATATGTTAGGTTACTATGGTTAAATCACACATGGGGTTGCCAGAGCGATTTGGGGGGTTGCTGCTGAATGTTTTGGTTATTAGATTTTCCTGCCAGACACAAATGTTAAAAAAAAAAAAAGCAAAGATGAATAGACTGGAACTTGAAATCTTAGGCGTTTGTCTTGGGAAATATATTTAAATGAGGACAGAATGACATCACTGCATCTACATAAACCCTTAAGACTTGTGTGTGTGTTTTAAATGACTATTTCTGCATTACTTCAAATCAGCGTTTGCATTTTCTTTGACTTCTGGATGGATTATACGACCACCAGTTTTAGTTCAGCTCATAAATCTTTAGAGAGAGCTGAGAGTTTTGTGGGTTTTTTATTTTTTATTTTTTTGTTTTTACAAGAGTTATCAAGCATGTGTTTATATATTTATGTGCCAGAATGAAAAACCTGTAGGACTTGGGTGTTGTCACAGCTGTGGATGCTTACAGTAAGGTCCAGAAGTATTTCTTTTTTTAGTACTTAGTTTTTATGATTTTTGCCCAAAGGCAAAAATCATACAATATCTCACTATTTAAGTGTTTTAGGGTCGAATTCTGCAGATGTGTTCCAAACTGTGGTGTTTTTCCTATTTCTTGCATTTGAATTTGTAATTTAAGTGAGTATGTTTTGGAATTTTGTGTCATGAAACTACAAAGATTAATCAAAATTTGTTAAGTCTTTTTTTCCCCTAATAACTCAAAAACACTGTGCACATATGTATTCACCCTCACACAGTCATTAGTTTGGGGCTTCCTTTGCAATAATTACAGATGCAGATCTATTGGATTAAGTCTCCACAGGGTTGCTGCATGTTGGCTCAAGGATTTAAGCTTGTTTCACAAGAAAGAACTGATCTAATTCTCTCAAGCTGAAGCTTCAGCTTTTTACTTATGTATATTCATCTCTAATTCATACCTTCTCTTCTTCATTTCGGACTGACTTTTTCAATGAGATGGATCCCACAGGATGATGGTGCCACCACCATGCTCCGCTGTAGGGGTGCTGTGAAGGTTTTGTGTTACATGTAGGTTTTCTTGACAGCGTATAAGTTCACTTTTAGCCTAATACAATCAGAGTATTATCTAGTGCATGTCTTCATTGCATCAAAAAAATGTTTTTTGATTGTCTTTATGAAGAAATGTCAGGTTTTTTTTTCCACAAACAAAGCAAAACAAAAGAAAACTTGTTTTGTAGTAGATGGAGGACAGTACACATAGATGAAAGTAAAACATGTGTTCCAAATTTTGCTGTGGCATTTTTTTCTTCTTCTTATTATTTTAAAACAAGTACTACAAGTACCCCACTCATCTTATTATTCCTCTTGTCCATTTTACTTGTGATAGTTCTGTACCACCTTGGCAGTTTAATTGCAAATATGATCTGGAAATTTACAGACGGGAGTGTTCAGCTGCTCGTCTTTTTTCTGTGACGTGGCCTCCAGGCGTTACAACATAATGATAGCTTTAAGTTGAATAACTGGAGAACATGTTCTGTTATGTAGTCATTATGAATCTCCATTTGCATAGGTTTTTCTTTTTTTAAATCAACCCAATATTCAGGAAATAACTAAAACTTATACAAATTAGAGGTGGCAGAAACAAAGGGAATGCAAGTATGATGGTGTTAGTGTGGAAAAACTGTTTGAGGATATAAATAGTCTTACTTGTATTTGGTGTATTTATGCGATGCATTTTGTATTGTTTTTTCACAGAATGGCACAAAGAAATCCTGGGACTTCATGCGAACTCATGACAGGTAAAAACACTGTTCATTTTCCACGGTTAAATGCATGCGGTGATGATGCTGATGTGGTGCGAGCAATAAACTCCATGCTGAATGGCTGCCAAAGAAATATCTCTGACATTTTGCGATCTCTGTAGCTTGTCTTTTTTAGTATTTTCAAGTTTAGACAAGATTCAAATACTTGGATCTCGTGTAGCTACCAAATAGCAGATGTGGATGAATTTGGTGTCATGACTGCTTGACTCTGATTTGTATCAATCTAGATTCATTAATAGTGTAACATGAAATCTTTCTTATACTTATCTAAGAAAAAAGATCAAGAACAATATTTATATCAACAGTTCTGACAAAAACAGTTGTAGAAAAAGAAATTATTTGTTTTTAATGATATATTTTATTGTTCTGTGAAATATAGCTTGGTTGATAGTTTTTTAAAGCTATAAATCGAATTGTTTTTTCGAATAAATAAAGTAAAAAACTTAAATGAGCAGCTAAATGTTATTTTGGGTTCTGTTTTCCAATTATAAGTCAAAGCACAAAGGAACAACATTCAGCACGTCAAATGTTTGAATAATACTGTAACAAAATAAAGGCATTTTAAAAGTGCAAAAGAGTCTCAGGAATGATACCTCCTTAAACCTGAACACTTTCACAACAAATACTTAAATTAAAACTTTGATCCAAGAGAAACTGCAATAGGCTACAAACAAGTGCAATAAAATAAAAGTGATTTTCTCACCATTAGGCCTACTTAATAAACCTTTTCTTAAATTAAATAACTATATAGACCATGGGATGATATTGTCAAGCTAAATCAGTCAGTTTTATGGGAAGTGGTGGCTTTTTGTTCAAATATCTGTGATAGTCTGAGTTTTTTTTGGTTGGCATTGTAAGAGAAATATCCAGGTTTTGTGCTGAAGTTCCTCTTCTGAGTGTAGCATAATACCCTCACGTCTCAGGTCATTTCAGCTTTCTTTCCTCCGCTCTTGACCCCAAAGAGAGCTTCTTGTTAAACCAATAGGACCCCTGAAAGAAGACTAGTAAACCCCAAACCGGTATTTCTGGCAGAAGTTTGCCCATGGGAACATGCAGATTGTTTTGCACTTTTGTTAAAGCGTGTGTAACATTTTCTTCCCTCCAGGGCTCATTTTTGTACTCAATGCTACAATTCATCTTTCAGAAGACCAGCTTTATGATGTGAAAGACAAATGTGGTCAAAGGCATTATATGCTAATAAAATGTTAATTTTTTCCAAATAGTTTTTGAGTTTCTCAAATAGTTGATTTGTTGTCTTCACTGTCTAAGTTCATTCTGGGTTACTCCTCAAGTTGGGCATGCTTTAAATGCCCCAGACATCAAATCCAGCACACTTTACATAGAAATACTTGCAAGAACTCCCCATCCATAGAGGAAAGCCCACTCTGACTTGGAATTTCTGACCCTTATCTGACAACCTTCAAATTCTGAGCAAGCAAACATATTTCATTAACCACTTACCCAACATTGCTCTTATTCTGTTTATACAAATGCGAACTGACCTCTTACGGTACCCTGAAGTTTTGGTACTCATGTAGAGGGACGGGACCAGAACTGTTCTGGTCTGAAAGGATCCCACAGTAATATCTATCAGTTTCAGCCCTCTACCACATCAGGGGAAAAAAAATCCTGCCAAAATCCCAGAAAAGCAGCAGATGGGCTCTGATTTGCAAAGCCCTTTAGACCCTAATTTCAAGAATTAGGGTTGTTTTGAATGGAAATGAGCATTTGTTCACTTCAAATACTTTAACATGGGTGACCTCACTGAATTTGGTGGTCATGTTTGGGGGTCCTAACAAGGTTATAGAACAAATAAAGTATAAAATTTTGACTCATCAGAAGATGCTTTCTTCAGCCACATTGGGCACATTCACCAGATCTTCACCTGGCTGGAAAGTCCCCACCAAAACATACTTTCAGTGGACTTGAACCTACCACACCAACATTGAAGGGGCATTTTAGGGGTCTTAACAAGGTTGAACCTCAAGCAGAGCACAACATTTTTCTATGTTTGGATGTACCCTTTGCAGTGATGCCAGCTCTGTCCATAATCTGTACACAAGATTTTCCAAGATCTTTAACTGAAAAAAGTGGTCAGTTCAAATACCCAAGACACAATAATGAGGTATGGGACGTGTACAGCGCACAAAGGCAACACCTTCATTCGATTTTAATACGCAGTATGAAATGTAAAGGTTTACTGCCATGGACACCACTGTCCACTTCAAATATCTTTGTTTGTTAGAAGCAGTACCTTTACATATGTCAACTTCAGATACATTTACATAGGCTAGAAAGGTAGGGCTAAAAAACTGAAGCGTTGGAATATTTGAAATGAAATGGAGGTTAAATGGAGCACATGAGTGTGATTTTATATTTCACAAATAACAAGGACAAACATAACCTAATTCTAAAAAAAAAAAACAAAAAAAAAAAAAACAAAACCGAAAATTGAAAATGCCAGCAGGCATAAAGTCATAATAAATTCAGGAGCTGGAGCTGGAGCTGGAGCTGTAAGTGTAATCTCCTGGTCCCCTTTTGCCGTGGAAAAGCCAGGGCAGGGCTTCCTGCTGCCTCAGACGCATCCGCTTTCCCAACACTGACCCCGGGCCTCAAGTCTCCACAGGCAGCGACAAGTCACGCTGACATACACAAACACGCTCTCACAGCAGTGACCTGTCTACAATTCACCCTGACCTTCCTTTTCGTTTTACTTCCACATCCTGGCAAAAGATTTATCACTCTTGAGATCCTCCAATCTTAGGATTCTGATTCTTATATTAGAAAGCTATTAACTCTGTCTCTAGTTTTAGTGTCATTTTATTTTTAGTTTGCAACAAGAAATGTTCAATACAGCAATAATTAATGCTGCCCACTCCCACTTTCCAAAACTAGAAACTACAAGTAATATAGACTCTGGCGTGGCATACTAACCAGGAAGTATGAAGGGCATGAACTTCCTCTGATTGGTGACTGTGCTCATCCTTACGTCTAGGATGAAGAACTCATTGATCAGGGAAACAGCTCAGAGCGGAGTTGCTGCTCGTCTGCATTGGAAAAAGCCAGCGGTGGTGGTTTGGGACTTTGATTCCCTTCATACCTTTCAGAGGAGGTGCTTTGGTTGCAACCCTTGTCCTCTTGTGACATGTCCTAGGTTGGCCTCAGGGCAGACCTAGGACTCACCCAACGACGACTCGAGTCCACTTAAAATGAACTCGGTTTCGTTTTCTGAGTTGGTGCGTTTTATGTCATCTGTTGTAAAAACAGTACCCACAATCAAGTGCAGAGCAAAACACCAAAATGAGGTGCTTTTGGTCTCATTTTGAATCAGCTGGTGAATTTTTGTACAAAGGTATACCAAGTCAAAACTGGACCCAAAGCCTAGACTCTGATGAGTTGGGGCATTTAATTAAATAAAATGTAGAATTCTGTATCCGATTAAAACTGATCTGAATCACAGGTCACAGTATGATTTGTTTGTAACCTTGTGTACTGTTTTGTTAAGTGCCTTCGAGGCTCCAATTCATCACAACCTTCCAGTCCTACTGTAGCTGTGCTTTCAAAGTGAATTATTTGGAGATATATATATAACAAAAATTATTACCAAATTTACAACCAATCCACGTAGGCTTGTCTCATCATTTAATCAATATATTCCACCACACAGGGTCATCTTTCTATAATAACTTATTTTAGTTATTTATTTGTTTTGAACTCTTGTGGCCAGTGTTTGACCAGTAACCAGTAAGGAAGTTTGTGCAAAGTATTTAGTAACACATTTGGGTGCTTGTGGATTTTTGTGAGAAAAGAAACCAAATTAAGGGGAAAATGTTACAGTTTTGTAAATTCAAAGGAGCCCAATATCCCTTAGCTGAGTCTGAAAGCATCTCTGTATCTCTTACCTGGCTTGGGAATATCTCCCTTTATTTGCGGAAGAGCTGGAGGATGTTGCTGAGGAGGGAGAGGCATCAGGGCCTCTGACCAAACCTCTGGATTAATAAAGTAATGTTGAATTTGTAATGGATGGATGGACTGATTGTAAAAGTCTGTATATTTTTATTGGGAAAATATTTACCAGTAAATTTTTAACCGACAGTGTAATGTTTACAGATTATTACTTCAATACTTTTTTTTTGCATTACACACTGCAAAAACAGAAATAAGCTTTACATTCCATAAATGTAGTCAAAAGTATCTTATTTTAAGCAAATATGTATTTGCCAGTGGGGAAAAGTCAAAGACTATCAAAGTCTAAAACAGTCTTAATTTTTTGAAACAATGCTTAAAAAAAAAAAAAAAAACATTCTTAGAAGTTAGTTTTTTCAGTGTAGATTTATAAAAATACAAGTTTGCATAGAGATCATGGATTCTCCGATTGGAGAAACAGTTTAATCTTCTCACTTATACTACATAGAATGCATTTTGAAGCAAAATGACTCAAAACTATAAAACCTAAATAAAATGGTTTTGTATTTGATGTTTGGCCATAAAGAGTGATCTCGCCACGACTTCCTTCTCTCTTGGATTAAAACCCTACATATGCTGGAGAAGTTTACCCCACCAGTGACACCCCAGTTTGGCGGGAATTGACGTCTAGGCTCAGATGTGTGACTCCTCTTTAACACTGGCTTTTCTTCTTCTTCCTGCAGTGTATCGGTGCTGATCTTCAACACCACCTCACACTGTTTTATCCTCGTCAAGCAGTTCCGTCCAGGTACAGTCTTCTTCTCCGCTTTCTCAGATGAGCGGCTCTGCAGCGCTGCTGCCGAGATCGTTCGTCCTCTTCTCGTGGCCGCTGTAAATCTGGATTGTTGCACATCCTGTGGGCGCTTTCGCTGGAAAGAAGAAAAGAGCACTTACACTGCAAAGCCTTTTTGATTCAGCTGGATTGTTGCAGCGTCGACTCATAAATAGACCACAAGAGGCTCCGTTACAAAGCAGCCTAACCTCCTTTGTTCACGGTCGCCAGGGGCTGTTTCTTTCTGCAGTGTGCTAAATTCAAGGAAGTCAGGGCATTGATCATTATTTTTTCCTCCCTTCACCTAGTGCTGTGGCTGAAAAAAAGGCCCCCAATCAGAAATAAAATAATAGTCTTTACCAATGCTTATTGATATTTCTTTGAAAAATGTAACCAAGCTTATCAGTATTTTCTCCCTTTTCTGTCCCACCTCCAGCTGTATACATGTGTGAGTGGGAAAAGGCCAAGATGCAGCCACCCCAGGCTGCCGAAAAGAGCGAGGAGGGTGCTGCAGAAGCCGCCGCCGAGCCCGAGGCGGACCAGCCGGCCTCAGAGGCAGAGAGCTCATCCCCGTGGCCCCCGGCCTCAGCGGGGGTCACCTACGAGCTCTGCGCCGGCCTGGTGGACAAGCCTGACCTCTCCTTGGAGGAGATCGCCCGGCAGGAGGTGCTGGAGGAGTGTGGCTACGACGTGCCAGCTTCCAAGCTGAAGAGGATTACTTCTTATAGGTTAGTTGTCCCGGACTTTTGAACTTTACTAAAAGAAGTTAATCCGTTGAAAGTTAAAGTTGTAGCACTTAGTCAAGGTTCCTACCTTGTAGCGTTCATCACAGAAGATTTCAGGGAAGTGCTTTTCATTGTCTTGTGTATATCAGCTTTTATCGTTACTATTTATTAACTCGATACTTGTCACAACCGAAATTGACACCTGGACTGGAAGGAGGTTGTTTGTTAAATTGTGGTGAAAGTCGTCTCCTTGTGAAAGAGCCACGATGGTTCCAGGCCTACTTTAGATTAAACACGGGACACTGCAGCGTTCGCTGTCCCTGCAGTTTGTCTGCGTGTCCTCTGCTGGCACCTACGGGACAGACTGCGAGACATTTTGAATTTAACAGACTGTTTCAGCATTCACACCAACACAATGACGTCACCACCAGCAACGATTAGTCACCCTGATCCAGAAACATCATGGCTGATCCTGGATTCCTGGCAAAACCATCCAAACCAGCCCCAGACCGAGGCTTGTAGAATCTGAAAGCTCTTGGTTTTTTCCTACAGTTTATCTGAGGAGATATATCGGTTATTAGTAGTTTAATGTGCCAACTCATCAAGTGAGCGTTTCTAAACACACATCTGCAGGTAAACTTGCAGGATCTGTTGGCAAAGTGCAAGAGTTTAGTTTGTAGACTTGTATTGACTTAGTGTTGGTTACATGCAGGGAAGTATATTTTGGTGGATGAAATACAGTTTTAAAATCTATCTGCTCTCATGTGTTAGGAACAGGTCTTGGCGATCTGTTGTCTATAATCCAGATATCAACTGGAAACTTCAAAACTTTGACACAGGAGGCCAATTCAGTAGATTATTAGCTGGAGTTCCAGATGAGAAAATTGAATAAATATGATTCATATAATTATGTTATGAAGTATCAGTTAATGTTTGACATTTTCAGATGATGCATGATCTAACCAATGCAAGACGTGGAGCATATTTCAGTTGTTTAATGTAGTTGTAGCTCCAGTGTAACACAAATAAGAAAAGTGGTCGACTATTTTGTTGGGGAACTTGAAATATTGTGTTAAAAAAAAAGTCTCAGTGTGTAAGTGAGCTGGGAGGAGGCATCAGGCAAGCCATCCATCTTCGTCTGCATAATATTAGTGTCTCAGAGTTTGTCAGAGCAGCTGAAAGAGCCGGGAGGCAAAAACAGTCCCACATGAGGCAGCAGCAGCTGGACAGGCGTGACTGAGTCTTCTTCGAAGGATGTTTTTGATTTGACTTGGACACCTCCTCCAGCTTTGTTGGTGTTGTCTATGACCTTTGTTATGTGTGGGCTGCTGCCACAGTATAGACAGGTATCATCTTAACCCACATGACATCTATGAGGGTGTTTCTGTGAGAAGCTCTGCGTTAACAGCAGACGACCCCAAGGGCAAAGCCAGCAGTAAAAAAAAAAAAACAACTTTTTTTTTACTTTGGTACTTTTAGTTTAAAAATGTATGCATCTAATTTGGTCCGCTTTGTTTCTTGGATTTGTTTTGCACATTTTCATTGTCGTGTGTCTCTACAGGCTTTCATACTGAATTAGTTTTTTCTTGGTAAATTCAGTTAATATCCCAAGTTTATGTTCATCATACAGATCAAAACCAGTACAGTGACCAAACAACAAAATGTCCAGCAGGCATGCAGGTACAAATAAAACACAACTCCAGTCTTTGTCACATCACGTTGTGTCATTTCATGACCTGGTGAGAGTAACATTGCATAACATGGCATTTAATAAAGGTCATTTTGGTAATGTCTAAAAGTGTAAGGGCATTGAGACATTGGAAAGTCCCAGATAGGGAAAAAAGAAAAAAAACCCAGCAGGAAATTAGTAGTTGTGACTGTAGTGAAGGCAGTTGTTATAACAGAGGTCTTTTCATTCAGATTTTAAAATAAGTTTAAAGTTCAGCTGCTGACAAACACTAATTGAACCATTTTGCTGACCTTATCATTGAATTCTGAAAAGGTAGGGAAAAAAACTTCATCTGTGAGCTTCATGTGAATCCTCCTCCCACACAACGGAGTGCACAACGACGGTTTTAAGAAACGGTGATCCCATCGCATCATTCTTGATGGAGAAACGATTCATCAGCTCTACAAAAATGCAGATGTGGAAGCTTTGTTTTATTTAGTTGAAAAAAATGAGATGGACATCAATTCATCAAGTTATTGCAGATTCAGCACAAGAGGGATGATTATCTCACATTTTTAGGGAGTACAAATTTGAATGTACTGTTCAGTTCAGTCCAGTGGTGCATCCATTAATCACATGGTAAAGGACGGAGGAGGAGCCTGGGGATTATTTTTAGGGATGTGAAATGTCTTTTCACCAGGTTTTCTTCTCTTCATCTGGGATGCTGCAGAAAAATGATGCTGTTAGTGCCGCCTGCGCTCCAGCAGGTGTGTTGAGGGTGCTGTCTTGTGGAGCTCACAGAGCTGCACACGTCTCCCACGCAGCTGCGTCTCTGTGTTGAAGACACTGGAATAAATTAGTTTACAGCTGACTGCGGTTTGCACCACGTGATGACACAAACCTAAACCACTTGCAGATACCACTTGTGTTTATTTATTTTTTTTTTTTGTGTGGGGAGTCTTGGTGAAACTCTGTTTTTCCAGGAAAGGTGCTATTTTGTGAGTGTCTGTTTACTCCGATTGGGCAAAAATGGGAAGCGAGTTGTTTAAGCATCGACTAGGAAGGCATATTTGTAAATCTTAGATACCTTTTTGTCCTTTCTCCTCTACAGGTCAGGCGTGGGGGTAACGGGGTCCAAGCAGACCATGTTTTACGCCGAGGTGTCTGACGACAACTGCGTGAGCGCCGGCGGAGGTGAGCCACACGAGGGAGAGCTTATCGAGGTGGTCAAAGTCCCGCTGCACGAGGCCATGACGTTTGCCTACAACGAACGTATACCTAAAACCATGGGTGTCATTTTTAGTTTCATCTGGTTCCACAATAACATGTCCCCCAAGTACAAGATCTCCACCAACGTGTAACTAGTATTAATTAACCACTCTTTCTACCATCTATTCCACATTAAATCCAACACTGGCTCAGCACACCCACGCTTCTCCTTCTGACTCACCATCCTCGATTGCCTTTTTACTCATCGGTACAGGATGACGGGTGGGCCCCTTGTCTTGTTACCAGCTGGTTTCTTTGAGTTCGGTCCTTGTAACTTATTGAAATTTTATGTATTTATATTAATTTTCCTAAAAGAAAAAAAAAATTGCCATAGCTGGTTGTCACTGGCACTTTTTCTCGTGTTTTATTTCTTTTTTTGGTTTTTAAATGTGTAAATCATTCAATTTCAGTTATTGTGCCATCTGTTATAAATGGCTGCAAATCACTGATTTCATTTGCCTGTCCTTTAATTAAAGGAATGCTCCACTGCGTTTAATGCTGAACATTATTTTGCATGATATCGGTCATCTGCAAGATATATTATATGGGGATAAAAAGCCATTTATCATTCCTCTTCACCATTTATTTTTTTAAGCATTCGATATATCCAACGTATCACCTATGTTACTATCAAAATATATGGTTTTACGAATGTGAAGCTCTTGACAACCATTCTGATGTGAACTCTCACTAGTCTGAAGTTTAAACGCGGCAGTGTACCCCAAGTTGATCTGACTCAGATAACATTTTATCATGTTAGAAATTGCATACCTGGATGGTGTTACACGGCATATTTAAAACGGCTACTTTTAACTCTTACCTAGTCTTTACAGCAACCGTAATGGACACATTAGAGGAAGAAAAAGAATAAAACATCCTCATGAAAACAGTGGAGTGTTCCTTTCATTCATGACCCAGTTATGCAAAAATAATGATAGTCAGTTTCAGGGCCTTGTAATAGTCGAGGTGGTCAGGCATCCCGCATCGACGTTTTCTGATCCACAGCCTTTAAGCAATACCTATTATATTGCCCCGGGGTTAAACAATCACTTGGTATCGCTGACGTCCCTGCTCATTCAGGTCGAAGTGTAAATAAATGGGTTTCTGTTTCCGGGGTGACAAACGGCACCAAAAGCACAATCTTGATTAGAGATGTACTCTACAGCAACACACTTCTCACAGCATAGTACACTTAAGCTCTTCTTAATGTGCAGCAGCTATATCTTTTGTTTTCTAAGGACATGTTTTTTAAAAAGAGAGCTTGTATCTACTTGTGAGCCAGAATTAGTCTCCTCCCTGCTATATATCACAGACCAAGGATCACATCCAGCGCTCCTTCCATCGCTCGGTTTATGTAAGGTGTCAAGTTTAGGAAGTTTCAGGCAGCACCACGATGACAATCAGTAAAATATTCAGATTTGACGAGGTAGCATCTGAAGTAAAAGAAGAAAAAAAAAGCCAGCTACTGAGAAATAGCATATATGGTGACAGAAAAACTGCATTTTTTCAAATTTCAATGGTGTCTTTTTTTTTTTTTTTTTTTTTTTTTTAGCGACTGATATTAAAAGCTGCAGAAAGTCCAAACTTTAACCTTCTAATACAGAAATCGGGCTACATCCACATTAGTATGTTTTTGATTTGAAATGTGAAGCTTTTGTTACTTTAATGCTCAGCATTCATATCATTTAATCCTTGAAAATGGGGGGAAAAACAACTTGATTTGCTCTATTGTTGATGAAACAAACCCAAAGGCATTTAGAAATGATGACATGTCAGAAGATTTGGCACAGACGAGGTTCAACGGCATGAACAATCGTGGAGACAGAACAACAAGCAGAAATGCCTCCTTCGTCTTTGGTTTCAGCTGTTATGCAGCCAAACCTTTCATTTAATAAAACTTCAGCTGGAAAGCTGTCATATGAGTTCCTCAGATACACATGACCAATGACCATGAATGGATGTGTGACAGGTATTTACGGTCGTGTAAATTCTGAGTCGATGCCGAAACCCTTTAGTGGATCTGATTTGGGTTCGGGCTAATGTGGATGTAGTCTCAGTTTTTACAGCTTTTGAGGAAAGGAAAATGACAGTTCCTCTATTTTTTACAGTTTCCTTTCATCAATAAAGGAAAATGCTTTTATTTTCTCTAAAGCTAGCATAATTTTCTGAAATAATCACAGGATTATCATTTTAAAAAAAGGCTCCCCTTTTAAAGCTTCCACACCTTTGTCTAAATTGATATCGCTCCTGTGCTACTTCACCACTTCCAAGGTACCATAAGTACAGCATGATGTGAAGATAAACATGCTCTGTGATGTCGCAGCACCCTGCAAATATAAATGGTTCACTGAATTATATGTTTTCATTTGAGATGGCCTTGAACAAATTGACAAATTTGTGTTATGTTGGAGTGTTTTAGCTCAGTTATATCAAGATATAATACAGATATTTTTAATGATATGTCCTTTGAATCAAGGTTTAGTGGCATTTCTAAAAGGAGAGCGCCAAATCTAGAAGATTACCCTTCATTTTATTTCCTTGGACTCTTGTAGTCAGTCATAATCTTACCAAATGAACATCAAGAGATTTCCCCCCTCCCATATCTCAAACCAAATCATTAAATATTCAAAGTAGTCGTGCTGGACTTGATAAGATAACCAGCATGTTGTTATAACAAAAGATTTTACATTTAAAAATTCCTTGTAGCTTTAGTGACTACATGAAACAAAAAAAACCTCCACTTTCTATATGTTAGTATTTATGTCCATAAAAAAGGGCTCTAATGTAATTATTTTTTAATGTGTGAAAAGACAGAGTCGTAGAAGTGGCGTTACATCCCGTAACCACCACTACCTGCCACCGGAAAAGCAGCTATGACAGCATGAAGCAGTACGCTAGAGCTTGTGTTGGACCTCAGGTTGTGATGCATATTAATTTTGGAAATAATTAGACTACCTTGTTGTTTTTGACTGGACCAAGTTCTGTCAGTGACACATCAGGACTAAGAGTGAGGTATCAGCTGCACAAAAACAAACCAGTCTGTTTTTATCTGACAGCGTTTGCTGTTAGCCTCCGGTCCTCCACGAAGAACTTGAAGCTCAGTTAATACGTATGACTGTAAAGAAAAAGTGTTCTGTATCCAGTCTTAGACTCCAATGCAGCTGCCTGAATGAAAATCCGCATGCGGACCCGCTGTTGTGTCCCATCAATGCCGATAAATACGCACAAGAACGCACAATTTGACATGAGACTTAATTCTAAAACACAATGTCCAGCACTCATTTTTGGAAACTGGGTTGTAATACTCTGCTATGCTGTTTTAGTAATAAATAAATAAATAGCTAACATTTTATTCTTTTGAATTCTGAAGCTGTTGTCTTTGACAATTTTAAGAGAATTATGACATTATCTGGGGATGCCTGGGGTCTCATTGCCTGCACAAATAAAGAATAATTATTTATAACAAAGTAAGCTCAATAGAATTTTGTTAACACACGCTCAAATATTTAGGGAGTAATTACTGCCTGTATGCATAAATGCCGAACCCTCAAGCCATACATGCGTTCACCTTCTCTCAGTCACTGAACTCACGCTAAAAACATTTTGCATGAACTGCCTGTACTTTTTTTTTTTTTTTTTTTGATTAATATTCCTTGAAAAGTGAAATATTTGCTGAATTGATAAATATTTCTCAGGATTGAAGATACACCCAAACCAAAACACTGAACCATATCATAGTAAATTTTAGATTATGTTACACCTTTTAGAAAATACAAGTCTGACTTCAGGACTCTGGAAAAATGTTGGCACCTTTGGAAAATCACAAGATTGTACGTGTTATGACTTAGGATGCAATTATTGCAGACTATTGATCAAAACTTTTATATCTTCACAGAGATACTTTAAAGTATTTAGAAAATGCAAAAAAAACTGGAATTCCTGCCAACAGTGAGCACAATTATGCATTTGCACTGCAGATCTTGATGGCTAATTTAGATTTATTGCCATAATTGACCCTGATGGCTGCATTTACACTGATTACCTGCTGGGAAAACTTTGAAGAGTAGGTGAGCTTGGCTACTGAGCTGGAACAAGTTAGGCAGCAAAAGAAAAAAAAAGGTCTTAATTTCAATGATGCAGATGAAATAGAAGGTTTAGTACATGACCCTGTTACTTTGTAGTATACTGATAGGCCTCGTCACAGTCCCACTGTGTGGTGGTCTTCTGCATTGGTCCAGAAAAAGTAAAAGGTACACCAGAAGCTCAATGTCCGCCTTGCTGTTCTTGAAGTTGTGAAAGACAGAACAGAACATACAAGCTGTTGCTTGCTGAAGCATCCTTGGAGGTGAGCAAACGATTAGGCAGTGAAGACGCTACTTTCATCACCTTTTTACATTTTCAAGCACATATCAGCTGGAAATAACTGCTAAAACCCTGTCTGTGCACTGAAACATCAACTGCACATATCCAATTCATATCTGATCTATTTCCACATAGAAAAACAGCCTGAAACCAGGATAATCATATTGAAATTCAAGGGCTCGATTTTTTTTTTTTTTTTAAATTTCTTTCACGTCTACTGCCTATATCTGATGTTTGCCACATGGGAGAAGAAAAAAAAAAATCGAAGTTTAGTCACTTAAAATCTGTAAGAGCAAATGCGGTCTTGGAGGTGAGAAAGGTACAATAAAATACAAAAAGGTTGTATAATATACAACAACCATTATTCTGAAAGATTCTGGGATCATCAGGTTAACTGGTGTCACGATCAGCAGGACAATCCCTGACCTCATTCTGTACAACTTGCAACGTCATGACTTCACAGACACCGACCTGCAGTCCAGATCCGTCTCTTGTTGTAAATGTGTGGTGCATCACGAGGAGAAGAATTAGTAGATGGTGACTGTGGACTTATGAGTAGCTGAAGTCCTATATTCACCTCAGACAGACATAGAGTCCTCTTGCATAAGTTTGTGTCCCCAGTTCGAAAAATATTGAGAGATCACGTAATAAAAATGCTCAACATGCCCCTCTCAGCTCTTATGGAGCGTGTTGCTCGTGTCAAATTCTCAGTATGTCTAGATTTTCTGTATGCAGTGAAATTTATTATTGAAGACACTCAAAAATCCTACCCTGTGTCTGTTAAATTTCCAAATGACTTGACAAATAACAGATTTAAGGCTTACTTTATTTCGCAATAGGTCCAACGTTTTCTACAAATGGTGTTTGTAAGTTAATAGAGAATTTAAATGAATGATTTCTATTGGTGCTCACATTTTTCCAAAGTTTTGTTCTTGGCTGTTATTTCGAAAAAATTAGGTAGTCAGAAGTCTTCGTTGCTTTCATTTAAAACACAGTTAAATCTTAAAGAATAGAGGGGGGAAATGGATTTAAACAGTCATTCAAAGAAAAACGTTGCTTTATTTCTGATTTTGCTCAAGAGAAATGTGAAGAAAAAAGCCATTTAAACTTTCAAGGCCAGTCTGTAACTTTATGTGCCTGTCAAATGTGGAAAACTGCAATCCGACTTATTTTTTTCTTTTTTTAATCCAAGCATGGGCAAAACTTGGCGCTTGTTTTCTTTTCCACAAGCAGAACTTAAGCTGTCACAGGCCTGTACTTCGACATATCTTCCTTTCAAGTATTATAGGAAGGTTGAAGGCCTTTCAGTGCAAGAACAGTGTGATTGATTGACACGTTGAAAATAAAAGTGTCATCTGTCAAAGTGGGAAGGTACATGTCTTAACGTATTGTTACCCAATGTCAAAATGCTGAATTCAGTTGCCTAATGAAATGCACACTTCAAGTTCAGCTGGATCAGCCAGTCTCACTATAAAGGTTGTTAAGTTTATGACAAAATGTATTTTAGGCTTTTAGTTTAGTAAAATAGCCGTACTAATCTTTGGTCTAAACTAACGAGGTGTTTTCTGTTGTACTCAGCAGCATTTTTTTGTTTGTTTGTTTTAAGCGCAAATCAGGTGTGGTTTGCTATAATTTCCAAGCTTAATTATTTCTATCAAATGTCTGTGTTAAATAAAAAATCATTTAAGTGTAAAACCAAACTTTGCACTCTCCGTAAAGAAAGAAAGCAATGCTGTTGACTAGTGTCTGAACAGTAGCTAAGTTAGCTTCGCTTAACGGAAATTTGCATCCTGTTTGTAAAATGTGTACAAAAAAAACTATTTACAAGAGTGTTTTTGTAACGGACTATTTCTTTGCTGTAATTTTTTTCTTTTTTACAATTGTTAAATAGAGAATATCATTTTTTTTAGCTTAACTCTATTAGCTCAAATTAGCTGCTAGCAGCTCTCGTTAGCTTTTTGTTTACTCATAAAACACCATTTAACTCTTGACGACAAAACAAATCGGTATATTTCCTTAAAACCTCCTCTGTAAGTCTACCTGTGGAAGGAGTCCGGCCCTCCTCTCCTCGACAAAGGAGCGTTGAGACTGAGCCCTAGGTAAGCCATATTTATACTAATTAAAGACGCAGTGATCTAAAATTTCGGGTAAATAAACGACTGAGGAATTCATTCTTGCCTTTGCTGGATTGTAACTAATATCCGAGCAGTTCTACCTCCATCACTCAGGCATGTGATAAAAATAACACGTTTGAGATATCGGCTCACAGGAGCCGTCCGTGACTGAAACCTTCCTCGCCAGTACCACCATTTTAACGATGTACTCCCAGGACCATGTTGTTGCTTCTTCAACTGTGATTTTCTTTTCTCTCTCTCTCTCTCTCTCTCTCTCTCTCTCTCTTTTTTTCATTCGTCAGTAGTATGTGCACTGTTTGACGATTTCTTCCTGTGTTTTCAATGATTAACGGTTCAAGGATGAAATGATTTTTAAAGGTGCTATGTGTAGTACTCTTTGAGTGAAGGAGACGTATCGGTGGCAAACTGGAACTCAGACGTTTCGTTTCGGACAGTGATCTCTATTACTGGATTGGACAGATCATATTGGCTAGCGTTGAAGGTGACGTGCGCATAGCCACGCCATTTTGAAGAGTGCTAGTTCACATGTAAACAAACAGCTGTCAATACTGTAGGCCTCGAATAGGCGTGTATTTTACCTTGTTTGTGATAAATAAATAGTCAACCTGATTCAACTTTGCATTACTGAAGCACTATGTGGTCTAATATCTAAATATGACTAAACATGAAAATGACTACTTGTGAAAGGAGATGCCCTATTGTCTGAAGTGGTCATTAGCATAGTTGTAGCCACCAAAAGCAAAACACTGGATGCCTTTAGAACGATAATTCCCTTGGCTGTTGCTGCTAGCCACCTTGTTTACGGACGAAAGTAGCACTTTTCAAAATGACTGCACTGTTGACACGTCAAAAGTCTCGTAACGTCCAATCCAGTAATAGAGATCACTGGTTTGGAATATTACCACTGGCCATTAAACATCCAGAGGTTCTCGTTTTGTTTTTGAATCTTTTAAAAGGCACTTTGATTTTTGGACCAAGTCCTCAAATCAGTCACTTTTGCTTCTTTATCAGCAGACTTGAATCTGAACATTTAAAAGCGGCGAGAGGAAAAGATAATTGCCTGGTCTGCGATAAAGCGGCTAACTGTGACCGTACGCTGTAGCACATGTTCGTCCATTAATCTGGTCGTGTAACGTTCAGTGAAAATCCTACACACAATACCTTTAAGTGAAAGTAATACTTCTCATGGTAAAGGTGTTAGTCCAATTGTAATTTATTTTCTTCTATTTTCTGGTGTTGCACTGAAAATGTGTTTTCTTTTTTCAAAAACTATTTTCAGAAAAAATATAAACATTGCAGATTTAAAAACTGATCATTTTATGCTTTATTAAAAGTGTATATCACATTGTGGGCAGTGCTTTTAGTAATGTTTGAGTTCTGTTAATTTATTACCTAATGTTGAAATATTTAACTTTAAAAACAAAACACTTAACATTCAGTATATATTTGAATATAATACTTTGCATGTGCACACACTGTGTTGGATTAAACTGTATTAAGTTGAAATAAAATGTGTTTGATGCCCAGGTGTCACTTGGTCTTGTGATAATTTGATTGTAGCTTTAGAAGCCCCATCATTTTACTTTATTTTAACTTTTCTCTCAAAAGCAGGGTTCGGGTTCACGCTATTGAGGAAAAAAGAAACGGTTCTAGATCATATTAATAGAGACGGTACTACAAAGTTTTGCCCAAAAGCCGCTTGTGTCTGTGTAGCATGTCGTTTTGGATTATTGCACACAGAAGACCTTGACTTTTTATTAACCCTTATTTGCCCTTAAACCAGTCTGTTGCTCATTTGATGCAATCAGGAAGTGGTGTTAAAATGTCAAACTGTAGGATAATAAATGTATTTACAGGCTGGTTCAAAAAAGTGTTTTGCCCCCATAGTTGGATTTCACACTAATGACAGCTGTAATTATTGGGGGGGTTGCTTTTTTTTACCCATATTAAGTAAAATTAGACAAAACAAAAAACTGATGTACAATTATAGTTATATTATTTTTATTGATGGCAGGCATTGCCACTTAGTGAGTTTCCATTACTGCCTAAAAATAGCAAAGAAAAACTAATGGAAACACCTAAAATTTGTAGTAAGTGTCAAATGTCGTAAAATCTTTTTACAGTTTTATCATATGACCATTTGAATGATCATCTGCTGCCTTCATCTTCTGTTGACAACAGCCATAGCAACAGTTGCAATAATTTGTCCAAAACTCGAGAGCTGAGATCTTCTTTGTTTTGAAGAGAAATCTTGCAGGATGGGATTCTAGGAGAGTTGTGTTCATACAAAGAAGTCTCTGAAGACATGTTAGGAGAATTATGCTCATTTGCAAAACACTATTCAGTGGAAACCCTGGCCCCCCACTGCTGCAGTGGTAACTTGTACCAATTTCAAAATTTTTACCTTTTTTTTTTTTTTTAATTTGCAAAACTTGAAATCCATCTACTGCCTAACTGGCTTGCTTGTTCTGCCCATTTACAACACAAACTGTGTGTGTGACCAGTTCATCAAAAAGTACCAAGGGGACAAATAAAACAAATATCCATGTATGTAAATAGCATTTCCCAAAGGCACTGTTACAATCCCATATCATCACGGACTCTGGCTTTTGGATTTATTGATAAATGCCCTGATGATCCTGTTCACCTGTGGTCCAACTATTTCCTCCACAGAAGGTCGTGAAACCTGCTGAATTATCTGAACACACATTATGAATGACCTGCTCATAATTACCGGGTAATGTGTTGCACACCATTTATATTTGCACACTGAGCAAATGAATACATGAATATTTTTTAAAAGTGCATATTTGTATAAGGAAACCTAAAGAACAAAAGATTTCTGAGGTTTACAGGAACTTCCAGCGTTTCTCTACAATTTACTTAAATCTATCTGCAACCTTTTTGATGCCTGTTGATGTGCATCGTCTCTTTTGAACAAAGAAGCCTGATGCGATAAGAGGTAGATTTGGATAAAAAAAAATAGGATGACACATCTATGCAACAACTCCCTCCACACAGATAAGATTGAGAAAGCATAACTTCTGCAGAACTGATCTTGATCGGTATCTTGACAGCTTTCCTAGAAATGAAAGCATACAGTCAGAGTAGGTGAAAGCTGTTGAAAATGTTTGTACCTGAAAGGGCTCGGCAGAGGTGTGTATATGGGAAGGATGTTTTTCTTTCTTTTTTTTTTTTTTTTAAATCTGTTGCAAGAACAAACACAATTACTGTTTTCCAACTTTAAACTTTGCCACGAAAACTTGTCTTTCTACAGCACTTTTGCTCTAAGTTATTTTTTCTTTTCTTTTTCATGTAAGCACTGCACATTCCTTGCTTTTTTATTCACGTGTCTCTTTGGAACATGATGCCATTAAGTCACGTTTAATGCCCTCCTACTTTAGCGTCAGAACTTGCCTTTCTGGTAATGCTGACCTTGAAAATGAGACGAGACGGCAGGACTTTATTTCATAGTGTTATAAATCCTTTACGACATTGAATGAGTCGGTCTTCCACCTCTACATTTTCACCCTCAGTGGGCTTCTGCTTCTCGCTGCTTCTGCTTGTTGTTGGAAAACTATTGTGTGGAGCTTCAGGTCACGATTTGATGCAACACAAGTACCACACACACTCCTGTTTACTTGTCTGAGGAAAAAATAATAATTTAGTAAGTATTCTTGATGGTATCTTGGAGTTTTAACATCTTAGAAACTGCTTAAAAATGTTCATTACATGTCCCACACTAAGGAACCTAAATTTGCACCCAGTCAAAAGGTTTTAGTTTTTGTTTTTTTTTTTTTGTCATATTTTAGATGCAGACTTGTGAGACTTTTTTTTTTTTTCATTTCTGCTTTCACTGAAAATCTGTGGCAATTAGCAGTACGAATTCCATATTAAATATGTTGTATCTGTTCTTAGTATACTACAGAGTTCACTTGACATATTAAACGTTCTCTCTTTCAGTAGTAAAATCTATGGATGGTAAAGTGGATAGATGCTGATACTTCATTAAAGCTGAAGGGGATCTGTGGATAGAGTGGCCCTTTAAAACACGTCACCGTTGCTTTCATGTTGTAACTGGACACATGGGATGTCTCTGTTCTCCAGAGACCATCTGGATGTCTCTGTGTTTCCACAGCAGATGGATTGCCACCCCTCTCCTTCTGAATGCAGTCCATTCACAGGTGGGACCTAAAACCTGCCCTTTGATGAAAAGTTTAGATCCAATAACGACCGCTGACATAGCTACCTCTGCAGTTAGAGCATGCACAAAGCCTGGATGGCTCCAGCAGAATCTGGCACACTCCATCTGTATGCAGATGAGGTCCTACACATATGGGAGGGAGGGATGCTTTTTAACCTTCAGTCTCTCCTTCTGCACAAATGTGTTTTTTTTTTTATATATATATATATATATATATATATATATATATATACACACACAGTAGGTTTCTTCTTTTTATATTTGTGGCTTCTTTGCAGATCTGCTGGAAAGATCTGTAGTAATTCCTCACAACTCCATCGTTATTGCTCTGTCCTTGAGCTACATCCTCCTCCTTGTCCTGGCTTTTCTCCAATATAATAAATAACATAAAACTATTTCATTCCCAGGGCATCCATTTTGACATATTATCAAAGCCCAGTAGTATCTCTGAGACACATACACTGGATCTGATAGCAGCGCTGAAGCCAGAGCAATATTTGTCACCAGGAGCAAACTCTGCCTGATGAACAACCGATATAGTCCACATTAGGAAGTAGGAGGGGCGAGGGATGGAATGATCGTCCTTCAAAACCAAACGCATCAATGCAATCGCTGTTCGAGCTTGCGATGACGCTAGTCATCCATCAAGACCCAAAAGATAAAATATATGGAAAGAAATGAGATAAGGAAAGATGTAGAAAACATTCACGCACGCCGTTATTCTCCACATAAAACTACAAATACTCCCTCAACTCTGAAGCGCTTAAGTCATAACTCTGGATTATCCTGGCACCAAGGAAGACCAGAGGGGGAGCCGAGTGAATACCCACAGCCGGTTTCTGTTTTAAAGGTCTAATATTTATCCGGCCGTAAGTGTTGCGTTGCTCTTTCTCTGCAGCACCATGAGTCCTCGTGCAGCATCTGCTGGTGCTTATCAGTGAGGTAAATTTATGAGCTCCTAGATTGTGCATGTTGGGTCTGCTTCTGGCATTTCCATAGGTGGAAGTTATCAAACGGGGAAATGTGAATCTCTCTGTTCATGCAGTTGCATGAGAAACAAATGTGAGTACCACAGCACATACCCATCATCCATTATCCATTCAGTTCACATTCAGAGTGTCCTCAAACTCATGTAGAGTTGAAGATGAGAACTCTGAGCTATGAATTTAGTGTCTCCGTAAGTATGAAGTTCAACAAGGACTGGCAAGTATGAACAGGAAAAGCAAGACATACAGTGTGCAGCGTAGTGAAGTTGTCCAACGGGTTAATATAGTAGGTATTATGTTTTTTTCCCCCCTTGTAGAACCATTCTATGTGTGTCTGTGCGCTGAAGTGGACCACTTTCCTGTTTGCCCAGTGTTACTGAAGCCTACATATGCATTTCCAGTTAGTTTGGAAACATCTGTCACTTTTAGCTCTTCTTTCAACAGCATAATGGCACACGGACCAGCATGTACAAGTGAAATCTAAGCTCTCTGCATGAGAAAACTCAGATGCATACAGTACTTTCAGTAGAGCAGAACATGAGGGTATAAGAGAGGTGCACTTCAGTGTCTGGTGAGTTTATATGCTCTTTTATCAGCGGAAATGCTTTGTCCACACGCACTCGATGGCTCAGTCAGCTGTGTGAAATAAGTGAAAAAAGTAAAGAACTAAAGTTAAAGAAACAGAGCTTTGATTTATAGAAACACTTCTTGATTTCAGACAGATTTTAGCTTAAAGATGAAATGGAATTTAAATTAAAATAATAGACCCTATTAACTAATGAACTGCATGAAATATGTGACCTTCAAATGGATCTCTTAAGTTAAGCCAATGCGGTTTAGGCAGTGAAAACACTGTTGCTTGGCAACAGCGATAAGCAGCTTTCGACATCTTTTGATTTTTGGAAAAATAGTATCTAGTAATTGTGTCTTCGTGAAGCCCAAAATTATAATGATCTTTGTTGGTCACATTCCTGAGTTTAAAATCAACATCATACTACACACACACACACACACACACACACACGTAATTATATATATATATATATATATATATATATATATATATATATATAGACTTATAAAAGTCTCAGCATACTAAGCTAGCTTCAAATATTGCCAAATTGTTTTCAGTGAAAAGTTTAAATTTATATATCTCAAAAACGTATTGACGACAAAACTGTAATAAGATGTGGATAAATCAAAAAATTATGCTAAATAGAATGTGAAATGGTTAACGGGTTCAGATGAAAATGTTTTGAATAACATTAATATCAACATCTGCATGGATGGAGGAACACAACTTCAGCTAAACCTCTCCAAGACTGAGCATTTGGTGATCTCAGTTAATCAGTCTTCCCAGGCCAATATTGATGTCCAAATCAACTCTTCATTCCTCTGGCCTGCCAAGGTTGATAAAAACCTGGGTGTCGATGACCGGTTGTCCTCCTCCAGCCACGCAGCATCTGGATCTGGAACTTGCCACTCTGCATTATGAGAAAAATCGGGGCGTACCGATCTCGCTCTACACAACTGTTGGTTCAGGCCATGGTTATTTGTAGCATCGATTGCTGCATGGCTCTTCTCGTGGGTTTTCCAACATTCATGGTTAAACCTCTACAGACGGTCCAGAACACAGTGGCCCAGCTGGTGTTCGACCAAGTAGGGCTCACCTTTACTCACTGAACTCCACTGGCCACCGACTACCCTTGGCTGCTCAGATAAACTTCAAGTTGCTTGGCTACAAGGTGACTTTTGGGTTTGCGTCCAGTTGTTTAAACTCCACCGTGAAGGCTCATATTCCTGCCCTTTCACTTTATTCTTCTATGGAGCACCATCTCGCCTCCCCCATGCTCCCACACACAACTGACGATTCTCATTTGTGGTTCCACACTGGTGGAACGTGGTACCATTCCTGTCATCTAATTTCAAGAAACTCTTGAAGACACATGAGAGCACCTCCTCTCCTAATCCCTCTAAAATCCTAACTTATCTAGTTACACTTTTCTATACTCACTTCTACAGAGCTACTTTGCACATTGTCTTTTTTGTCACATGTTCCTATTTTCATATTAATCGAATTGACTTCGCCCTCAGTACCAGGATCTCTAACTGTACTGCAGCTTGATTGTTCAACAAGCATCTGCCACATGAATAACTGTAACTCTGTAACTGCTCCAGGGTTAGTATTTTTGCAAAGTCATTGATCTGGCCCATCTGGATAGTTTACTTTTGCAAATAAGGAAACTATCAATAGAAAAATTCCTTTTAACTTTTACAAACTTTCTCATATTGCAGCATTCAGATTTATACTACTGGTAGATAGGTTTGGCTGACTGTAGTCTTGGAAATGCCACGCATGGTTACCATGGGTACACTCCTGGGCCCTTGTTGCATTTTGTTACCATGGAAACAACCTTTTGCTTTATATAAGCTGAAGACTGGGTGGTTAAGCTTATAGGTCATGGGGTAGTTCAAGGGAATCATTTAATAGGGACAAACCTCGTGGTTGTGATGCACAGTATTTGTATTTTTCACACCTCAAAACTGCATCCTGGTGATTTTACATTTGCCTGTAACAAAATTTATTAATATTCAAGAGTTGGTCCTGAATCTCCTTAGGATCTGCAGTGGGAAATTTAAAGGGCTTTTCAAAGGGGTTTGTGCAAAATTAGCATAGCATATAAGACCAAAGTA
Source organism: Zenarchopterus dispar (assembly GCA_028564865.1). Taxonomy (NCBI): domain Eukaryota; kingdom Metazoa; phylum Chordata; class Actinopteri; order Beloniformes; family Zenarchopteridae; genus Zenarchopterus; species Zenarchopterus dispar. The sequence goes on along the minus strand of JAOWBL010000017.1, from coordinate 10,968,561 downwards.
GCCACTATAATGTCACTCACTGATTTCAGGGTACCATTTTTAAAGTCTGATCATCAGCTTTTCTCTATCTTTATTTTTCTGCAGATGAAACACTGTCCGCGTCTGGAAGATAACTGTTTTCCTGAAGGCACAAGTTAGCTGTAAAAACCTAAATGTTTTTGTACCATGCTTTAAACAAGTTTATTTTTGCTTTGAAGTTGGGTATTTTAACTTAGGCGTGATATATTTAGCACTTCCACGTTGACATCACACTCCAGCAAGGAAAAAGAGGCCAATGTTAATGATCTAATCTGTGTAGATGGCTAATGTGCTATCTACAAAGCCAGAAATATAAGAAGTAGGAAATAGCTTCTTGTCACAAACTGTTAGGGGTCTATAAATGTAACTCTTTGGCATCTCAGATTGTTATGGGTTAGCTTGTAGTTTATTCTCTCCATCACACTGCTCTGATGCTCTTGCTATGATCCGGTCTACGAAGGTGTGTCCTTCAAGGCTATTATCCTCAAACGAGTGTTGGTGAAATGAGATGTTCCACCCAGAGAAGAACTTCCTGTTTCCATCATAGTTGTCAGTCCTGTCCTGCAACATTAGCAACAGCCAGAGATTCTCATTTCTCTTGTGTTTTTATTGTATATTTTATTAGATGAACTAGAGACCCTTCACCGCCGGTGTCAGCGCTTGATTTATCACAGCTGGAGAGAAAACGGCAGTACCTCTGCCATGGCAGCCAACTATCTGCCAACCGCCAGCATGATGAATCTTGGGATTATCTCTGTTGTGAGGGATGCACCTGATGTCGCTTTCTCAACCTCAGAAAAGACCACGCTGGTAGACCCCATTTGGACAAGTCCTTGAAAGTAGACACATTAATATCGTGCATTCTTCAAATACAGCCTTAGAACGATGCACCCCCTGAATTGGGACGTAGTTTATGTATAAATGATCTTTTTTATGTTTGCACTTTGTACACCACATGATGTACATGCTGTGTCGTGACCAGCCAACAACCTTGGAGTTGACAAGTTAGTTTACCTGACGCTGTGCTGGAAAAGCAACATTCCTCTGCTGAAAGGTACGGTGCACACTGTAGTCTCTCCATTGTTATCCACAAAGTTTAAAGTTGGGGAAGGAATTTTTTTCAGCAGGTGTACACAACGTAAGAAACAACTCATGATTTTCATTGAATCATTGAGAGTAGGGAGGGACAGTATCTAAACATGGCTTCTGCAAGGAGTTCATCTTTGATCTGCACTGACAGACACCACAATTGGGATTTGTTAAGTGTAGAAAGCTGATAATTCAAAAAGAAATTTGAAAATGGCCCATATAATTGAGGGATTTTTGGAGAGGATATTGTTGAAAAAAAAAAAAAGAATAATGATCATTATAGCACTCCAGTAAGATATGTCTCGCTAGACACCTCAATATTTAGCACTGTGGAACCGTATATGCAAAAAGAAGTAAAAAATCTCATTCGTTTTGGTTGTCTACTAAAACTAAAAATGTCAGCCAGCCTGCTAAAAACATTGTTTAGAATATCTTAGTTAGCATGAGCAGATGATTACATTAGAGCAGGGTTAATTAAGTTACCCAACTGTCTCTATTGTCATCATAAAGACACCACATTGTGAATTGCAAGGTGTCCCAAGCAAATAATGATTCATCTTTTTTTAATGTTTTCATTAAATGTCAAGTTAATGAAATTAATCTCTCTTTACTGTGAAAGAAGCTAATGTTTGTATCACTAACTGTTCAGAAGCTGTCCATGGTGCTAATGTTAGGTTTTTGAAATATTACGTGACTAATCTATCTGGATGGGTTTTGATTTGTTAAATAAAACTAAATGTAGTTGATCCAGGATCCTTGGTTCTGCAACTGTACATGTGGTTAGCATTTTACTATATGACTTGTAGTTGTAGTAGTCAAACATTATTACAAAGAAAAACCACTCCAGATACATGTGGCTGCACATGTAAAGCTATGTCTGAATGACTTTCCGGCAGACAGGACATCACGGTGGAAGAATTGAACGGGCTGCTACTAATTGTTCATGAGTTCAAGTCAAGTCTCAAATCTCTGCTGTTTATGATTTAAATGCAACTTGAGACCAAGTCACTGACTCGAGCCCCCATCTCTGGTTTATACATACTGTTGTTATGGCTCGTGCACCCATCTATCACTTACCTGGTCGAAACAATGATTTTAGTTGCTTTTCCGTACTGCGAAACATGACTGACATGAGTACTTTTAGTTTTAGATACACACAGTAAGTGTGATTATAAAGTGTTTACTTGTGAACAAGCAGCAGGTTCATGGTAAAGGGACTGAAAGAACAACAGAGTTTAACAAGCTAAGAGGAAACAAGAGATTGGCAACTGTTTTTTTTTTAAAATAAACTTCCTTCTTTTCATTAATAAATTCCTCCTACTGTTTCACTCTCTTTTGTCGAGTGAAACAGTGGTGTCTCTTTTAGGCCGCACATTACTTGGTTAGGTTTCTCTCCCTGCCTCATTCATTGACTGGGCAGTTGAACTGGGGAGCAAAAGCCAATGCACTAGTCCTCGCTTGCTGTTTGCACCCCTCAGTATCCATATCATCCTACATGAATACTGGTTTTCATTCTATGTGGTTTTATGTTCCTGGGGGGGTTCAGAGTTCAGCCCACTTGGGCTGGAGATCGATCTAGTGGTTTTCTATCCAAACAGTCACATGTCTAAGTTCACCCTGACCAGTTCACTACTCCACAGATGCAGAGAGATTCACAAATGTGTTCACTTTGGTATCTCCTACATCTAATTAAGAATCTCCAGCCAATCAAACATTAATGTTTCTGGGCTGTATGATAAAGTTAGAGTAGCCTGTGAAAACCCATTTCAAACCCCAAGGAACTATATATATATAACAGGATTTTTATGATCATCTTGAAGTCCTAACGGGCTTTCAAAAAATTGAAAGACGAAAGAAAACAAAAATTACTGTTACTAGTTAAAACTCAAGGGGAAGAGTGGTGGACAAAAAAACAAGTTTGGTCATTGATTAAGATGGGGACTGCCAAGTTTTCATCTGAAGCTCACAAACACGGAGTGTTAATTATTCAAAGCCCCTTTTAGAGGACATATGTGTTTGAATTAACCCACATGGGACATAAACTACTATTGAGCAATACTGCTGGTATATACTGTATTCTTCTGCAAGAGAGCCATCTGCTGTGCCTCCCTCAATTAAAAGAGAGAAAACATCAGCAAATGAGCATCATCTTAGCAGGAAATGTGGTGAAGCAGTCATTCAAGCCTGATGAAAAACAGCATGCCTCAACCTTGACCCAACCCTGCCTCCATCAACTCCCCCATCACACCAGCAGACACATGCAGAGAGTCCCCAAAAGATGCTTAAAGATAAAAGAGAATCGACCCGTCAGCCGTATGTACAGAGACTGCAGATCTGAAAGGAGAAAAGCCATGAAAAATGGATGAGAGAAGAAATCCACTTCACCTCCCCCCGGAGCCTGGCAAACCCCCCACAGTGCTTCCCACTCATAATCCTCTTTCTTCCTGCACACACACTCCTATCTCTGCGCCTCTCACACATGCGCGTGGTGTGTGCAAACAGGAAGACGAGGTAGGCACACAGTGACCGAGGCCCTCTTGTAGGTGTTACAATGCAGGAGGTGCGTGAGTTTGCTGCTAATATTAATCTTTTATGAGATTACAGATATTATCCGTGACTTGTGTGATGTACCAGGGTTCCATAACTCAACATCTGAATTTATTTGACACCTTTTTGTTGTTGTTGTTGTTTAGGTTTTCCTGCTTTAGAAAAAGTCTGTTTGTAGAAAAAGTCAAAAACTTGTATTAAAGGGTCACTCAGGCTTTGAAAGTTACTCAACAGAGCAAAGGCTGTCACAGAACCATTCCACTGTGACATAAAAACCATTCCTTGGATAGCATGGAAGTATATCCAAATTTTATTGAGACCTATATGATGTGTCCCTCGGCTGTGGACAGACACACACTTGCACACTCCATATGCTCTTCCACGTTGCTGTCTGGCCACCTCGGCCTCTTTACCAAGTGTGATCCACTTGCATGCGCTTGTGACAGCGTGTGAAACATTCCAGTCAGAGCGTCTGCAGCGGCTCAGGATATCTGCAGCCTCCTTCGGGGCCTATCTGACGGGCTGGCAGTCGCCTGATGAGAGAGAGAGATGGTGACACGGAGGAAAGAGAGGGGGAGGCGCTAACACATGATGCTTTGATTGACAGCTTATACAGTATAGTTGGTTGTCCTTTTCACAAAGATAGAGAAATACCTCCATTTTGTATGTTCATTTCTGTACCTGAGCAAGGATGCTGACAATTGTTTTTTTTTTTTCTTTTTTGTATATTTGTCTATTGTGGCATGATATTGTGATGTTGTCCAGTAAAAATACCAGTATTATCACAATAACATGTCAAAGTCTGGTCAGAATTCCTGTTAACAGTAGAAACCTAACCGAGTAACTGATGATCTGGTTTTCAAAAGGCAAGTAGCTAACAATGACAAACTGTTTTCTTTTTTCAGTAATTTCACCAGTTTAATTCTTTTTCATTCTTTCACACAGAGTTCATTTTTCATATCATAGCTTGTAACATTTTTCCAGATATTTAAAACTCTTTCAGATCTTGTTTTTGGAGGCTGAGACATACCTGTGTCCTTTTACATGCACTCCTTTTGTCCTCATTCCCCTTCAGATTTTTATATTTGATGGTATTTAGTCATTTAACACTGAATGTGTAATATGTAATACCTGAATTTCTGATATCTCTGAATGCCCCACTAAATCAACCCCCCCCCCCCCCCCCCCCCCCCCCCCCCC
>JAOWBL010000017.1:10925348-10963607 GCA_028564865.1 Zenarchopterus dispar | reverse complement strand
TTCTTCTCGTCCTCCGTCTTCGCCCGTCTTCGCCCGTCTCTCTGTCTCCGTGTTTCTTGCAGCTGGTGGACCGGTCCAACTCGGTCCAGATGTGAGGGAGGTCACCCAGCTGTCCCGACGACCTCACCCCCCCCCCCCCCCCCCCCCCCCGCCCCCTCAAAAAAATAAAAATAAAAACCTGCTGTATATGATTAAAAATTTAAAATGAACATTGTTGTGGTCAAATATGATAAAAGAACATTTTAATATATGGAAATTGTTTCTTTTTCATTTTGTTTAAAGGTCTAATGAAGACTTCAAAAAATGTTTCATTATTTCAAATATCAGGCTTTTACAGGGATACCCAACTCCACTCCTCTAATCTAATCAAACATCTTCTGTGCCACTAGCTTAAAAAAATGTTTGTTCAGTAGCTATTTTTACATAATGAGACTTATAAGTGAATAACACATTAGGAAGAAGTGAGGGGGTCAATATCTTGCTTTACTTCACTCAAGTTAATAAACTTGAGAAGTTGGGGGTCGATCTAATGACCTTCAAACAGAGATAACCACGGATGTGAGCAGATCAGGAATAACTTCTCAACCATCATGGTAACAACTTGGCTTGCCACAGACAAAAAGTTAATTTTTGACTTCATTTATCTTCAGGACCTGCTCACAAAATGCATCAAGCTTGTTTAGTTGTCTGCAGCAGTTTTATTTTTGCAGGTGTGGCTTCAGAGTAGAATAGTGCAGAACCTCTCTATAGTCTCACAAATCATCCTTTATTTGCCTTCCCAGCAACCTTACAGACAGTTTTCATGGAAGATCTCAGCGTTCAAGATCTGAGCTTGCAACTGTATACTGCTTTCAGGCTTCGGGGACATAAATGACTTTATTTTTCAGAATTCCAATTGGCTTCCCGGAGAAAGCTATACCTGGTGACTGTTGGAACAATATTTGAAGATTCAATTTTTCAGCACTTGACTTTTCCCACCAATGATTGTGAACAAGCCGTAGCTCGAACAAGGCAATTAAAGTGGACATATTAATAGTGAATAAAATAAATAAATATATAAAAACCGCTTTTTGTGTGCTTAGGAGCACATTTAAACATATAAAGTTACTACTGAATCTGAATACTCAAATATAACACAACCTGTGACATCACAGACGCAGATTTATTTCCACCCAACTTCCTGTCACAATTGGTTCAAGTGCAAATTTTTAAAAAGCACAATAAAGGGTGGAGCAAGGTATAGTGTCTGACTACACACCTTAAAACCAGTTGAAAGGACCAAAGGTGTGAATCCATAGTTGACGAAGATAGCTGTTGTATTGTGTATGTCACAGACATTTGATTGAGGCATCAGGAAATTGTGCCACAAAATGTCTCCTTTAAGGTTCCTACTTGGATAAAAGTTATCAAAGAGCTAAAATGACTTGCCAAAACAGGTCCATAGCATTTCTTTCTTTCTTTCTTTTTTAACTCTTCACGCTCTACATTCAAGTGATCATAAACAGCAAAAATAGACAAAGATTTTATGAATTTCCCCCATTCCAGGTCAACAAACAAATATCTTATCATAGAAATGCACAGGAAGTGTAATGCCATCATGTTTTTGGCCCAAACAAAACATGTACGATCTACGGCACCGCAGTCTACTTCAGAAAAAAGGTTATCACTATATCTAGAACAAGCTTATTAAATTTGGCAAAACATTGCTAATCAACAGCTATCTGTGCAAGGACCAGATCATCTGAGTATAATGTCTAGACAGAAGTTTACACTTAGGCAAATGTTTACATCTGGTTTTATGTGTGTATACATTTGTACGTACTTTGTGTGCAGGAGGAAGGCATGCTGTTCGACGTGTGCAGAAATAAGGAAAAAACAACTACAGACAGAAATGCAGTGTCGTTTGGTGTAGTGTAGATTGTACTCAGCTGCATGTCTGATGGTGCAGTGTGTTGGAAGTGCAGGAGAGGGCGCTCTAGGCCACTGCAACTGAATGGTTTGGAAATATAGCGTTTTAAGTGCAATTTTACCTGTAAAATCCATAAAAGATCCCCAAAACATCAGAATATTTTTCCCTGTCAGATCAGAACAACATTACACGGCTTTCTCTTATTATGTCTTCTAAAATTATTTTTAAAAAGACAATATCATTGGGAGTAGCATTTTTTAGTATAATAAAATAATGAAAACAAGCTACTAGGAAAGTGTTCAGTTTAAAATGTCATGTTATGATTAAATGTTTAGAATAAAGTGAGCGCTGACAGTCAAACAGTCAACTAAAGGGATGTCCGAGTCGAATTATGAAAGTGATTAAATGCAGTATAGTCTAAAATAAGATAATGGATCATTAAAACGCCTTTTCAGGCTGCGTTTAATTGGTTTGTTAGCAGGCTGGAACGCAGTTTGTCTAAATGAAGCTCAGTATAATTCAAGTTTTGGGAGGAGGCGGTGGATGAGTGGGGTGGAGCGGGGCGGGGTGGGTGGGGTATCGCTTGGGTTCCGCCCCTCTCTGATCCGGTTGGCTCAGAAACTGCTACCAGGCCAGCTCGTGAGTGGCCCGCGCAGCTGTCAATCACGGCGGACGTCCTCTCTTCAGGCTGTGGCTCCTGAGCGCCTCAGTAGCTGCTGTGTGGAGAGATTTGACGGAGGGACGCTCCCGTACATGGACCACCATCACCATCACTGCGCCGCAGTCCGCCGCTTGCTCACACACGCGCGCCTGCGACGCCTTGCTGAATTCCGGACGGCAGAGGGGACACGCTTGTGAATATAGTGTGTTTTGTTTGTTTTTTTAATTTTAATTTTAATTTTTTGCATGTCAGCAGAGGAGGAACTAGTCGCCGGGTCCGCGGCTGTTTGTCTCCTCTTATCGCCTCTCTCTCTCCCCCTCCACCCTATATGTCACTCTAATTAATCGGAGGCATGTGGAATCGCACCAGGATTAGGAATTGCCTCCCAGTAGTGAGCCTGCTGTTCGCGCTATGGACGGAGGTAAGACGGCTCTCATTTGAATCTTCACCGTCTTAAACCTGCTTCGTGTTGGTGAAATAGACGTTTAAATGTAATCTTGTGGAGAAAAAAAGTTGGTGGGCGCGAGCAGACGTGTTTTTTGCCGTCCGGAATCGCGTATTAGCATCATGTTAATCAATAATTGAATTGCGTAGCCGTCAGTTGCGGAGCACGCGACCGTGTTACCATGACAAAATTGAAGTCCAGGCAACTGAAATGAGCTGTGCTGTCCGTTATGGTTACAATCTCGGGCTTATTTGTCGTTATTTTTTTTGTTTATTTGTGTATTATGTTTTCGTGATAGTGAATCACGTCGGAATTAAAATAAGTTTTGAGTGACGTCGGAACGTGGCTGTCGCGGCTGTTCATTAGCTCCCAATCTGAGATTTCAAACCTATCCGTTTGAAATATCAGCTCCAAAAACTGCAGGATGTCCGAGTGAGCCAAACAAGTTGGAAGTTGTGTCGCATCAATTGGCTGCCGCAGAGGATGATTTCCTTTCGTTTCAGAGTAACGTGATTATCTGAACCCTCCCAGTGATGCACTGACTTTACAGCCCTAATTTTGTTTTTCACGGAAACTTGAACATCTAGTTACCTTATTTAACCACTTTCTCACCTTTACCCACCCTACTGACAGAGGTGGAAAGAGTGAAGGGTGACTTGCTTGTGTAGCTCAATGAGGACAAGGTGATATTCATTTCTAATGGTTTTTTTATTTGAAGGAATACCTTTTTAAAGAAATTGTAATGAACACATCTTTACCCACAATTTAAACTATTTATGGGATAAGTCATGGTGCAGAGAAAATCATTAGACATTTGCAAACGTTACATCCACTGAAGGTGGTGTGATTGTGGATTTGTCCATCTTTTCATCCAGCTTGAGCAGGAGTTTAACAGTTTAGTTTGGTTTTAGCAGTCTGCGTGACTTCTGTTCACCTCTTTCCTCTCCATCTTTCTTAGGATATTCTGCCCATTGCTTTAAAGATGTGCCAGTCAAATTTTTATGGGATTTCTGTGACTATTCACTTCTGTGGTTTGGATGTGATTTTTCTTTATATTTAACCTGTTGGTTTCCAGGTGTGTCACTCTACTGGCTACTTCGAGCTGCAGCTGATCTCCTTGGAGAACATAAATGGTGAACTGGCAGGTGGGGAGTGCTGCGACGGCTCAAGGAACTCCCAGGACCTGCGATGCACTCGAGACGAGTGTGACACTTACTTCAAAGTCTGCCTGAAGGAGTATCAGACGGAGGTCATCACTGACAGCCCTTGCAGATACGGAGCTGGATCTACGCAAGTTCTTGGTGGAAATATGTTTTCTCTCATGAGTGGCAAAAATAAAATCAACGAAGCTGGGAAGATTTTGATCCCCTTCCAGTTTGCATGGCCGGTGAGTGTGGTTTCTTCCTTCAGCTGACTTTACAGGAGTTTTTTCTTGACATTTGCTTTAGTCAGAGTGTCATAATGAAGCTTGTTTAGATGTTCAGATACTACACACACATCTAGGGCAACACATTAAAAAGCATTCTCTGAAGTGACTGCACACACAAATGTGCAACATTAGAGCCAGGATTTTTTTCAAAGTAAAGTGTATATAGTTTTGTCTCTTATCTAATGTGGACCACAACAGATAGTTATTTTAAATTCCAATTAACCTGTGAGCTATTTCCTTCATTTTATTTTCTATAGAACCACAAAAAATATAGAATAATGTTTTGGTGCAAGAAAAATCTGAACTGTTCACCCAACCGGCAATTTACTCTTACAGTAACTGATTGAACAATCACTTCTGACAGACTTCCTGAGCTGACAAATTCACAGTAGACAACTTCGGTTGAAGATCCTGCAGTGATTCTGCAGTTCTGTAAAGTTTATTTACACAAGCAAGTAAAAGATCAGATTAGTGTCTCATTTGTAGCAGAGGGCTCGAGCATCTGCCTTTTGCTCATTAGATGTGGGTGTCAAACAGCATCCCTACCTTATGAGAACTGACACACATCAGTGTTGAGTGACCGCACGCTTTGCAAGGATCCGGTTCCAGCTATATTGTTTTGCTGTGTCATCTTTTAATGTTGCACTGACATGAGAATTGGCCTTGTTCCAGTTCACTAGCATGCACCTGCCCAGTACATGATGGGGTGATTAGAGTGGGGAAAGTGCTTTGATATCTTCATGATTGGAGAAGTTTGACAACTTCTCATGTAACAAAGCTGTTGTGGTAAAGCTTCTCACACTGGCATTATGCTGATTCAATTAGGTGTTATCAGCAGACTTATTCAGATTCAGAGTCAGAGCTTAAAAAATGAGCTTACAAGTATTTTGACAAGACTCTACATCCACGAGGTATGTAATCTTTTCTTTTATGCAAAGCAGGATTAAAGCTTCAGGCTCTCACAGGTGTGTGAGAAACTGGATGTGGCGGCTTGTAGCTGTTGGATGTTTCCATGAATTCTTTATTAAAATGATGAATGGGTGACATTACCTCATGAACTTGAATTATGTGCTTAGCTGAAGTGAACGATGCCTGCAGGCAGTGGTTCTGTGTGCCTCACTGCTTTTGACACCCGTCTTCCCCCTTCAGCCTCTCTTCCACCCTCTCCTGCTGTGGTTGCCAGGTGGTCCCTGGTGGGCCCTTCAGGGCAGTTAAACATGTGACTGCAGATAACTTATAGCTAAGGAATTAGGCACCGGGGGCGGGGGGGTTGTTTTTTTGTTTTTGTTTGTCTTTTGTTTTTGTTTTTTTCAAAACTTTTTAATAATTGTGCTTAATACATTTAGTTTTTGATATCTGATTCTCATTACTTCCGTATCACCAGTGTGTTTTATTGCACTCTGCTTTGGTAGATTCATTGTAACATTGTTTATAGAAATCAAATTTGTGTTTTTGCATTTAAATTTTTATATGTGATGGGTCAGAGTGGCTCTACACTAAATATAGGTGTATGTAGAGTAGAATATATTACAGCTGAAATCCTCTGATATACCAAAATAAGCAGAACCTTCAGATTATGGTGTTCTAGACTGAAAGCTGTTTTTTTTTCTTTTTTTTTTCTTTTTTGTGTGTATGTGATCAACTAAATGAATTTGAACAAATCAGATTTTGCTGTCGTTCTTAAATTCAAATTTGTCAGTTTCCTTAAACATAATCAGGAGAATATTCTAGACTTTATTTGAGCACGAGGCATTTCATCTGAAGAAAATTGCATAAGTGATCACTAATTTTAAAAATAGAGTTTTTTAGCTATTTAAACTTCTTGGAATTCACTTGTATGCCACGGTATGCAGGAATCTGAAGATGATGATGCCTTGGGTTGTGAAATGTAGCAGTCCATCTAAATCTGGCAAATGTTTGCATTCACATAATCACATGATCACTTCATGAAAAACATTTGGGATCAAAATAAAAAGTGTGGGCAAATCACTTTTTGCTTCATGAGTCGTTGAAAACCTTAGCTTTTAAAATGAGCACAGTATTCAGTATATTTTAATAGAATGAGGTTCAGGCTTTTTTTTTTTTTTTGATAACTTATCAGACTCCTCAATACAGAGGTGAAGAGGGTTATTCTGGTGTGTTGTCATTTTGTTAAGTGGCCAGGCTGATAACGGTGCACTATTCCAGTGCCAGATGTCACAAGAAGCCTGTGGGGTCACTGGCTGTGGTGTTGTTGCTGTCCTCACTGAAGAAACAAAGATGCAGTGTGCTATTGGCTGTGTCATCTGGCCAGCTGCCCATTTTGATCCCTGTGGAAACTGAGGATTAGACCCTTCAGTCATCTTGAACATCTGTAACATTTTGAAAATGAAACCCTATAGGCACAATATTACTTTGCATGTCTGAGGGCTGATTCACAAAAGTAGAATTAAGAAATCCGGGATGTTTGAGAAAGCAAGGCTTGAGAGATCGTGCTGCGTTCATCCTGGCTTATTCTGTTGCGCAAACTCCAAGTCAGGATGAGAAGGCGCAGCTACGTCAAGGCAGGTTTAGCTAGTTTTGGTATGTGCACGGCTTTCTTGATCAGACCGTGAGGTTGGTCAAGGATTTGATGATGCAGGACGTGTGTCACTTTTGATTTATCAAGGGGGCAACAGCTTGTAATGTAAATGCATGAAAGGAAACAAAAACCAAACTTTAATGCACTATTGGCTTCCTTTTAATGTTTACATCGAAAGCTTGAAGCCTGGTTTCAAGTTCTAAAGCTATCAAACTACACACATGCCATTTCAAAACAACCTTAAACCGTTAAGCATCACTTTAACTTGATTTATTACATTTCATTGTTTCCCTGTTCTTTTTTCATACACATTTTTGTACCATCTTTCAAATGTTCTCGACTAGGGGGAACCTACACGGGACTTTATATGGCTCAGACTGTTGCACTTGTCCTTGATGTTATTGAAATCACTGCAACCTCAGCCCTTTCTACTCATCTCAGTCATTGAAATGATATTGAAGAGAAAAATGCCTAGGCCATTGATCAAACATTTACCAGCAAAACAAATGTCAGCCTTCATAGAGTCCATTAGCACTGACTAAACAGAGAGCAACAGGATTAAGAAATCCAAGTTGTTAGCCTGGTCCTGACCAGTCTAGCTACACAAAATAAATCACCATGGTAACTTACTTGCCCTCTCTTGCTTCTGTGCAACTGACTCCATCTTAAATTGAGCCAGGTCAACTGTCAAAATCCTGGCTTACCTCCCTAATTTTGATTTCATTCAGTGGCCCTCTGACCCTTTTATTAGATGTGGGTCTGTAGTTCCACTTGTCATTTCGTTTGATTTAACTTGTCATGTTTATCTCAAAATTGAATCTGGGATAGTCCACAGATGCACTTGTGACTCATCTCAACATGAAGCGTTTGTGTGCGAGCCAAAAGTCATTAGCTGCACAATGGTTAATTTTGTCTTGGCAAAACCCCTGTTCCTACTGCTGTAAAGATTGTGTATGGTTGAGCACTTGGACACCACAGGTTACATGTTAAATATGGCTAAAGCAACTTTAACCCAGTGCCCATATGATGATTTACAGTGATGCACTAATACGAGGGCTCCATCTTCAAAAGAGTTTCAAAAAGGGACTGCCTTATTTTAAAAAGCAGTTGCAGCTTGTTCAAATTATGTTTTTTGGGGGGTTTTTTTGTTTGTTTTTATTTTTATTTTTTATTTTTTTTTCTACTTCAGATTAAAAGAAGTAAATGAGGCTAAATCTAGTATGACTCCAAGAGCAAGGATGGAGAGGAGGGCTAACTTGAAGCACTGAACACAGTGCTGCAGTTGAATATTTCACTCTTTTTCAATTAATTTAAAAAAAAGTTGAGCTTATACTTAAACAGCCGGCCCAAGCATCAGTGTTGCATGGAAAAACCTTGTGGGGAAATTCCTGTCAAGACTTGAGTAACACCTGCTACAGAGTTTCTCTTTATTACTATGAGAGCACCAGGACATGATCACCATGTTGACTAACGGTAAACAGAAAATGTCTTGAGACAAAGGGGCAGCTAATTCAACAAATTTTACATATAGTTTTAAGTTTCAGCAAGTTTTTCTTAAGTAGTTCTTGTATATGTCACATACTTATTAGAGGCTAACCAGTGTTTTTGTGTGTAGTGTTTAAAAAACCAATATCAATTAGGGCTGCAACTAACTATCATAATGGTTGTTGACTATTGAAATGATTAGTCAACTAATCAGATCATCAATCTCATAATTATTAAATGGCTCTCAGTTTTAATTAACACATCATCTAAACAACTTCATGTAAAATGCTAAGACAAGAAAGATGGATGCTTCATTCAAAAATACGTCTTTTGATGAACTTTTGATATCTTGAGTTGCTTTGATGTTGCATAGGCCACTGCCATTTTGTTTACCTGCCACTGTACTCTTGCGCATGTGCAACTCAGTAGAGATAGGAAAGGAGGTTGATGGTTCACTCTGTTTTTAAAAAAAAAAAAAAAAAAAAAAAGTGGTGACAATAAGTGTGGACCTCTATTGGGCATATGCAATTCTCAGTAGAGATGGAAAAGATGCCTCCCTCTGACAATTAAATTTGTTAGTGACTTTTTTTTTGTTTAGGAGAAATATTATTGCCCTCTTAAAAACACTGAAAGCCTTCTACATGAATATATTTATGGGTAACTGCAGGAACATGATGATTCCTACAGTTGGATAACTGATAACACCAATCTTGCATGGCGCATTAGATACTCGAGTGTATTTAGCTGTCATTGGGAAAAAGATTGAATGGCTGAGTCAATCCTTTGTTACAGGGCCATATTTGTACTAATTATAAAGTTGTTTTTTTTGTTTAAGATTTTTTTTTCAGTAATGCAGAGGGATTAAAGTACTAAAGTGTATCTTTCTTTTTTTTTTAAATCGGTGTCAGGCTGGCTTTTCCTGGTGTTTTAAGGCACAAGAGTAGGTCTAGCTAAAATAGCGTAATCACTTCCTGGTTCTGTTTTTGGTACTGCTGTTACATTTGCTACTACAACTAGCTCTAAAGTAAAGGTACCTCCACCTGAACAAATTTCTATCAAATATGGCATGGTACATAATGCAAATTAGAATATTGTATTAAAACATATTGTGAAATTTAAGTGTGCGTGTCTGTCTGTTTTGTTTTATTTATTTTTTTGTTTGTGGTGAAAAGTAACAATGAGCAGCATTTTAAAAAAAAAAACCCAAACACTTCAGGATTGAGCAATATGAAATATAATCTTTGAATGTTTCATCACTCTTAATGTTTAGGCATAAATGTGATATCAATTTTGCATAAAGATGGAGAATAAAATGTCCTAAATTGTTTCAGGAAACAGCATTCCAGTTTAATTGATCAGATCTTGGAGCAGATGTCAAACTTTAACTCAGGTCAGCGGGCAACTGACCAAGTTGAGGTCTCATTCATCCAGTCTTATTGAGTTTCCATTTGGTTGGTGCCGTGTGTTCACTTCAGGAGAGTGAATGGAGGGCGAAATCACATCTTACTTCCATCTGATCACTAATGAAATTGCCGGTGGAATTTCTCTGCCTCTCTCTTTTCGTTCCCTCCCTGCTTTCCAGCTACATCAGCCACACTTTTGAAGTGAGCCTGCCTGTAACTGTATCTTCATGTGTACTTGGATAATGTATCAGACCTTGCTCTTCGCACTCTGCTAGTAACACAGATACATGTATTCAGCCAGGACCTTACCTGATCTGCACACAAACAAATGTAATAAATATTTTAGGTGGTTTTAAGCAAACTGTCATATTTGAATTCACTGGAAGACAATTTATTTAAAGCAATTTAAAGATTTACTGTAAACATCCAGCCTCTTATGTATACTACACACTACAGTTTTGGGGTGTGTTGTTTATACACTCTTGGCATAAAGTTGGTCGCGTGCTGGCAATTATCTTAACAATGGAAGGTGAAGACAATCCCATTGACATTACAGGGACATTTAACTTGCATAGACCTGCTCAATATTGTTTTTCTTGGACGAAATCCAAGCTACTTGAATGGATTTACTCTTGGCCACGTATACAGTGCTGCTTTAATTCTCATTTTGTGTGACTACTCAGCTTTTTTTTTTAAATTCTGCAAGCCTTTTCTTGTACTTTTAAGACTAGCGATTGGTGGGGGCTAATGGTCATATGTACTTTTCCAAAACAAGTCTAATATGTACACAAGTGTTTGGTTCAAGCCTTTCACTTCCAATAAGAGGACAGTCTTAATAACACTCTCATGACCTTCTTCCTCCAAACAGTTTTTCAAATAGGGAAACTCCGTAATTGGCAGTTGGACAAAATGTTGTCAACTGAGCTCTTAGGCTTATTGTAAAGAGCCACATTTGTTTTTGAAGGAGCCAGTTTTGGGCCAATGGTACAGAGACTGTTCTCAAGCATAATTGGTGCTCATTGCTATACTTTGAAGTTTACACCATTTAATCATCAAACTTACAAAGGTATGAAAGTGTGCTTTCCTAAATGTCTATCCAGTTGATGATTTTTTTTTTTTTTTTTTAATCATCTCTGTTCATGTTCCATGGCAACACTTGCAGACCTTGAGGTTCAGGAAATGAGAATGAGTTTCATGTGAGAAGAAAAATAGGACGAGGGTAATTGCTGCTGTCTAGAGCTTAATATGAGGAAGCAGCAGGACAGAAGCTTCATTGGTAGGTTATTAAAGCACTTTGGCTCATATGGTGATGATCTTTTCTCCTTCTCCTGTCCTCTCTTTCTGAGGCTGCACTTATGTTTTGGATGCACACAGCCAAAGGCTAATGCAGACTGCCGTAGTTAGCCACACCTGATATGGAGCTTAGAAGAGCTGTTGCTAGGAGACAACTGCATAGACCTCTAGTAAACAATTATCCTCCCTCTCACTTACTCCTGCCCCCATCCATTCTTTTCTGGTCCCATTGCAGTAGTGTGGAAAGCCACGCACATTACTCTCACCTGTGGTTCATCAGCAATTGTGTCATTCTGAACTCCCAAAGTGAAATAAGTCTGTTTTATAAGAGGCCCTTTTTTTTTTTTTTTTTTTTTTTTAAATAAATTTTTCCATGTGCTTCAAGTTGGCTATTTGTATTTTAAGATTGCAGTTACAGTTGCTTCTGCAGAGATCATAATTCTCAGTATTCCATTCTTCAGTTAAATAAGCCTTTCTTTTATCCATCTTGATTGCCAAGTACTAGCTTGCAGACTTCTTGACATTGGCTTTGCACACAAACCCAAAGGTGGGTATGTGTTTGGATCAGCAGGTATGTTCAAAAGGTTATGGACAGACTTGGAAGAAAATTTCTGCCAGAGTAGGGCATGGCCCAACTTTTTAAGTACTTAAACTTCGTGTAACTAATTTTGAGGAAGCATTGTTTTTAAAGTTATCCTTAACAGAAGTGTGTATATATATTTTTTTAAGACTGTTGTAGTGATAAAACAGTTGAAGGGGCTAACCAGATTTTTATTTCACCCAGTTTCTGGTGCTTTTTGTTTATTCTGGATCCTTGTTCAGACATTTTAAATGTAATCTCTCACCACCTTCAAAGTAAATTAAATTATGGTGATTTTAATTTGTATGACCTAAGAAACATCACAACCTTGTCACTGTCAGAAGTCTGTTCTACATATCATTTACAGAACTGTTCAGTGAAGAGTCAAATTATAAAACAAATATTCCAGATATCTTTATGTTCATATATATTTAGATGGTTTTGTATTTTCATATCATATCACTTTTAAACTTTTTTTTTTTTTTTTTTTTAGAGACTGCACTTAAGTTCCTTAACTCCTGTCTGATATTTTATTGCTCAAATATCCTTTTTCTTGCTTTATGCTTAATTTTTAGCTTTTGGAAAATTGCCATAATGGGCTCTGGCAGTGGTTGTTCTGAAATTGCCTTTACCAATATAATATGGTTTTGCCCAGACTTCCATGATGATGTAGTAGTATGGTTGTGTGCTGCATTTTGTATGGGAAACCAAGACCTTAAATGTGGGATAGAAAGTGTAGATTTTAGCAAGAGCGGTCATATCAACCAGTTCATGAAGAAAATAATTTCTGCCTGTACTCAGATTTCTTTGCAGCAGACACTGCATTTTCTGTGCTGTAAGGATTATACTGAGAACTGCTTGTCATCACAAATCTGTGTTGTTCATCAGCAGTGATGCAGTGAAGTATTGACTGTGTAATCTGGACTTCTTTCTTGTGGAAGGCCATTTGCACTGGACTGTTGCTACCATCTGAGTCTGACCAGCACTTGATATTTATTTGATCTGTGTTAATGTTGAGGAGGCAGAAGGGATTTCCTCAGAGAACTCTTTGTTTTGATCATTCTGAGAGTTCACTCTAGGTACTTTATAAACCACTGGGAAGTAACAACTTGTCCATAATTATTTTAAAGCCTGCTTTCTTACTCGCTGTCTGCGGAAGGGGATAATATTTGAGGTTTTAAGCTATAATTTGGAAGATCTTTGGGTGGGTTCTGCAAATCAGCTGTTTCATTAAGCAAGGGCCATATTACTAGGAGAAGCCACAAGTCAAGTCTGAATTAAATCCATTTTATTTTTTTAATCATATTTTTGTGATTCAGGCTTTTTGTAGCTTTCTGTGGCTCTCTGTGACTTTGTTCTAAATTTGGACATTTATGTCAAGCCAAAATTTACCAGGGTCCCTCTTGTACTGTCCTCTTTGCCTAGATAACTTGTAAAGCTGCTGGTTTGAACTGCATCAGTGATAACTACTGTTAGATGTACCATAATCTTGCTGTCACAAACATTGTCTAGCTAAAGATATAGTTAGTATAAGTGTATGTTATGCATCATCTGGTTTTATATGTAATAAGCTGGGTATGATGGCAGTCAAACATCTATTTTAATAAAAAGTGACGATAATAAACAGTGACTAAACTACATGGCACGAATCTCTTCTCCTGCTGGACTTGGACTTCTTTGTGCGACATGAGCATATTAGTAGTAATTGTACATTTTAAATCTTAAACCAAGAAGAGTCAAGTTTTATGTCATGCAGTGTTGCTGAGCATTCGCTGTGATTGCGTACATGAAGCCTGCAGCAACTTTAGCATAGTGTTATAGCAGCAAAACCCAGATGTTCACCCAAGGAATGAATATTATGTCTGGATATTTAGGTCCAGTTGAAGTGCATACAAGACCATTAGTGTTGCTGTACAGTCGCTACATGTGGCTATTTTTTAAAAGAGCAACTGAAACTCTGCTAGGTTTTGTAAGCAGAAACTATGTACATGAATGCTATCATGTATCCACAGAGCATAAAAGTCCATGCGTTTATCTTGTTTGGGCTTGTGCCTCAGAATGAATGACCAGTCACAAATGGCAAAGTTTCATTTTGAATGTGTAAAGCAGCATTTAAATCAAGCTGCCATGGAAACTTTGGAAATGGGATTGTAAGCATATGTAAAGGGAGCATGCGCATGAAATTGCACCTGGTTTTAAGTATCTTGTAATGTCTGTCATGATTGTGCTGGAGTTTGGTAATGTTCTGCAAGATGTAGCGTTGCAGTTATATAGGTTCTTGCTTTACTCTTTCTAGGAGGTCTGTGGTATTGTCGTATTGTAGCCATTAAAGCCAACAATGTGAAGACAAGGTAGAAGGGGAAACACATTCCTGCTTTCAAACATAATGGGGAGAGAAGTGTGATGTTTGTTTCTCCAGAAAATGACTGCATAGCATTTTTATTTACTGAACTTCTGCTCCTAATTTCTTTCAAATAAGTATGTTTTTTTTTTTTTTCATATTGTACATGAGAAGTTATCAGAGAATCTCATGGATGAGTAGTAATTTGTGAGCCAGATAAAAGTAAAGAGCGAGATTGACTGGTAGTTCTCACTGAGAGGGTGACATACACCTTATTGATTTTAAAATAATGGTTAACATGAAGACCAGGGGTTTTACAAAAGAACAACTTAAGTGGTCCTCTTAAATGAGATGTACAACTCTGAAGTTCCAAATAAATATGGAGCAGTGAGTTATTCGTCTCTGCGTGTGCGCTTTTCCGTTGTCGTTCAGCACTGAAGCGTGTGTCTGCATCCCTTGCCTCTTGTTAAATGAATGGAGAGCAGGTGCTAGAGGCTCCTTGTGGGGGTAATTAAAGCATGTTATTACATGGACAGTTAAATAGTCAATGTACTGTTGGACCTGTTTGAAATGGTAATGGGGCCCTGCTGAAGGTGGTGCTGTGCTGCGCCTCAGTCAGGCTCCCTGTTGCTTTTGGTTCAGGAATTAGTCCATTAATGTTTCTGAAGCATGCTTATCGCCCTGGTAGCTCTCGGACTTGAGGTGAATTAGCGCCAAAGGAAGTAATTAACAAATGTGCAAGAGTACATAACAACCTCATTGTTTGAAACTTTTGTGCCTTGCTTCTGATGCTGTTTTAATAATGTTGCCACTGACAGCTCTTTTAAGACTAATTTTTTCCGTTTTTTTTTTTTTTTTTTCCCTTTTTAGAATAAGAAATTAAAACTGACTTTGCTTGTATCTTGGCTTTATCACCCTCAAACCCTCATCTGCTTTGCTGTAAATTAACTCACCATTGTATGCAAATGAGTGTGCATGTGTTTGTTTTAGTTTTACATGTTGCATAGTCTTAGATCATGCTGGTTAATTAACACCAGGATGGGAGGGGTTTGTTGTATTAGAGCTGCATGGGTAATGACCCTGTTGGCATAGTAGCAGCATGCTTAATGGACCGTGTGTGAGTGCGCACAGTTGGTATATACCAACAAGCCAAATGGCTTGCAACATCTCTTGGCAGAGATTTCTGGCGGGCAGAACTCTTAGCGTTCCACCTTTCGACCCAGCAAGAAATGACTCCAATGATACAACTCTGTTAATCTCCCTCCTCAGCCACGCATGTAGTTTATAGATTTAAGTGTTGGTCTTCTTTTTTTTTCCCACTTTTTTCTTTTTATATTGCTGATTTTAGAAATCAATAAATTCACTGGTGATGGTTTTGCAGTGCAGTAAATGGGAACCCTTTAGTTGGTATGCTACCAAAAGGTGACTTTGACTTACAATAAAACTGAAGTTATCTGAAAATTGTGAACATTTTTATATCGGTCGAGGATTCCAAGGGATTTCCCTTATCATTAAATGGTTATCTTTATGATCATTTTTCTGCTGCTGTGCACCGTTCAGTACAGATGTTAGACAGGATCAAATATCAATCTTCCTCTGGTTGCCAAAATAATACGCACATATGTTATTTTTCCATTGAAGTTCTGTCATCCATCCTGCTAACCTGAACAGATTGAAGAGTCACGTGAAGAGAGGTTTTTGGATTTCAGAGATCTCCTGGCAGAGGTGTTGGAAAGCAGGTTATACTGTTATCAACATTTTCTACAGATTGGTCTTTACAAGCTGGTACATACAGCTCTCAAAACCAAGTATATTCCTGTTTCTGTGGTAACATCTGGAGTTGTCCTCATAGGTGTTGAGGTTTTGTGATATTAACCCTTTCTGATACCTTTTTATGTAAAAATGTGATGGGGTATTAAAGCATTTCATGAACTGTGGGCTATATTTCTTTCATTCTTTCATATTTTTTTTTTCTTAAGATCGGTGTCAGACTATTTCCTAAGGATCACATCCTGTTTTTCCTATTACCCTTCCCATTCATCATAGCTTAATGTCTATGCTGGCAATCATAAACTCAGCCATAGTAAAACCAAAAGCTGGGATTGACATCACAGATTAATAAAGATTACATCCAGCAATTACTTGCCATGGGATGAATCATGTTGACCTCATGTCCCATCAGAAGGCAATAAATCAGAGACTGTCAGTGAAACTCCCAGTGAAGGAGTTGTGAACAAGGAGGTGGATTTTCAGGTCATCTCTTGGTGACATGAGAAACAAAAATTGCCCCAAATTGTGCTGTTTTTATAGGAAGCACTGTTCTGCGAATTATAGCAAAAAACAACCTCTAGGAATGGACTCTCAAAGCTCAATCAAAATTTCAAATCCCAGTTTTCCCCAAGAAGCAGGTGAGAGTCAATCAATGCTTGAATATAAAACAGACATACCCTCCAATGGTGCTGAATTGTTGGCAGACTGGGATCAGGCATGGGATTACGCACCAGGCCAGGATCTCACATTCTTAGTATTCTTCAAATGCAAACACACACATCACCCCACATGCAGAGGGCTGACCCCTCTTTTCAAAAAGAAGCGTGCAGATCCCATGCTTAGTGACCCTAGCCTGCCCCAGCTTCCACTTCCCACTGCCACTTCTCTCAGGTCCCAGTCCCCCTTTTTCTTTTTTCTTTTTTTTTCTTTCCCAGTAACTACCTTCCACTCATCTGGCCACTCCTTCATTTGGCGTGGGAACCTACACCTGTGGCTCTCCCCAGGCATCACCACTCACTTTGTCTGGCTTCACAGTTGTGGCCCATTGTCGTGGTTTTGAGTATTACTGGAATTCAGTAGAAAGATGTAGTGTAATTTAGCTATAGCATCAACGCTACAGTAAACAAACATCAAGCCCCGTGACACATAAACATCTATTTTTTTTTTTTTTTAAAATTAATTAATTTATTTTTAAATGGTTCCTTCCCACCATACCCCTCCCTTTTGACTTGAAAACTAGGATTCCTATGAGCAAATCCCCTAATCCATTAGAACAGTTGGGTGAGGTTTTGGAGATTTGACCTGCAGTGGATTCTTTTTAGTTTCAAATGAGTATTCCACACTTTCAAATGTACTTGTGGTGTGCAATAAATGGAGGGATGGGGGGGAGCAGGTTAATCAGATCAGGATATCTTGAGTTCTAGCACAGTTGGACAGAGTTTAACACTCCAGCAGCGACCACAAGACACCCCCTAACCCCCTTCCTTTTTTTTTTTTTTTTTTTTCCCCCAAATCTTCACTGATACAACTGTCCTGCTCAGTAGCACACATGCTGACATGAATTGTCTTCGTGCTGACTGTCTCTTCATGGACAATGGTTTTGACTGGAATGGGGGTGAGTTACGGTGTTGGAACAAGGGTCTTTGTTTAGTAGCCTTTTCCCCTTCCCTCCCCCACTTCTCGTCTTTATACCCCTGCCCATCCATCTATCTTGTTCCAACCATTTGGGCAGCTGTCACTTAATCCAGCTAATCAGACTGGGATAGTCTGTGGGAAACCAGACGAGCCACTGAGGCTTTGCTCATCCCTAACTGACTCTGGGAGACTATTTACCCAGTCATTTACAACATGTGGGCATGAATGTGAACATGGCTTTCATGTAAACCTTAAACAGCAAAGGTCACAATATGTGCACCTACTCTTTCTGTGAGGTATAATTTTTCCCTCATGACAAGGTTTTGCTGCTACAGTGTCCCTAAACAGAGGGGCTTCATTGTACAATCTTCAGTCACTAATGCCTGTATTGCCCCTCACTCGTCCTGTTTGGATCGGCAAAGCACACACCCACCCACATGCTCAGACGGGGGCAGCAGCACTCCCTTTTGTGAATTTTTTTTTTTTTTTCCCCTCTAATTCGGGGGGGAGTGAGGGGAGGGGGTGTAGGGAAGGGTGGAAAGGTCAGAAGGCGAGCTGGATGTCGTGGGATGATGCACATGCATGTCACATAATCCATCTTTCAGGTTGCATCTGTTGCACGTCTGTGTTTTGTATGGGATGGCACTGGTTCATGTAACATCAGCATCAGCAAAGCCTCCTTGACTTTTCTCCTGTAAGTTTAGCTTTTAATTCTAATAATCTCCTTTTATTGCCACAGTTATTTTTGACTTTTCAGGTATTGCTGTTGATGATCGCATGCATCATTTTCTCCTCCTTTTGCCTATGCTCTGACTCAGTCTACTTAGTTTGCCCCTAAACTGTCATCTTCCCTTTATTTTCTGTTGTCACCAATGGTCTTCAACAATAATACTCCCTCCCCTTCCTCCCATCACCCACAGCCAGACAAGCCTGCTTAATCCCACAGCCCAGCAGCAACCAGCCTACCAGCTTGCTGGTCCCCTAGATCAACAACACTGGCTCACAAACACATGCGTTTCTGAGTCTTCCTCCCTCTGGTCTCTCTCTACAGCTTCATTCACACTTCTACAGAATACGGAAATTTGTGAGTGCCTACCTGACGCAGCCCTCAATGTCAAACATGTTATCGATGAAGTTGCACTAAAGGTCACAGCAGTCACACTGGTTACAACAACTGTCACTGGTAGTGATGTAATGAGTGCTATTTAGGTCAGCTGGTTGCCTAGCAGTGTGCCCTGCAGCACACCAGCTAGATTACTGCAGTGATGCTTGTTTGCATCTGTGTGTCTATGTGTGTGAGCATGTGCGCATGCATATGCATGCACATGTTTGTGTTTGTCTAAAGATTTGTATTTACTCAAACCAGTGTCAAAATGTACAAAATTATGAACATTCTGTACAGCTCTGACAACTCCACAGCATGTATAGTTTAAAGCATGAAATATTTGAATCTGTTGAAATATCTGATATAAATATTAAATAAGTCAACAGAAAAAGACACTTCTGCATTTTCATTACTGATTTGTTAAAGTAAAAGTATTTATTTTTGTTTCCAGGTTGGCAGTTGTGGCGATTTAACTTTTGGGGGAAAAAAAAATTTTTTTTTTTCTTTTTCCTTTTTGTAAATTTGCTGACTCATTAATGAAGTAATCATTTTAACTGGGACTAAACATCATTCACCAATACATTACTGCTCATACTGGTCAAGTGTGAAGCATAACTTAGTGTGAAACTAGATAATCCCCTTAGCTGCTGATTTACCTCACTGACAACCAAGGACAAAGCCAGTTCATCTTGCACAGCTAATATTGGCAAAGTGACCTTCCTAATGGCCATCATACCTATGAGGACCTAATATTTTTTCACAAAAATATGGCAATAGATTACTTTTTGTTAGTGGTTTTTAATTGAAATAGAGTTGAATGAAAATATTTTCTAGGTGTCTGGTGACTTTACAGTGTTAAGTGCGTCTGTCACAAATATGTTATCAAGAGTAAAATGTTGCCTTTTTGAAGTATTCGTTTCATCAGATATGAAACAGTCAACTGACTGACCAAACCTGGTTAGTCTGAAGATGGAAATTTCAGATTGTGCAGCTGCTAGCATTAGGGCTAGACACGAATACTCTGATGTCTAGATATTCTTTGGTTAAGAGGACATCCAGATTTCAATTTAGATATGCAAACTTGTTTTTAAAATATGCGTTAAATGATTGTCGACCGTGAATGCCAAAGGCAGTAATGACTTACTTCATTTTAGCTGTTAAACAAGACTGCATGCTTAAGACCTCAATATTTGACCAAAGACAAAGAAAATTGCTCCATATTAAATGTGCACAGTTCAGTTTTATCTTTTCATCTAATTTGTATGAAATGCAACATTTAATAATCAAAAATTAAGATTTATGAAGATATTTAAGCAGTATAATTGAATTTTTATGTCATGACGGATGTCAAAAATAAATCTTAGACTTATTTTGTCACCTTGAGCTTAAGGTCTAATCTTTTTCACTCTAGAAAGACGGTACATGTTGGTCTGCACTGCATATGGTGAATGAAGAAAATTAAGCAGTTTGATGCACTACTCTCTTTGCATCTTCAGTGGCTTGTCTTCACTGCACACACTTGTGCTTACTGCAGCTTGCTCTCTTATTTCTGAGTCATTGGGTTTCATTGGTGGTGTAACTCAAGCACATTCCTGGGTAACGGGGCCAAGTTGCATATGATACCTTGTAGTAGCAATGCAATTGATTTTTGCATCATCTGTTTGTGTGTGTGTGCTCTTGGTTTTAAGAATGGCACAGCTATGGCTAGTCTGGTCCACTCCATTGTTCTCTTTAGCAACACATTATTATCGCTGATATTAAGTTAATCAGAGATCAAAGTGAGAAAAGCACTATTATGTGTCGTTTTAAACAGAAGACAATGATATATATATATATATATGTATTTTTAATGCTGATTTGAAATTAAACAAATTCTTTTGCTTTAAACTTCAGATTAGAATATTCTGATGCAAAATCAGATATACTGACTGCAAAGGCAGTTTTTACAACTAAAAAGCCATAAATTTGATGGTGATTGTAGTTCTAACTTTATACTTGACTGGGAAAGATTATTCAACAATTGATGCCAACAAGTGATCTCTGTAGCCTTCAATAAGACATCTACATCTGTCAACAGGTTTTTAAACCCACTGCTCTGGCTGTCTTAGGCTTGAAGGCTGCTTTTTTTTTTTTTACATTTAGTCTTCAGAGGTTCAATAGTTAGATCTGGGCTCATTCAAATAATGTGGTTTTTGTGTTGGGTTTTTTTTTGTTGTTTTTTGTTTTTGTTTGTTCATTTTTCTTTTATAATCAGATGTTCTTGCTGTACAGGTATAGTGTCCCTGTCTTTTGAAACATCTTTTTTCCATTTGTGAACATATACATAAATCACTTACCAGAGGAGTCTAGTTTTTTTTCTCATCAGTCTAAAAGACATTTCCGTAGAAACTGTAGGTGGCTCGACATGTGCTATCAAAAATTAAAGTTTGACTTTTTATGTTTTAATATTGGAGCTCTCCTGAGTTTTCTTCCAGTGAGCCCCATCATTGTTCATAAGGCAACAGATGGCAAGACTTGGAGTTGTCTGTTTGGTCATTGTTGCGTGCTATCCTTCTGATCAGTTTGGAGTTGCAATACCCTTTGTAGCTACATCCAGGGATTTTTGCTACTCTCCCTTGACATTGTGCTTGATAGTATTTTTAACTGTAATCACACGAACATGAAGTTGTTTGGAGATGGTCTTAGAGCTTTCACTCAGATGTTGTAGGCAGTCAGTGTTGTACACACCCCATATTACCAAACTTAAGAGGGGCACATTTTCTCCCTTTTTTAAATGGGGTTAATAAAGGTGCTAAAATTAACTAAAACTGAACAGTAGGTTTAATTCCTGGCCATAATGCAAAGATTTTTGATCATTTTTAGGGGTACCAGCAAATTGATCTTAGTTGTTTTTAGATTACGATCATACTTTTTTATCGATGTACTCATATCACTTACTAAAAGCATACAGGTATAACTGAGGCAGTTGCTTTATATTAAATAACTTTTCAGAAAAATTGAAGCATTTTTACAATGAGCTGTGCAGTTACCAAAGTTTATCCACATCAATACTGGAAAAGCATGGATTTAATCACTTATTTAAAAAAAAAAAATGTGTGTGTGTTGTGGTGTTTGCAGATAGATGCTGGTGTAAATCTCACTATTGGCTGAGATGTGACATATGCTGGTATCAGGAAAACTGAATTCTCATTTAGGTTCACATGAACAGAAATGAAATAAGAATATTTCATCATATTTTATGACTTAATTTTTTTTTTTCCCCCCCTCCCCAGCGGTCATACACATTGAGTGTGGAAGCATGGGACTGGGACAATGATACACTTAAAGGTAAGTTAAAACTTCACACACCTGTCAATGTTTTGGGTTTCATAATGTTCAGCTACAAATAATAAATTTTGTGATGGGAGCTTGTACTGAGGTACCAAGGTCTTTGGTAGCAGATGAAACCTGGTACTCCCTGGGACTGAAAAGTTTCTGCATGCTTGGGTTTAGAAACTGCCATGTATTCTTGCGTAAGGTCAGTTGTGTTTTTTAAAGCTGTGACGTTACCTTTCTTTCTTTCTTTATTTTGATATATTTTGATTTTGCTAAATACGTGTATTTGGATTTTTATTAATGTTTGCAACAAACTAAAATTGATATACCCACTTTCAATTTTTTTTGGTCCATCACTAACTGCTGGAATCTTCCCTCCTCCATCATATTCACCCTTTAGAGTAATGTTAACGTGACATTTTGGCTACTTATTTTAACTACTTCTTCTTTGTTTTATGGTAGTTGAAAGTAGATTAACGATTAAGCCCTGCAGCAGTTTGTTTCTTTTCAATCTGGAACATCAACAGTTAGTTTGTGCACTATAATTTGTGTAAGATCAAAGAATTCCCAGCTTTGATTCCATCAATGCAGTGCCATCGACGTCTGCATTTTATTGAGTTGAGAAATTTCCACCTTTTGTACCTTCTCAAAGTGTAGACCAACCAGCTACAACATTAGAACTTCGTATGTACAGATTGTCCAGGTGTTTACTGGAAATGGACAGTTTTTATAGCTTTCCTAGCAACTGACATATTGGGAACACTGGAATGCAGGCATGTCTTCAAACTGGAACTTTATAAGGAAGAAAAGACACTGACTTGTTTCAGGCTAGAACTCCTTTGTGTAGACTTAAGAGCACTGAAGGTTAACAAGCTGCAACTGGCAGTGGGAAGGAATTTAATGGTGGTCTTTTTAGAAGAAGTAGCTGTATTAGAAAATTCCTCCATGTGCACACACATTTAGATGTGAAATGGATATTTCCCTGATATTGGCAATAAAAACACAGCCATTAATAGGAAAATCATAGAATAGCCGACACTAGGATCTTCTTGTGGTTTAGTGTTTATCTCATGCTTCCGTTTTAATTTGCAAGAATACGATTACTTTATTTTGAGATGGTTTGTGGGGGAAAAAATTATTTGAGGCACTTTTATAGTTTGAAATGTATAATGAAGGGGGAAAAGGAATCTTTATTTAGCTTTACAAAATGAAGAGTATTAAGTTTTGAAAAAATGTCAAGAATATTTTTTAAAAATCCCCAAAATATTTGTAATTTGGCAAACACTGAAATTGGAATCGACCAATAAACCTGGAATTGGTGCATCTCTAATTAAAAACATGTCTTTAATTGTGAAGGACCACTTCATGTCAAAACAACTTGGACCTGTTTTGTACATGGATGGGCGATTTCTTGGACCATCCCGTGGTGTCTGGCTGCACTGGGTTTCTTTGTTACTGTGGTGAAGCTAAACAAGTATTCAAATTGAAATTGTGTATTTGAAATGGTGCAAGTAGTGAATCCCAAAGGCTGTATTTATACATTATGCAACATGCCTGAAGAAAGCTTAAAACGTAACTGCTTACCTTTTTTTTTTTTTTTTTTTTTTTTTTTTTAAAGTTGTATGATGTCCTCTTCTTTTCAGAGGGACGTTTCACTGTAACAAGATGTGGCTTCAGTTCCTTCTTAAGAGCCATCGGTGTATAGATACTAAACACATTCCATACTTTAGTACCATAACTCACATTTGATACAGGCTTTCTTCATCTTGACAAAGGTGGCTTTCTTGGTCACTTCTGACCAGCTGTATCCTGTTTTCCTTTGGTTATGTCCGCTGGTTAGACTCCTGACCAACCCCTTTTTCCCGTCTGAGTAGTAGCCCAGTCTGGGAGGAAGAGCCCTCGTTGACCATCATGTGTTTATGTCTGGCTGTGGCTTTCATCTGAGGATGCAGTAACATTTTTTTTTTTTTTTTTCACAAGTTTATAGCACTTTTCTCTGTATATGAGCATGAACATAAATATCTTCTTACTGTCTTGTACAGTATGCTCACACTTAATCATGTACCTTATTTACATGACGTTATTGCATCCTGTTTTGTCCAAAACATCAAACGGACTTCCTCGCTGTGAGCACGGACAATAGAGGAGAGAGAGGTTTTGACATCATTGCTTTGATTAGCCCAGTGTAGTCTCCTGTTGATGTATTAATTGTGTACATTTTTGTAGTAATTAGTCCTGATGGATCTAAGGCCTAAATGTTGTTTGAAGCTGCCCCGTTAATTTCCTTCCAGCTTCTCACACTTGTAGCCAAGCCACTAAAGAGAAGCAATATAGATTTTCTCATCTAAAAGCACAGGAAACTAGTGCTTTTTTGTTACTACTTAATAGATTAGTGTCACAGATTTTTAACAGGAAAATATGTGCCTTTTTTTGTCCTCATTTCCTCCTAAGTTCAGGCACGCTATAATTTAGTATTGCATAATCTTTAAAAACCGGAAACATGCCTGATGGCGGGTCTCACACCTCTGCTGATATCAGCTTTAATGTCACAAGTTGAAAAAACACAAATGTTCAAGAACAAATCCACTTTTCACTGTCAAAGGAAGCTCGCAAGGGGGTTTACTTGTGGTCACACTCTTCTGTTAGGTCCTTCAGAGTTGCATCTTTTACGAAATCAGTGAGTTCGACTGGTTATACTTATG
This sequence comes from Zenarchopterus dispar, assembly GCA_028564865.1. Lineage (NCBI taxonomy): Eukaryota > Metazoa > Chordata > Actinopteri > Beloniformes > Zenarchopteridae > Zenarchopterus > Zenarchopterus dispar. The sequence continues at coordinate 10,938,974 of JAOWBL010000017.1, read as the reverse complement.
GTAAGTTTTTCTTTCTTTGAGAAATTAAGGTGCATTTTGTCAGAAGAAATTAGAAGTTCTGGAGGCGAAGATGGAAACAGTTTTCAGCATAGCAAATCCAATTTTACATGAAGGAGGTGTTCCATTTTGTGTCTTCAATTTTGCTAAATAAATTTCCCAGCCTGAAATTTAAATTCTTAAGAATAAAACGTGCAGAAGGTGACTGCCAAACTGTGAAAATCAAATTACCAGTAGGGTAGAGTCATGTCCCACTGCATTATGCATTATTTAAAGGGGGAGCAGTTATAAAGTGATATGTGACATTACAGGTTTTTGAGCCATAAAGTTGAACATCTGAGTAATCGCCAGGTTCATATCTGGCTCTACGTAAAGGCTAATCCTTGTTTGGGTCCATTAGTAAGATTTCTCTCCTCCAGCGTCATATCCTCTGACGTGCCTCTCTCCTAGCCCCTCATGTGTCCTCAGGAAACACAGCCGGCTGTTTTCCTTATGTTTATCATGCAGGAAGTGGAGCGGACTGGGCGACCGGGCTCAGTGTTTAGAGACTTGGTAGCGGAGACCGGCTTAGGCCCAGAGCCCATTGTTCTTTATCTGGCAACTGCCGGGAGTTATTTCTGTTGTTGCTTAATTCTGTCTGACATTGTGTCAGTCCCAGAGGAAAGTGTGTGTTTGTGTGGTTGTTCCTGCTTCAAAATGTCTTTAGTGCATTGAGCTCAAAACTGTGGATGGAGATGGGGGGGGGAAATCAGAGGTTCCACCCCAGAGATTGACAACCTTGAATGCACTTAAAAACAAACAAACAAAACAAAACCTGATGTATGCCATCAACAGAAGTGGAAATAATCTGTAGACTAACATTTAACAGTATTCAGTGGGTTGAAATGAAAATGTCAACCTTTTACATTTGGCTGTTTTTCTATTCTTCTTTTCATTCATACATTCTTCGAGCATTCTTCAGTGTAAACACAGTGGAGTCCGGGCCACGTTTGAAGGGCCACTTACATAACTTGAATCTTCTCAGGAGGAGGAAGGAGATTGGTTATTTAGGTGCACTTTAATATGACACCACAGTGGCAAAAGGGAAACAAGCAGGAGCCATAGCAACTAACAACAATACAAGTGCAATGCCATGGACCCAACTGCATACACTCAAACCTTTTATTTTTCATGTTTTTGGATGCATTCTCAAAACATTGCTGTTCATTGTTTTATATGGCTGGTTAATCTGTTTTAAATAAAATAGGGTGAAAGAAAATAAAAATCATCTAACATGCAGGAAGAAAACATTTTTTAAAGCATTCTCTTTGCAGAACTGCTTCAGCTCACACATTTACCAGATGTCTCGCGTGAACGGATTGACGTCACTCCACATCATCTCTTTTACATACATTTTCTTGCCGTTCTACTTGACTTTTTCTAGTTTCCATGAAACTAGAATTTTGAATAATTTGCTTTTTTTCCTGAATACATTTTGGGCTTCCTGAGGTCTGTTTTAATGTTAATTTTCTGCTTTCTTTACATGACTTGTGAAACTTTATTTCGATAACCGCATTTATCAATTAGCAAGGTGTGAAGATCTATATAACAGCAGACATTTGGACTTTTCGCTCTGCTGGAGAGTTATCCAGGTGTCTGTCAACACAATGTCAAGGGGGAAGGATGTAAGCATTACTGTCTGAGAAGCAAGTGTTTCTGTACATCAATTTGGAAAGACTCATAAAACCATTTTCTAATAATTTGAAGTTCAGTGTTTTTTACAGTGAGAATGAGTTGATTCACAAGTGAGAAGCAAGATGGTCATCCATGTCACCAGAAGTGAACATCTCAGCAAATTTACCACAAGTTTGGACTGTACAATCCTCAGACACACACACACACACACACCTACATTTTATAGCCCATAGACTGAGCATGTTAAATGTTCAAGTCCATGACGGCACAATTAGAAGTGTAAAACAGTAGGGTTTGTTTGTTTGGAAAGGTTGCCAGGAGAATGCCTCTTCCGTCTAGAAAGAACAGAGTGTGACAGAAATTCATTTTAACCATAAGACTTTTCAAACTGTGTCTTATGGATAGATGGTACCAAAGAGTAGCTGTTTGGTCTTATTACCATGCACCACATTTTGCATCAGACAAAAAACAGTTCAGCAGAAGCACCACAAAACCGCTGTCAAGGATGGCCGGGGGAGAGGTGATGGTGTTGGGTTGCTTTGGAAGCACTTGACTAGAGTACATTGCAGCTATTGAGTTTACCTTGAACCCATCTGTATACCAGATAGCTTATGGACCGACAGCCTTGCCTTAACAAAGTCTTTCTTTTAAGCTAGATTTACACCTGTATTTACTAGGGGTTACCAGTAAATACAGGTGTGCTGATACATCAGTTATTAGATTCATCACAATGCGACACATCACGATTCATAAATGTTCAAAAGTGATTATTTTTTTATCACTAAATGACAGAATACAACAGTAGGGCACGGCGTGAAATTAAGTTGTGCATGCCACACGGATACCTTAAGGAACAGGTTTAGGGGGGAACACAGACAGTGGCAGCTAACTCTTTAGCTACAGTAACTGTGCATGAGATTTACTCATTAGGTTCAAAAGCTAGCATTTGAAAGCATTTTGACTTGTATGAAGATGGCAATGGAAAGGGTTTTGACAAAACCTCCATTTGTAAGGTGTGCAAAACCAGAATTGAATGCGGTGGTAACACTACAAGCATGCGACAGCACCTCATGCGTTTCCAACCCGGTTTAGAGAAGTTGCTGCTGACCAGCCAACAATCGAGGAAGAATTGTCAAAACGTCCCCACAGCTTTGAAAGGTTGAATTAAATCTTTTTTTTTTTTTTTTAAATTTTATTTTTTTTGTTTGTTTTTTGTTTTTTTAAAGAGCATGTTAACCAGCTCCTTTTTCATACTCAAGAATTTGAAAGTTGACAATCCTGAGACCAGCGGCAACAATGATGGTGAAAACAGTGATGAGTAGGTGAACATTTGCCTCCATGTTGCACTTACATGCTCTAGAATAAATTTTAAGCATAATGTTCTTTTGTCCATGCGCCATTTATTTAAAACCCAAATTCCACAAGTTTTATGAAACCTGCTATTGCAGAATTTTTTATTTTTTTTGAAAGCTGCTTTTATTCTGGATACCAAAGTATTTGGTTTGTTGGATTTATGCTTAATATTGGGCTTTGTTTGGGTATCTTTATTTCTGGAAAAGCTGCTGTGTTGGTTCAGATCCTTTTAGCTAAATAAGATTATTTTTTTTCTGCATTAGACCTACTACTACAGAAATCTGAAAACCACTAGCAATTTTGGTTCGGAGAAGTCTTATTTATTTCTAAAGACTATGTTTTCCTGAAACAATATGAAAAGCATTGCCTTTGATACAGCAAAGCTTTTGCAAGTAACTGGTAATCTTTGTTTTTATTTGGTGGTTTGACAGAAATAAAGGTAAAGGGGGGGATGCATTCAAAATTATGATAATCGTTTATACCATGATAATCACTTAATGAAATCATAGCACCCTAAGTCACAATCGAATTGTTAGGTGCCTTAGATGGCGCACCCTAATATTTACAATTCAGTCTGTGGCAAAGTAACACTGAACCTATTAGTGTTCGCAAAAATATTAATGTTTAACATGACCTGTCTTGTCTTGTTTTACTTTCAGACAACGAGGAGCTGTTGATCGAACGCAACATTCACACTGGCATGATCAATCCCGGCAACCACTGGCAGACCATCCTGCATGACGGGCCGGTTGCTCGCCTCATGTATCGGGTCAGGGTGCGGTGTGACGAGAACTACTATGGGAATAAGTGCAATAAGCTGTGCATTCCCCGAGACGACTACTTCAGCCACTATCGCTGCGACCCTTCAGGAGCTCAAGTGTGCCTAGATGGCTGGATGGGCCCAGACTGCAGGACAGGTGAGATGATGACCGGTTGGAAAATTTTATACTTAAAAACTGTTCAGTGGGATGGGTCCAAGTACAACACTTGCATTAATTAAATTATTCATGTTGAAAGGAAATGTTTATATGAGGTCAAAAGTGCTTCTTTTTGAAATGCTGTGACTTCGTGTTTGGACCATCAGTGTTTTTAAAGATGTTTCTAGGAGATCTCTGGATTTTTTTTTTTTTTAAACCAGAAGATTGAACTAATTAAAAGAAAAATATTAAATATCAGTTATTGATATTTTTCAGTTGGATTTTTGGATTATTTGTGATTTTAAAAATACAGATGTAATATGCTTAAACATGGAATCTGAGGGGGGGAACAGACTTTCTTTTTTTTTTAAGTATTTAATTCCCATTTGAAACTGTTGGCACTCACAGTGGATGTGCACAGTAAAATAAACAAGCTTTTATAAATAACCTATGGCTGCTAGAAACTGTAGGTTGTGTTGGGAGAGAGTAGGGAGGGCTGTAAATCATCCAACTGCCCTTAGACGACAGGTGAAAAGAGGAGGGGTGGAGTTTTGTTTTTTTTTTTTTTTTAAAGCAAGGTTGTTTTACATGCCACCTATAAAGATGTCTTTTTCTCACCCACAACCGTGTTCAGGGAGATGGGAATTCTTGCAAGGTGTTGCATTTATTAGGGAAACTACAGACCAGCCAGCTTTATCCCCTTCCTGGCAGTTTATTACTAATTTCAACCAGCTCAGAGGTGCTTCAGCTTTGAAAGTTTTTCTTTGCTTTTCCATAGACAGAGTAACATCATTACAACATTACATTAGTGTGTCAGAATTACTGTGAAGGGCCAAGATTCACAGATCAAAACAGCTGCTTCCCTGGCTGAATCTACACGGCTGGCTGTTGAAAAGTAAGACAACAGTTTTAAGTTGAGCGCTGAATCTGAATCAGAACTAGCACTGGAGATTTTTTATTTTTTCATTATTTTTTTTTTTAGGAGGGGGTGGAAAAGTTTTACTTTTACAATTCTTAATTGTCTCTTTTTTTTTTTTTCTTTTTCCCCAGCAATCTGCAAACAAGGCTGTAGCCTGTTGCATGGCGGCTGCTCTGCCCCAGGCGAATGCATGTAAGTATTATGTTTTTTTTTTCTGTTAGAGTTGACTGAGGCTTCTTTTGCCATCTTTTTATCTTGTATTCTGAAAGGTCGTTCTTTCCTTACTGTGCTGCGTCAAGATCACTGTCTTATCTTTCTTTGAATGGGGCCTGCTAGCATTGATGAAGATGGCTCCAGCAGACAAGTTAAATGTGAGAATGATGGATTTTAGATTCCTAAGAGAAGCTCCTTCACTTGTCGAAGCCTGCTGTTTTCATTGTCAGCTTTTCCTTTCCTTGTGGGCATCTCCACTTTGCTTCAGAAGACAAAGGCAATGCCGCACCTTGTATTTTTAGCTGGCCAAAACCATCCTGAGAATACCAAGCATCTCTTTCGCTTTCTGCACTTTGGACCAAAGAGAGACTCAGCGGAGTGTGAATTTGACCACTCCAAACGTGCTGGGAATAGTCAGATCCCTTATCCATCGACACTGCAGTCCTCCTTGAAGGGCAAGGGGCAGAAGAGGATATGAATATCCCACCGAGTTATTTACATTTCCTGAAGTGGAAATGGCAGATAAAATGACGTTGAGTGTCTCTGCAGGCCCATGTTTCCAGGATGCGGTAGCCTACATCCCGTCATCATTAGTGAAACCCCCTCTTCCACCTGCCGGATGGAAAGACACACTCCCATTCTTAGGAAAAAGGGTTTGGCAGAGAGCCGAGGAATGAGGGGCTGATCACTTTGAGGAAGCTTCTTGGCATTTTTTTTTTTTTTTTTAAACCCATCCGTAATCCCTTGAGCTAATGCAGCTCAGACATATGAAATACAAGCGGGAAAAGTGCAGCAGTGAAGACTTGTCCTGCGGTAACATGAATTTAATGACTCCTCCTGGGCACAAAAGGTTGGCATTAAGTCATTTGCCATCTCCTTTCATTCTTTTTATTTCATCACAGCTTTATGTGCTTTACCATGTTGGCTACGGGCTTTTGACAAACAAAAGCTAGTACGTGCCTGTTTGTATGCTGCTTCATTGAGCCTTTTTTATTAACCTACGTTAGGCTTGTTCTGACACATTTAAGAGGCTTGTCCTGAGAATCACTAGGGTACACAATGCAACTCATTTTTTTGGAAGAATTTGTAAACTGACATGAGTCAAGCGTTTCACATCCATCTTGTTAATGTTGCACCTAAAATTGTGCTGTGTGATGAGGACGTGAACTTTGACAAAAGTGAAACCACAGAGTGACTTTTGATGCCCCAAGGCTTAAAGTGGTAACTGTGCCATAATGCCTCCTTTTTTTTCTGGTACCTTACTGTCAATCCCTCCAAGGCTAATCATATATACAGTAGAAGAAGCATGTCAAGTATTCCCATGATGCCCCTCTACTCCCCAGCCTGAGGATGACAGTGATTTCTGAAGCCCTTGTCTCACAGAGAGGCAGTGGTGCCGTTTGCGGGGGAGCTTAAAATAGCAGTCTATTGACAAGACAGCTGGCTTGACGACACCACAGCCTTGGAATAGCAGAGTACAGTCCTGAAGCTGCTGGAGAGTGCACATTTACACTGTATACACACACTTGTCTCCAGCTACTCACTCTCAGAACCAGCATGCCACCCTCGTAGCTACCACTATCCCGCACAAACAGACTCTAACCCAAGCACAGGAGCTGCTGGAAGTAGTCTTAAACCCTCCTGCTCTGGGGTGACGACATCTGCTGGGTTAGTTTGCACCAATCCTAGAGATATGTAAACACAAGAGAAACTATTGGACATTTAAGTTTTAAATGCTTATAAGGCAGGATAATTGGTTCTCAAGGGAGCAAGCTAAACACAGAATTTTGCTTTATCAGGTTTTTGTTGCGTTTATTCTAAAACTAAGAATTAAAATTGCCTTTTTTGTTTTTTAGAAGAACTTGAAAGAAAGTCCCCCTGCCTTCCCCCTTTTTAGACACTATGTTGCACTTTAGGTGACATTGTCAACAGGTATGTAAAAAGCTTCTTGATGGAGGGCTAAAGGAGAGAGAGTGAATGAAGGAAATGTTGAGTCTCATTTCCATATCTGTCTTTGACAGTTGTCACTACGGCTGGCAGGGTGAGTTCTGTGATGATTGTGCGCTCCATCCTGGATGCATCCATGGGACCTGCAACGCTCCCTGGCAGTGCAACTGTGAGCAGAACTGGGGTGGCCTGTTTTGTGACAAAGGTACGTGAGGTTTTTTTTTTGTTTTTGTTTTGTTTTGTTTTTTGGGGAGTAATCAAGTGATCTTTTCAACACCGCCCAGGAAAAACGCTGTCAGCCCCTGCTCTCGTTCTGCAAGTCTCCTTCCAGCTATAGTTCCACGTAATAAGTGAGCAAGGCATTTAGACCAGAGGTCCTACTGGGAAAAGCTTTAAGAAAGCATTTTAACACCATATAAAATGGCTACACCAGTTTTAAACTTTTCTTTAGGTTTACAAGCAGGCTTATTCTTTCCTCACCTTCTGTATTTGCCCTTGTGAGCAGCTTAAAAATGTAAAACACTTTTGAAACTGTGTAATTGATACAGGATTACATTCTTAGCCTGCATATAAATACATTGGGAAATATAACTCTAACTTGATTTTAGTCTCAATAGTTAACTCCACAAAGCTTTGAGAGGATGCTTGATTATCATCCATTTACTGTGCAACATTTGACTCTATATAGTAACCAAATAAAAGTGAGTGAGTGGATAATTACAGACTGAGTGAGAATTTAGCCCTTTTTTTTAAATATTATTCTTTTCTAATTTTATTTTTTTATTGCTGAAGTCTAACTATTGTTTCAGGAGTTTACCTGACCCCTTCAGAGGTGCAAGTCATTTTTTTTCTGGATCAAAGTAGTTGCCAGTTTTTTTTTGTTTTTTTTTTTTAAATAAAATGGCCTTTAGCCTGCCTGTTCTATTTGTCTCTGAAAAGCCTCTCCTTGTCTGTCTCGGTTGCTATTTATTCAGAATGTACCCTGCTTCATTCAATCAGGATGCATCCATCCTTGCAAGAAAAACATCAAAAAGACTATCTGAGCATTTTGTCAATTTAGTGTCTCTGGCATTTTTATACATTTTTTTTCCCCCCATAACAAATAAGATTCACAAAAACAATCATCTGACTAGTGCGTGCCCCGATGGGCAGTGCAAGAAATGCAGCATGTTCTGGACTCCACTATCTCTCTCTGTGGATTTTTGGATGATACAGGTGGACTGAAGACTTCAGACAGACTGATAAAAGGGGGGTAGGGATGTTAACCACAGATTATGTAATTCTGGACATTTGACCATGAAGGAGCACCCCAGCATGGGTGAAACTTTGCACCCAATTGAAACGGTGAATTCAAATGGGACCCAAGTCCAAGAAATACATTTTTGCAGGAAATTAACTTAATTAAAGGCCCAAGTCCAGGAGTTGGGCCTCTCTTGCACTCAATACATTTTAAATGCTGTGAATAGTCAATACATTAAAGTGGACTAGGGACCTTTTTGCATATAATCAGATAGGTTAGCTCTTGAGGATCATTCAACATATATCTCCATTTTGAAAAATTGTGGACTTGGGCCCCTTTTGAATTCACAGATTCAATTGTGCAACATCTTTGGTGCTGTCTTCTGAGACGGTTCACCTGTGAATACCTGCTGGTGTTGCATGTAATGCCGTAACTACTGCTGTTGCCAGGCACAGGCAACAAACACCACACTTGGATGCATTTGTAATGATCTTGGGGGATTTACCATGCCAACTATCCAACTGTTCATATTTCTTTTTATTTAATTTGTTTTACTTGCTTATATATGTAAGTAAGTAATTAACACTGCAACATCATTTGTCTTTAGGGATTAAAATACTATTTAAATTCTAGAAAAGAACTGGTGTGCAAAATTATTCAGGGACAATTCTGGGGGGGGGGGTTTTGTTTGTTTTTTTTGTTTTTTTTTGTCTCCAGAGTGGCAGGTCTAATTTTGGAGGAAACTAAAATAGAAGACTTGGCTTTTTTTGATGACTGTGTTTTGATAACTAAATGATGGACTAATGGATCTTATCTGTTTGGAATCTCTGTGCTTGTTTAATTTTCATGCTTTCCTTATTTGGAAGATGGTTGCACTGTTTTCCTGAGTATAGTTTCAGTTTCAGACTGAGAGAGGCCCAAGCCCTCAGAACCGGGGGCTCAGGGTCTTCTTGAGGTTGGGGTCTGATTATACCTTGTTGCCCTGTGAAAATTACATTCAAATCATGTAAATGTAAAAAATGTGAGACAAGACCATAAAGAAATTTTAGCACGTTTTCTGTTTTTGTGAACTGAGGGTTTATTAGTGACTGGAACCTAAACTGACTTATTTTTGTTAGCTTCATAAAATGAAACAATGTAAAAGGCTCAAACTTTTGCACATGCACTCTCTGTGTGTTGGTGTGTGTGCGTGCTGAGGGCTAGTCTCAGATTCCTGGAATCAGCCACAGACTACAAGATAATCATGGCTGGTTTGGTTCCTGTTCTCTTTCCAAGAATGCATCATAAATCTGAGTTTTCTTGACCATTCTTCAGATTACCAAGAGTGATTTTCCCCTGTGACATTTAGTGACTGAAGAGTAAACTGGTCAGATGAACACATGAGCTGCCTATCCTGTGTCTTGAATATTTATTGTGAAATCTTTGTCACCTAAGTTCTCTAAATACATAAACACTTACACGCCAGATTATTAGATTTCCAGTGAGAATGTGAGCTGTTGGATAAATCACCCTTGAGGTATAATGTAACGTGTGTGTGTGTGTGTGTATGTGTGTGTGTGTGTATATATATATATATATATATATATATATATATATATACACACACACACACACACACTTTTATTTATTTATTTTTTTTAATAAATAAAAACAGCTTTAATAAATGCCTGGAGATGCAGAGAACAGGCAACACAATGACCTAGTCGGAAGAAAGTCTTGAATCTGTCTTGGTTTTGGTCTCATGGATTTATGTACAACTACTTGTTTGTTCATTTCTCACAAGCTTAGAGCACTTACATAAAGTCTGAGGCATGCCTTCTCTCCATTCTCTGATTGGAAACCAGTGGCTGGATAGTTTTACTATGTGAACTGAGCAGCAGTGGGGACACTTGATCTCCCCCACACATCACTTCGTCACTGAGGGCCCTTTGGGGAATGAGAATGGGTCCTGAGATCCCCAGTGGAGACAGATCCCTGCTCATTTATTTACCAGGCTTAAGAGTGTCTTGCTCTCCAGCCTGAGACTGGTGTGGAGGAATCAGCCCAAGAAGGAGACTGCTCTAAATGTGAACCACATAACTGTATATTTCAAATAAAGGATTTTTTTTGTTACAATGCAGTGAGAGTCTTAATGACATTTGTGGTTTCTGTCAAAGCAGACAACTGTTGTGTAATACAGAACCAAGACTTCAACAAAAATTATTGTGAAAATGGGGAGTTATTTGGAGTCAAACCGTAGGATAAGAAACTGTCAAAAGAGCTGCTCCTGGGTTCAGTCTTAATTCATATCTAGGGGCGATGGAATTTGTTTTGTGTGCGACATGATGAGGCATGATCAAGACCTTCAGAGACTCTGCCAATTAAAGAACCAAACCTGATTCATATCAGGGTGTTACTGAAGTTGTCCCTCTGCGCAACACTGCATCACTCCCGGTCCTTCTGCCATGCTTGGAATGCTTTCTGGTAGTTGGTTTGAAGCTGAGAGTTTTTGTTTGTGACCTTCCATGAAATCACGCAACCAGCTTGAGCCTCCAACAAGATGGTTGTGTTTTTTTGTTTTTTTCTTTTCCCCTTAAAATTCGATCTGTGCAGAGTTTGTCAATGTGCCTTTGTGCATTTGTTCCAAACGCAATGAAATGTGATGCAGATTGTTGTGCCATCTGATTTGAAGCTGTGGATATTCAGCAGTTGTGCATCTGTCACGGCTTAAACAGGACTTCAGCGTGTGATCCAAGCCTGGTGGGAGTGGAGGATGTCGCATATTCCCGCCTAAAGTGACTATTTTGAGGGGGAGCCAAATTTGAGTCGGTCACAACATTTGCTATATTTATAGTGCTAAGATGTTTTTTATCTCGCCTAACAAGTTGAGAAAGCTGGCTGATGCATATGTTACGTTATCATTTAGAGCTGCAGTACTATATCCTGTAATCCACATTGCACATTCACTAATTTTGTCATTAATTTTAACCAATGCTGTTCCTGCTGTCTTCTTTTAGATCTGAATTATTGTGGTCGCCACCAGCCTTGTGTTAACGGAGGAACCTGCATGAACACTGAACCAGACGAGTTTTACTGCGCCTGTCCTCAAGGCTACTCTGGAAAAACCTGCCAGATAGGTGGGAGAGAGTCCACTCCACCTTCCTTTTTTAAAGATCAGTTTTTAATGGGAACAATAATTTCTCATAAGTGTAACTATTGTCTTTTTATTGTAATTTATTAGGAAAAGCACTTTTCTTATCTGAAAGTAATCATTTGACTCATCAGATGTATCTATGTGATAGCATTTCTTATGTTCAGTAATACAGAGGTCATTAAATAACAGATGTGAAAACTATAAGATGAAAATTTCACCTCTCTGAATAACTTTGTTTATCCTGTGGCCACGCCCCCTCTCACCATCAGTCGAACATGCATGTGTTTCCAACCCGTGCACCAATGGTGGTACCTGCCAAGAGGTCAATACAGGATACGAGTGTCTGTGTCCACTGGGCTGGGAGGGTCCAACCTGTGCCAACAGTGAGTGGCTGCACTTTTCTCACAAGCAATTGTGCCTTTTGATTCTCTGTAAATGATAACTTGTTTTTTTTTGTTTTGTTTTGTTTTTTTCTGCTGTTAAATACTTTCTGATCCCCATTAAACACTCTCAAGATTTACAGTTGAGTTGTTTTTGGCAGTCATGACCTTTTATTTTGTTTTTGTTTTTTAAGGGAGTGGTTGCTTCACAATCAAAAACCTTTGAACATAGTTTATTCCCTGTGTTAAATATTGGCTTATTTTTCTCAGATATGAATGAGTGTACCCCCAATCCATGTGCTCATGGTGGAATCTGTGTAGACACGGAGCATGGTTTCGAGTGCAAGTGTCCACCACAGTGGGAAGGAAAGACCTGTCAGATAGGTGAGTTTAAATGTCTCAGTTTTGTCTGGAGTCATCTGTAGCATCAGTACCAGAGCTCAAAGAAAATGAACTCTTAACAAAGACTAACTCTGCTAGGGATTGTTCTGGAGCTGCTTGTCCTGATTATGCAAAGAACTTTATTGCAAACACTGGTTAACATAATGGGCGATGCTGCACATCCTCTACACAAAGAAATTATAAAATGAGTGGAGATCAAACCTGCCTGCAATTGTGGCCTTCTACAGTGACTCTTGATATCTGACTGACTTCTTTCTTAGTAATTAATTAGTCATTATTTAATAAATTTTTAGACATTTTTTTTAATGCACTTTGTCCTGTTTTGTTGTAAATGCCCTCAGAGTGTTGGTCAATTAGGATGATGTATTTTTGGATTTAAGTGGTCAGACTGCAACATGAGCCCATGGCTGAGGTACAAGCCGTCAATATCCTGGATGAGTTGGCTAGTTCCCACAGCTTGGCTCTCTTTTTCCTCAATGACTTTCTGAGCTGTGTGTCTTATTTCCTACTCTGTTCATCACTAGCAGTGGAATTTGTATCCGTGTCGGTCCCATTTCAACAGGTGGACGTGACTAGCATCAGACCAGGAAATGGATTACGACCAGTAAACTTGTGTTCGTGTGCTTGTTTGTGGTGGGGGTAAACAGAGGAAAGAGATCCTAAGAGCCCAAGAGTTCAGTGTCATCTTACCTTCATGGATCTCTGTTTACAGGCCACTATAGACCTCCTTTTTATACGTGGCCATCTGTGTGTGTTTGAGTCTTGGGTTTCAGAGAGAAGACAGGTGTGTAGGTGAGTTTTGCCAGACTCCCTGTGGACTTCTCTCTCACTCCCCCATCTACAGAGGTCTGTAGGTGGTGAATTTGAATCTGTTCTCTCCTCTCATTTGTTCTGAAAGATCACATCGTATACAGTTGTTGTGAATTTACAGTGAAGTCTACAGGGGTGTGATTCTGTTCCCTTCAATAGCATTTTAAGGTAGCAAAATTTAAAAAAAAAGAGGTAACTGCAATTTGAGTGACTGTGTGCAGATTGCCTATTCATTCCCCATGCTAGAAAAGGGTGGTAATCCAGTAGTTTGATTCTGATGACACTGAGGGTCCATTATCAATTGTTACTTCAAGAAAGAGTCCATCTCCACCAGATTAGCCAATTACAAGACAGCATTAAGTGCCCTAATATCCAGAGCATTTCTGCAGTGATGAGAGAGTGTTTTGCATCAGCTGGGCCTTAACTTCAGCCATGTCTAACAGGGCAAAACGAAACAAGATTTTCAAATGTGTGCTAGTTGGACATGTGGTTTTTGTGTTGAGCCAAAGAGATGAGACTCATCAGCCAGTAACCCAACACAAGAATCAGACATGACTCTTCAGCTTGGGGTGTGTGTGTGTGTGTGTGTGTGTGTGTGTGTGTGTGTGTGTGTGTGTGTGTGTGTGTGTGTGTGTGTGTGT